>JAOWCC010000577.1:34195876-34571897 GCA_030867875.1 Actinernus sp. WN-2022
CCAATAAAATACAAGGTTTTGAGAGGTGAAGGCCTCCTGGTTCCTCGAGCGTCTACATGTTATCGCGGGGCTCTGTCCTACGGTTAATACTAACTGCTGAATAGTTTAAAAATTATGAAAATTATGGCTACCACTTTTTTCATTTTCTTGTCCGTTTTCTACTGTATGTTAAGCCTGGTTCTCACTAGCGCGCAAGTGTAAGGGTAAGCAACATGCACAGACGTGGTAATAAACTGATCATTAGCGGCGGCGCTTGATGATGGCAGTGTCTGCCTACGATGCTATGCTTGCGTCACTAGTGTGAACCAGGCTTTATCCAATATGTGACTGTATGACAATAATCACTTAATGACTGGTCCCGAGGGAAACAGTGAGTTGTGTTTCTCGATGTTTTCCGAGATAAAGTCGAGGGAAACGTTGAGATTCGAGGAGAACATATTAAAACTCACTGGTTGTCGAAAAAAAAAGAAAACCAACACGCAAACGAAAGCGTCTTCAAAGACTGGCGTAACGAAAACACATTCACGACATCACGCTATATTTTCTGTCACGCTCTGATCACGTGCGCTAGCGGGCAACAATGCACTGTTACCCTCTGAAATCATAATTTTCATCTACATTAGTGGGTAACAGTTTGTTTATTACCTGTCATGTGACACTAAGTCAACCAATGAGGGCGTGCCTTATATCTGGAAAAATCACAGCTATAAACAATGGAATCTTATAAAATGGCGTAAGGCTTGCTTTGATGCCCAGCTTCAAGAATGTTCAGTCCTAACATCTCAGCTCACATTTTTCAGGTTCGGGCAAAGGCGTCCATGCTTCTACAAACAGTGGAACAACCTGGTCTCTCAAAGCATCATGGTCTTGTAACGGTATGATCACATTATTGAGAAGTTTAGAAAATTGATTGATTTCATTCGGGAAAAAGTAAATTTAGTTAACGCCGTGAGCTTTAAGGGGTCACAAAGCCTTAAAAATATATTTACTTAGAAAGTTTCAACCATCGGGAACTTGTATTTGAACCCCAGAGCCTTTATTCTTTCAGTCGTTTTGAACTTCCCGCGGCCTCTTCCATATTAGGAAAATAACATATTCCATATTTGGAAGAGCTGCCAGGACATTTAAAATGGCGGTTTCTAGGTCCCAGACCTCTATATCGACACTCGTTTCTTGATATGCTCTTACTGATATAACTCTTCTCGACCTCGCTTCCCTTTTTCACAGGGCTCCCAGTTTCATTCCTTCCGAGTTACCTGTAACAGGTTCTAAAGGAATGAATATTTCAGTGCTGTTACTGAATTAATGGACACTGTCAATCCGAAAGACAAAAATAGCTACTCAGATTAGCAGAGTATGCTTTCCAGGTATACTAGAGAAAATGTGACTCTTTTTGATGAACGATGGCAAAGATTCGACTAGAGTATCGATCAAAAATACTTGTAAGAGAATTTAGAGCAACTTTAAAAAGGCTTACAGCATCCAAATCAAGTTTCTAGAATAAATTTTTGTAATCCACTTTAATCTTTGCCACCTCTATCGAAAAGGTTTGAAAATCATATCAGGACATTCACATGGTATTTCTCTTCTATCTCAGGGTGTTATTTTTGTAGTTTTGTTTTAAAGAAATTAAACTTGAAAATAAACTCAAAACCCAACCCAAATTCCAATTCAACCGAGGAATTAAACTAGACACGTAAATAAAGTTGTTTATGAAAGGTTCAATTTCATTGACAGTGCCCCTTAAAAATAGTGACGTGTTTTCTTCTGCAACAACATTCACCTTCTAATATATTTTTTCTACAGAACCCGGTGAGTAACTTCATGGCTTGCAAGTTCAACACTCGTCACTGTAAAGTAACGCAGGAACACATTTATAAACGAAACAGATGCATGAAACTGAGGACACTTAAAGGACGACAGATTAGTAGCACATATACTTTCGTCTGATACTCAGCATGCGACATCCAACTGAATGCATGGACATTGTTTTGCAACGTGTATGGACATGTAGCTGTCGTATATTTACTATATTTCCGTGTTCATATCTACATTTAGCATTCTCATTGGTTGAATCACATGCAACTGACTTTGCTACAAATTATTTTCTGAAAATGCGCACTATTTACCGATCCGTTTTGCAATCATGGCATTCTCGACCCGACCCAACCTCGTACCTAGGGTCTTCTCTGGATCTGACAGAGAAGACCCTGGGTACGAGGTTGGACCCGACCCTTCTCGTATTTCTTACTGCTCGACAAAAAACCTTACTTTAGTCGAGCATGCGCAGTAAGAAATACGAGAAGGGTCTGGAGTCGAGAATACACTCATGGCTGTTCAATTTGCAGAGCTGTGGCATATCTAAGGTACTGTTAAAGGAAGATGCCGTTTCCCTCGTATATGCCTGAGCTCCCGCGTAGAAATAAGGCAATACAATTGTAATGTATAAACAAACGATCTACAAGCTTATTCCATGTTTTCTCCTACCTTGGTAGGGCGTTTCTTTCGATTGCTATTACTTCCTTCGCCCGAGTTTTCGTTGCACGTAGTCGTAGAAATAACTCGACGCTGGGATCGATAAATCGGGATTTCCTATTTAACCAGGCCCATCGCCAGGGGAAGTTCGAGAGGTTAGAATATAATTCTCTTTCAGCTAAAGTTAGAGGCTACCTCATTATCTACTTTCAAGAGTCTTATCAAAAGGCACACTTTTTCAGTCTAGTTGGCTTATATGTGTATCATGTGTTGTTTCTTATATTTAAAAATCTTAATTATTGGTAATTAATGAATTAATTAAGCTTACTTAACTAGTTAGCTATTGTTAACACCTGGGAGTTACTTGTATTTCCAATATGCATACCATTATTAGTGATTATACTGTCATTTTACATTAGTACATTTATTAGTAATTAGGATTTTTGTAAGTTACATGCAGCTTGTATATATTTTATTGTATTATACCGGGAGCGTCCATATATACTATACCCGTGAGTCAGCGCAAGACCGGTTTGTGCTATTTTTAGAACATGTTTTTGCAGTTACCCGTGCATATGCTTGCCGTAATTATCGAGATTAAGAATGATCTATTGTTCTTTGAGGTGATTTTACAAACGCTACATTGTCCTGACTATGGTTTGATTGGATTCCCAAAGTGTGGGCACGTGAACTCCTGTGAGATCTGTTCTAAATATAGCTCAATCCGGTCATACGCTGACTCACAGACCTAGTATGGGAGATGGACCCTCCTGGTAATGGGCTCCTGACATTGTAAATACTTTTAGGTTATGCAGGGCTCCTCTAGATACCAGCATCGTTGCTGAATGGGCCACCCTGCCTAAATAAAATTATCTATCTATCATTACCACTGCCAGTAAATAAATCATCAAAAGCACAACTTTCGACACTCAAACTGTTTGTTGGCGATGGCTGTTGACTGACGCCAAGAGAGGATGAGGTACGAGAACGAATCCCCATGCCCCATGATAATTATTTGAAATCTATTTTTAGTTTCCCAACACGTGATGTTTATCTCGTTCTGGTAGGCTACTCTCGTTAGTTACCCATTGTTTATATCTCCTGGGTCCTCAAAGCATCGTTATAAACCATTCCTTAGCACAAGAGCGCCACTTACTTTACGTCTTTCTTAAAATAACCAGGCTGTGTCCTGTTAATCTAATAATATATTTCAAATAACTATCATTGGAACAGACCCATGTATAGACTTATCGCAACTCCACCGTTGCAGTGCACTCTGGGGTGGATATCTCAGGTTCATTGTTAAATCCAAGATGGCTGCCCAACAACAATGGAAAACTGAGATATCCATCCCAGAGTGCACTGCAACGGCGGGGTTGCGATAGTCTATGAGGGATTCATTCTCCTACCTCATTCTCTCTTGCTGACACGTAGACAAAAACCTTCGCTATCAAAATATTACTTAACGAATGTACGATAGTGTACGGTGGTCCTCGACTTATTTACCACGTTTTGTGCCATCGCATGGTCTAATTGTGAATGTCTTCCAGCAATTTTAAACCGTCCAACAAGTGATTCAATATTCCAAAGTTTGAATATACTCAGGCACCAAACACTTATTTTGCACTTAAATAAAAAAATATTTGTGGGCAGTAGATTGTGTAAAATTGTGTGTTCCGTCCGGCTCAGTGAATACATAACGAACAATTCAGCTGAAACTAGTTTTTGTAACTAACTCAGCTTTATAGGCGGTTTGTAATTAGATTATTCAACAAGACAAAAGTAGATTTTGGAACAGGGCAGTTGCATAGGCCTTAAACGTAACTGCAAATGTAATTCCTTATTTTATTTCGCCAATGTTTCGGGATAATGTAGCAGTTTAATTCATAAAATATTTCCTTTCCGGTCGGTTTATAATCAAAAAAATATATATATAATGTACTATTGTGTTTGTTATTAATCTCGCAGATTTTGTAAAATTTCTGACTTTTAATCCCAAATTTTGGTTACTTGTCGTGGATCCTGTGACGTCATAAGATGAATCCACTTCTCTACCAAGAGAAAACTAATACAATAAAATCCCGTAGCTTTCAATTGTGACATCACTGATGAATCAATCCCGCAATTCGGGTAATTTTTATTCTGGTTGAATTGTTGCTCCTACCTCTCAAAGAAACTGACTAATTTAGACAACCGAAGTATCAGAAATAGAATTTGGGGCAAAAAAAGTTCATGTTGTTTTATGGCGCTCATCGTGATGCATTTCTTAACATAGTTTCTTTTCTTTAATCTTTAATATTTGGAATTTCTTTTTCCGTGGTATGTCGCATTCTTTAGTCGAGATCTCAAGTAAGTATATTTTCACGATATTTAATTTGCTTACATTTTCTATTGAAGGATTGACAGTAACGTTTTGCTTTATAGCGTTTACTTTGGTTAAGTGGGCTGTATCACAGCGACAGACCTTTAAATTTGCAGTCCCGGCCAGGACACCGTTATTTTTAGCGATTTCCACGTGAACTGACGAAATTCGAGCACATGTCAGATGGTTAATTATAGCATATATGCAAAAAATGACTAACAGTCTATAGATGTAGTCTTCAAAGAAATATTTCAATCAAACACTGAAGGAGACTACATCACATAACTATGTTGCGTCTACGAGTAATTGCGTGATGTCATAGGGGCGATTTACTGTACTGTTATTTCTTTCTCCTTGTGAATAAAACTATTTCTCATTCATACGAAATAATTGGTAAAAATACTGACTAATAAGCCCCAAATATGACATGGATGTGTATAAAGGTCATTTATCTCTACCAGCATGTTTTTGTTCAATCTTTGGTTATTTTCTATTTAACAATTAGACCCGCAGCCCGAATGGGCTACGAGTCAATAGCTATTTAACCGAATGGGCTATTTAACCCGTAGCCCATGAGGGCGAGAGGTCTAATTGTTTTAGTATAAACTAACTAGTCGACAGTAGAAAATAATAGAAGGGAAACAAATTGAAGTTCGAAAATGTTATTATTTCGTGAAAATGTGTGCGGTTTTTCTCAACCATGGGCTATCACAAATAGACCTATAGTAGGATAGCCAATCAGAATGCAGGATTTGTAATAGTCCACTGGTTGGTTTATACTAATCGCTTATCGCACTTCGGCCATCTTGGATTGAAAGCGAGGCTACCGGGTTGTCGGTTACGTTGAGGTTTCCTATTTGCTCTGTTGTTGGTCGCGAGTTTGTATGAAAAAGCTACTTCATCTCCACTTCTGTAATTCCAATTGTACAAATAATAGCCAGAAAAGAAGATATAGGGATTCTTTTCACATATTTGCCTCCAATGAACAGCTGAGAAAGCGATGGAATTTGAAAATACGCGGATATGTCGACCCACACTCCAGATAAATATCCAGAGTGAGTAAAAAAACAGCTGATTATAAATACTTCTTCGCTTAAATAAGTGTGACAGGTTCCCTCAGACTCACAGATAGCACAAGTCCATTTTATACAGGTAAAATCAAAAGAGAGAAACCTCAATGCAGAATACCCTGCCACTTCAAATGATCACTTGAAAACCTGTGAAAAATCCTTCATAATTTATAGCTCGGATGTACTCGTTCTTTTGGGTTGGAAATGGTTAGGGTTTTTGGAAAATTTTGGGGTAGGTGTTTAGAAGGTTTGTATGAGGATTTCAGAAAATGCATTATTAATGAACCAAAAGGGTTCACGAATGCATGGATGGCTGATAACATTGCATTGGTACTGTAATTATATCATATATACATAATGGCTCCTGATGCATATATCATTATGTAATAAATATGTATAGTCACAGGCAGCCCAAGCTCAAGTTACGAAAATATAAGGGTTTGTATGGGAGCGCGTAGCGAACTCCGTTTACTAGCCAGAAATACTGGAAAATATTTGAATAAAATGACTTACCTTGCCACTGTGATGTCTTGTCGTTTTTCTCTCCTTGTTGGGTGGTTTTAAGCTGATTTGAGCCGGGTTTTTTTTCGGAGCCCCTTCTCTCTAAAAAGAGAGAAGGCTGCACACTCGATTTGAGAACGCTCGACATCCAGAGCGATAAATCCCACTTCAAAAGCATTCAGAGTTCACAAAACCTCTACGAATTCCCGGCCCAAAGGTTGTTCCTTCCATAGAATGCCACTGTTAATCCATTCCTGTATTATCAAGCACACACGACTACATTTTCTTTCTCGAACTCCGTCAATTTAAACCTGTTAAACTCCTAACCGCCGTCATAAAACTATCAACGATACCACTGATAAAAGTTCGTTGAATAGCTGGCTGAGCAGCCTAGCCTTCGCAGCAAAGGTAACCCTTCACGAGTTGGGGAGGTCAAATTTTGATCATCAAAACTACCTACTGGCCAGGGTACCCTTGTATGAATTTGACTCGCGGCTATTGTCCAAAGTCCGCGATATTTGAAATTTATACAGTATGGAGTTTTAGTTCGAATGCCCGTTTGCTCTAAAATAAAATTCAATAAATCGTCAAAATATTCTTACCTTTCAGTTTCTGTGAAGCTTCAAGCCAGTCCGTTCAATATCGAGGGAGTTACAGTAATTTTCCTTCCCTTGGTATAATTATTGGGAAGGTCTGCAAACTGTACGCCGATCAGGTGCAGAAAATCGCCTCGAATTCGCATAGAAATCCCGTAGTTCTTACTTTTTAAATATTAGAGCCTTTTATGTTTATATATGTAAAAACGGCTTGTTACCCAAAGTTCACGGGCTCAGACCTCATACATATATACCTTAATTTGAAAACGCTCCCATACAAACTCTTATATTTTCGTAACTTGAGCTTGGGCTGCCTGTGACTATACATATTGTATGTAATTGAAATGATGATAATGACAGTAACTGACTTACAATGTTGGGCCATTATCAACAAATGGCTACTCGGAAATTGGCCAAAATTACCCGTAGAGAAAATGAGATATGGTCATTTGACAATGTGTAGTTCCAGAAAATATCCATACCCCCCAAGAGTGGAGGGAGGATTTATGGCCAAGTGGGATTAGGAAGAATTTGCATAAATCCTCCTAAGGCTCGAGGGGAAGTTTAATCACTAGCTAATTTCCTGAAATGTCATGCTATCACTTTGTAATACTATTATCACCAACTAATGAAACTAATCTCAGAGAACTTTAGTTTTTCTCTGCCTAAATTAAAGATACCATAGTTGAGTTTAGCCTCCTCTGCAGGCAACTCTTAATATAATTGAAAAACAAAACGAGAAAATGAAACCGGGCTTCCTGTGGTAAGAGAAGGACAAGCAAATAGTTAAAAAAAAAATTACATTTTTTTATTATGCTTGATTCAGCACCATTGGTTGAACTGGACCCTGCATGGCTTCCCTTGGGGATAAGTGTGTTGTTTTTTGTGAAGAATAAATCAAATGTCAAGTAAAATGTAAAAATAAAATGTAATATGTGGCTGACTAAATACTCAAGGAGCATGCATGCATGGAGTTTAATCATGTCATGTTTGTGGTTTTAAGTATAATTGGAAGAATCTATATGGAAGAAGCATGTTTTACAAATGAAGAGAATAATCTACTTTCTAGAGCAAAATGGTCGTACTTGCTTATCGAGCTTTACCTACAGATAATAGCAGTGTGACGTCACAACCTACAGATAATAACTACACCGCTGGCCGAAAAACGCGCAGGCTCTGAGAACGAGGTTTGCTATCTATAATTAGCTGTGTGTTCTCAGCCAATCAGAATTGAGATAGTGAGTAAAATGTATAATAATGCACATTATTTATACGTTTCAGCGTTTATTGAAATCCACGTGTGTTCATCTGGGTATCTGGACATCGTGACGCCAACCTGTCCCCTACAGAGAAAAGCATCTATCAAAGTGTTTGGTGTGGAGAGATCACTCAAGGTAATTCCTCAAGTCAGTTTCCCGGCCCTGCTCTAGCTTTGTGGTTGTTTTCTAGAGTCAGCTGGCCAACCAGCGTTTGAGGATTTTAATGTCAGGACATTACTGTCAAATTTACGAGCTATCAATTGGCTTTCGTGAAATTATTAAACAGGTTCCGGTATAATAGGGCCATGGCCAGACCACCTTTGTCGAGTGCACATCTCCATTGTCATGCTCCACCTTTATTTTGTATGGTAATAAAGTTGTTATTGTTAAACCTGAGTGTTCTTGCTTATCGCGCGAAATTCAAATCAGTCAAAAACATAAATAAATTTCAGGAGTATTGATGAGCTACAGAGTTCGTAAACAGTCATAAAATACTGCCTAAAGTCTTTAATAAACAACCATCTTCCTTCTGTTCGCTTTTTGGTGGCTTGTTTTCTTTGAAACCCTCAAAATTTCGCATTTTAACAGGAGAGGCTGATTCACTCTGTAATTTCAAATTCACACAGTCCAGCTCCGGCGTATTCGAAAATTACCGCTGAATGCGATGACTACAGACGCATTTATACAGGGTCAGCCTCGTTCTGAAGTTATTGAACATATTCATAAATATCAGCGAGGTGCAAAATGCGAAACCACAACAATACACAGAGCTGTAAATATAGCCCACCTTCTTGTTGCATGGTATTTATGAATGTTTAACTTAAGAACAAGGCTAACCCTGTATACATGCGTCTGTAGTCATCGCATTCAGCGGTAATTTTCGAATACAAAACTCGACTATTGAGAGTTTGCCATGCGCAACTTCGTGGTTAAGTCCTACTGTGTCCGCGCCTTAACTGTCAATTACTAAATGCAACATTGTACGAAATACAGCGTGCTGTTGTATAACGCAGAGATCGGGATGTACACGGAAGAATGTTGCCATCGCCTGCAGCGTTGCGCGCAATGTTGTAACGTGTGTGCCTTACTGCATCGAATTCAACAAAATAACCTGGAAGAAGAAAGAAGATATTCAACCTAAATGCCAATGGCCTTTTGCAGTATACAATCACGTGGTGTACTGGAGGACAAATATGACTTTATTTATTTAATGCACTTGTACGAGATCGGTGTAGTATTATTAACAAAGCCCGTTTGTAAATGCTATTTTGCACCTCTCATCGATTGTCAATCTTTCTAAAACAGTATTTCGAAGATTGTTTGACGTCAAAACGTGACGAGAAACAAATACGCACGAGACGCAATCGAGTCGTATGATTGTCGCTCTCGTCACGTTTTAGCGTCATTTGTGCATCTATTTAACAATCAGAATACGAGTTCGAAGTTTCTATTTAACAAATATTGTGTTTACTATTATACAAATAGACGGTGTATCTATCGAGGAACTATCGGCTGATAACTGCCCGCGGACATTTTATGTTCTTAACACAAATTAAGCCCAGGTATGAAGTTCGATAGCTTATTTGCTAGTTTTAGAAACATCAAATTTCCAAGGGAAACTATCAGCCATTATACTTCACCACAAAATGACGTGATAGTTGTCGTCCGCGGAGGCAAACTACCAGGCGTTATAGTTCACCACAAAATTTTGGCGCGCGCTCATTGGCCAAAAGCGATCACGTGACGTGATAGTTGTCATCCGCGGAGGCAAACTATCAGGCGATAGTGCCCGCTGAGCACGAAAGACAATTTTGTGTTGAACAATAACGCAAATAGACTGTGTGTGTCTCTGACCTATCGTCTGATAGTTTCCCTTGGAAATTTGATGTTCTTAAAACTAGCATATAAGCCCTCGAACTGCGTTCTCGTGCTTATATTTGTTTTAAGAACATCGAATTTCCGCGGGCAATTATCAGCCGATAGTTCCTCGACGGACACAATCTATTTGTATAATAGTGCTCACTGAGAGCGGAAAACGATTTTGTGATGAACAATAACGCAAATAGACTGTGTTTGTCTCGGACCTATCGGCTGACAGTTTCCCTTGGAAATTTGATGTTCTTAGCACATCACATTTCCGCGGGCAATTATATCAGCCGATAATTCCTCGACGGACACAATCTATTTGTATAATAGTGCTCACTGAGAGCGGAAAACGATTTTGTGATGAACAATAACGACAAATAGAGTGTTTGTCTCGGAACTATCGGCTGATAGTTTCCCTTGGAAATTTGATTATCTTAAAACTAGCAAATACATAAACCCTCGAACTGAGGTCTCGGGCTCATATTTGTTTTAAGAACGTCAAATTTCCGCGGGCAACTATCAGCCGATAGTTCCTCGACGGACACACTATTTGTATAATAGTTCCGAGACAGAAACATGCGCGAAAATTTTGTGCCGAACTATATCGCCTGATGGTTGACGAGGAGCGTTGCACCGAGTCTACTATCAGACATAGAAACTGAGAGCGAGTAGTCTAACTGTTTAAGTAGAAACCAAGTATAGTTGCACGTCATCTGTGAATCTGTACTCTAATAACACATGGCTATCGACCAATCAGAGCACAATGTGACGTCATCTGTGTATCTGTACTCTAATAACACATAGCTATAGAGCGGATTTCGATTGAGTGTCGAAAGCAATCCGTGATTGCTTTGGTTTTGCGTTTGCTCAGTTTTCCTATTGGCTGTGGAAAATGTGTTGTGATTATCAACCAGTCAAGAGCTAAACTAAAACCAAACGTGTTTTGGTCCATCACGCCATCCATGCGTTTACTTTTCCTCGTGATTGGTTCAAGTAAAACCCATCGTGAATTACTTCAGTTCGTGATTGGCTCACAGTGTTTTTTTCTTGCTCCCGTGATTGCTTCTCTGATTACTTTCGTTTTCGTTTTACGACACTCAATTGAAAACCGCTCTATGTCAACCAATTAGAGCACAATGTGACGTCATATGTGCATCTGTACTCTAACAACACATGGCTATCGACCAATCAGAGCACAATGTGACGTCAGCTGTGCATCTGTACTCTAACAACACATGGCTATCGACCAATCAGAGCACAATGTGACGTCATCTGTGCATCTGTACTCTAACAACACATGGCTATCGACCAATCAGAGCACACAATGTGACGTCATCTGTGTATCTGTACTCTAATAACACATGGCTATCGACCAATCAGAGCACACAGTATGACGTCATCTGCCTCTGTACTCTAATAACACATGGCTGTCAACTAATCAGAGCGCGCATTTCACACTGATATATACTTATATGTATATACTGTATACATTTTCTAGTTAACATTTACGTTCCATATTCCATAGCTGATTGGCATGAATGTTGTGATCCTAGATGTGAAGGGTACGTTCATCGATGCACGTTCCTACAACTACCATGCCGACTCCACTGCAGATGAAGCTCTGGCCGCCTACCTCACAAGCCTTCCTGATAACAGAATCATCATCATAGCTGCCGCAGATGATGCACAGAGGGGAAACAACGGTGATCTGACGGGCGCTAATACGGTGATCCAAAGCATTGGTGGAATACACCCATTACGTCCCCTCGGGTACCGGGATTCATGGGCACTCATTGGGTACAAGGGGAGCCCAAAACCCTCCTGGATCTCACAGGCCGGAAAGGCAGCGGGGAAAGGGCCGACTGTTTTTATGCTTGATATTCCTATTCCGGCCTCGGAGTAATTCCTCTAAAAGACCTCATGTAAAAATGGCTGCCCTAATTTGCATATTGCTGTTAGCTTATTTTTTAGACTGGCTGGTTTTCAATTGAGTGCCGAAAAGTAATTGCTTTCGAATTTGATTGGTTAGTTATCCACGACTGCGTTTACTGGTTCAAAACCAATCGTGAATTACTTCACTTCGTGATTGGTTCATTGGGTTTTACTTGCTCGTGATTGGCTCACTAGTTTTGGTTTTACGACACTCAATTGAAAATCACTCTAAAGTGAATGTTACTCACTGTCTTTTTAACAATTAGACTGCGAGCTTGAAGTTTCTATGAAACAAATAGTTTGCCTGTAGAGGGGCTATCGGCTGATAGTTACCGCGGAAATGTCATGTTCTTAACACTATCATATAAGCTCTCGATAATATTCGTATTAAGAACATAAAACTCCCACCATCGAATCCTCCTTTCTCTCAATCGAACCCCTCTCTCTCTCCTTCCCTTTAATAAAGAAAAACAAAGAAGTTACCTATCAAACCCCTATCGAAGTCTCTCTCCCCCCCCCCCTAGACAATTCTGGAGCATCCTAGCAAGTGTAACTTGGGGCCAACATTAAAACTTTAACGCGTGTATTTTACAAGTCTAGCCATTGTTATCGGGCGTTTAAACATTGACCAGACGTGTAAAATACCGATGTGTAAAAGTTTGATTGTGTTGGCCCCTGTAGGATACAATTAACACAGCCGGAGCAGCTTGGTTACATTTCAAACTGTCCTTCAAAAACGTTTGACTGTTGTTTGTGCATGATGTGCTTTTTCGAAATTAATGCACTAAGCTATAGACCACAGTACTGCTTGTGATAATATTTCCTTCCGTAGTAATTTCCTTTTCTCCTATTACCAATTTGTTACTGCTAGCTGGACGTCATACGAACAGCAAGCGGCCATCATGCACTCTGAATGAAATCAGTTATCTTCAGTTTAGTTTTCATTGGGAATTTGGACACATTACAAGGTAATAACTTCTTGTCCCAAAGGCCGACTTTACACGGTACAACGTTTGCGTACAATTGTCGCATACAATTACCTTGTTATTGTACTTAATTGTTGTATGCAACAGTTGTAAGCAAATTGTTGGGTTACACGAAGCAATAATTGCATGCGACAAAGTTGTACTATCGGCCTGAGGCCAAACACTGACATGTACAGTTTAGTGGATTTTCAGAGTCTGTGCTCATTTGTAGATATTTCTAAATCCAACATCCCGGCCATTCTATCAGGACCTCTCTGAAAATCACATTCGCGAGAGAGCTTCCTGATTATTCTGTCATCAAAAGAATCTTACAAAGTTTTCGAGACATTTATGTAATTTAATCGCTTTCTATATCGATTCGCTATCACATGTAAACCGTACTGTAATACTAGTGAATTATGTCGCTAAGTCAGATTTAGTATGCAACACTCAAAGAAACACTAAATTGACCGTAGACTATTGACGAATGTGGCACATATGCACTGACAATGTGTGATATGGACCGTATGATGCTACACATGCACTTAAATAAAAAGTATTAAATTATATACAGCCTGATTTGCATTAGTTCTTCTGCGAATTTCAAATTATCACCAGCCCACTGTACGGCGGTCACAAATCATCATCTTCATCGTCATCAAGATCGGCAAACTTGTCTTCAAGGTTGTCTTCAATCAGATCTAGTTCATCAGGCGCGTCGTTCAGTTTCTCTAGACTCCTCTTGATAGTCTCGTCCAGTCCCGCCAAGTACTTATCCATCTCACAGTTATCATAATCCAGTTCCTGTTTGATAGAGTCGTGCTCTGACTCATCTGTTAGCTCAACTGAAGTCAACATTGCGTCCTCCCTCACGAATTCCTCATGAACAGCAGCTCGATTACTGCAATCCTGGTTAAAGGATCCCGATTCAATCTTTCGATACTCTCCCCTGATCCAGTCACTTGCCTCTCCCTCCTTCCGTCTCGGGACCTTGTGATCATGTTGTTCTGGCGGATTAGCCGATAATATCTGTTGAACCAGCTCTTGGTCAATTGTGGAGCTTAAACCTCTATTTGGGTTCCCAAGTAAATTGATGATACTGCTTTGTGCGGGTCTAGAGCAGGTAGCAGATGAAATGGTGTGGGGGAGGGACTGCGTCAGTGTTGGCTTACCCTGTAGAGAGAAGAAAGGCTGAACGCGTGGAGCCGGACCTGGAATGGACGCACTGGAGTAGGGAGCGGAGGTGGTTGCAATACCCTTAGACGTTCTTCCCAACCCGGGAGGAACATTAGAATAGCTCGTAGTTCCATTAGTTGGTAGCTGGACAGCTCTTCGCTTCGGTGGTCTAGGCTGGTAAATCCAGTTTGGATGCTCCATTTTGTGCTTGTCTTTTAACCGAGCGGCTTCCTCGAAATACGGCTTCTGTTGCTCGCTTGAAAGGTCATTCCATATTTCACCGAGTTTTACGGAAATCTCTGCATTGTTCGCCTGAGGGTATCTTTTGGCAATAGTAGAGCGGTGAAGCCTCGCCCAAATCATGAACGCATTCATTGGTCGTTTTACCTTCGGCAAGTTTTCCTGTCTCATCTGGGCTTGAACTGTGTGACATATGTGTGGCATACGAAGAAATGTTTGACCCATTGGATCGACTGGGAAGCCATTAAATATAGGTTTCCACTGTTCAGGAGGGCTTAAATTACCATCTAACCGCCTCAAGGTTGTTGTTGGTAAATTACCCGTCTTTCCATTTGTGTTACGATTTTGTGTTTCCTCATTTTGAGAATTCGATTTCGCACTCTCTTGTTGTTTGCCCTTCGTTGCCTCTTGGCCGCCTTGTTTTTCTGTTGGTTTGATTGCATCACAGCTTCTTGAGATCTCCGTCCTTTTTATCACTGACTCAACAATCGTAGATTCGGGCATTTTTTCGTAATCAAAGCGACACAATGGAAAATTAAGGGAACAATCCCGTTTGTTTCGCCACAATGGTGCGCTTCTAACTTGATGAAAAAGGAACAAACGATCTTTTGTGCGCCTAGTTACCGTTGTAGTTTTCCATGGCAACCTCCATCGCAACGGTAATTTGCAACGTGTGCACGAGCGGCAAGCGCGCGCGAACCTTTATTGCATGCGCCCGCGAGCATGCAGACTGTATTCCGCTGAATCAGGGCTGGTATTGCCGCGCGCAGGCTAGTCTACGGAGCGGCCGAAAGAGAGGCCGGGATAGAAGGTCGCGGGAACAAGAGTCCAGTAGATTTTGCATGCACATGTCAGAATGTAATCAGACGACCACCGTAAAAACATGGAGGTCGCCTAGCTACCGTGGGTCATGTAAATAGAATAACAAGAAATAGGAATAATAACAATGGAGGCAAAGGGATGGAGTGTGGTGTTTTTGGCCATTAGCACTAATTTGTCTCTGGCTTATCATTCCATATAGGCGCGCACCTTGAATGCTTCAAAGAAACCCTTACAACTGGTGTATAATAACGGGACAAGTTTGGCTTATCATTCCATATAGGCGCGCGAGGCGCGCGAGGTGAAAAACTTTAATAAACAGCATTAAAAAAGAAAAAGAAAAAAAAGAAACCAAATGGAAGGGATGAATGGTTTTTTAATGGTAGCATATTTTTCTTGTATTTTTGTCTATTGCGAATTATTCAAATTAGTCAGAGTATTTGATTGATTTCTGATTGGACAGCTTTGAGCATGCGCATACAAATCTACTAGACTCTTTCCCGCGACCTTCCAGTCTACGGAGCCGCCGAAAGAGATTAGATAAGGTGGCTCGGATGACCACGTAAATGGCGGTCCCGTCTCCAAATATTGGGGACGTAAAAGAACCACTGTGGACGCAATAAACCCTGGCCGTGACCACCCACAGTGCCAGCAAGAGGTCGGCTTGCTGGATTAGTGCCGGGCTACTGGTGAATGAGACCTCTAACATGTATAACAGCCAGTAGTCCAATGGAACTAATAGCGAGTGCTGGAACAACACTGAAGACTGAAGACTGAAGGTACACTGAGACACACGCTGCAACATTGCGTGCAGCATTGCTAGCAATGGCGAAATTTCTCCGTGTGTTCACCTCGGGGTCCATCTATGAAATGGCTGTCTGCAGTGTTGCCGTGTTTCTTTACCTTTACTTATTTGTGTCAGTTTCGTTGGTTATTTTAATTTGTGCAGAGAAAAACTGTTTAATGTCTCAAAACAATTCTCGACTAAAAACCATGGGCTGTGTTATTGATGGAGTGGGGAGAACATGATTCTATTTTCAGTGTTCAATCGCACACCCGCCATCTTTTGCTGTATGGTGGTTGATTTTGATAGGTCGCCGTGGTGGGCGTTATGAACGTTAGCCCTTCGGCAAAAGACCTCGCTTCCCACGACGATTAAAAATAAGTAGCATGCTTCTACTTGATAAAATCTAATGTCAACTCCACCAGCAAAATATAGTTTACACACAGCTACGTCTACTATCCATTTTATAGGCCTAACAGTTTTTGGGATGTTTCCGAAACATAGATTTATAAAATTCACAAGTTTTGCGCAGTCATTTTTGGGGGGGAGGTGGGGAAGAGAATGCTACATGCCGCACAGTACGTTTGTAGCACGCCTGCTCTTGGTAAATTAGGCTTTACGGAACTCTTTAACAGTTCTATTCATTTTTTTTATTATTTGTGACCATAGATGGGCTTATAATTAGCTTAGTGCTCACTGTAACAAGAAAATCATGTGACCATGGAGATAAGTCCGTTTTCATGCTGCCATACTACGACTACGCGTATACGTTGCAGCGTTTTGACAGACTGCGGTTTCCTCTAGCCAATCACAAGCGTTTGCGTAATATTAATTCAAATGATTAATGATGTTGCAGCCTGCTGGTTGACCAAAACAGCATGGATGGTTGAAGCTAATGAGAAATCGTTTGTTAACAACATTCCGCAATGAAAACGAACAATGAGAAATGGGAAACACCTTCTACTCAATCTAGGCCCGTACCAGTAATTGCCCGATTTAGCTTTTACATTTGTTGTCCAATAGACCCTTTCAGCTTGCCTGTTTGTTGTCCCTTTTCAGACCATGTGACTTTTTCCTTGAGTAATGCATTTTTGTTTTTCTGTATCCCAAGAGGAAATGTACCAATTTCTATAATTGAAAAACAAAGCACTGAATCCTCTGGAGAATTATCACGTGGTCTGAAATGGGGCAACAAAACAGGCAAGCTGAAAGAGTTTATCAGGTCACCTCCCAAGAGGAAATATATACATTTCTCATGTACAAGCTAAATCGGCCAATTCAAGTGGGTTTTAGCAATTATTTATAATAAATAAGATTTTAACACAGAGTTAATGCCTTTGAATACGTAAAAAATCATTACTTTAATATATTTTTGTAAAGGCTGTTAATACTAGAACAGAGAACGACTTGATTTTTATTTGGTACTACGTAGTTTTATCCTTCTGGTTATTTTTATATTGGATAAAATATCACATAAAAGGTTAGAGGTTACCAAAGCGGAAACTGTGTATAAGGAGATAAGTAGGCTGATAGAAACTGCTCAGAAGTGGTCTTGCTTTACTCACACGTCATGTGAATGTCACGAAATCACGGCTTTGGTTGCCATAAATAACTTCTTTATCTGTTAAATTACTGTATATTGGACTATAATTCGGGGATAACGCTGTCGCTTTATCCTCGTTAATATATTTCTACAGGCGTAATTTTTACTTGGTTATTTTCTGACCTATTTATAGATCGAATGAGTCAAAAATGAGTCATAAAGCGTGACCACTATTGCGTGACTTAATAGTGGCCGTATGTGAGGTCTGTTACATATCTTTTTAATATCTCTGATAAAGGCAAAATAGGTAAAGTGTTGCGATATGATGTATTTAGGTTCTTGCGTGTTTGATTCGATTGCACTAGCGCGACAGCTAGATTCGTGAAGCAAGGCTTGAACTATGCAGAAATTTGCATAATAACAATAACTACCGCCCTCCAGAAATAGGAATGAAAACTTGACTTACAAATTGTTTTGAGGTTTTGTGGTAGCGTTGACGAGCGAGAAAAAAGTCATAACATTCTTGGTAACGAAATCAGTGGTACCGTTTTCAGGCAGCTTCCGCAATGAAGATACCACGCTTCAGATGACCAAACAGCCATGAGAGACAAGAAAGGCGCCGTCAAAGGCAAAGAAGGTAGGAACATTTTGTTCTTGTTTGAATAACAGTTTATGCTTGCGTACAGCACGCCTATACCTACAGCTTTCTTGCTTGCGATTCGAAAAGGTTTATAACCCGTGAGGTAAGACCTCTATCAGTTTCAAAGAGATAAGACCATTTTATCCTCAAATTTGAGGGTGACTAGTGTATAAACGTCAAAATCGCGTCAACTGTTTCGAAATTCAAACTCGACTGACCGATATCATTTACAATATGTTCTTTTCTTTTCAGAATCGGATAGAATTCGTGTCTTTGTTCGTCTTCGCCCGAAAACTGAAGACGAATTACGACGAGGTGAACCACTCGGAGTTGATGTTGTCCAAGAAAGAAACGAGGTATATAAAAGGCTTCGA
Organism: Actinernus sp. WN-2022; assembly: GCA_030867875.1. Taxonomy (NCBI): domain Eukaryota; kingdom Metazoa; phylum Cnidaria; class Anthozoa; order Actiniaria; family Actinernidae; genus Actinernus; species Actinernus sp. WN-2022. The sequence goes on from JAOWCC010000577.1 coordinate 34,214,479, forward strand.
TGCATGGTGATTCTTTCTAAAAGAGAAATTATATGCATATGCATGTGGGAACTTATGTTCGTCGGATCGGGAGTTCCTTGACAACAATGACATTATAACGGTTTTTAAGTTTTTTTAATGATAAATCAAGCACACTAGAATCCTGCTATATATTTAGTTAATATGTCGTTTTTCTTATTAATGCTCAATCACTCTTTAGATAAAAAAAACACAATGTTGTATGATAGTTTAATATTATTTCATTATTAAATATTCAAAACCCACCGGTAGTCTAGCTACAGACTTGCGACTATAAACTAATTAATATATATACCAAACTCCTTTTCTAAAAATATTTATGTAATAATGTTTTTAACTGGTTTATTTACTTTCTTTTAGCGTCACTACATGGCTTTGATTTTACAATGTTGCAATTTACGTGTCGTTTGTAAATTTCACGCGAAACGGTCCTTAATACGAATTCACAGCACACGAGCGAGAGAACAGACCTCTGACACCACCAGGGTTTAATAATTTTGAAAGAAAGAAAAAAATCCATCGTATTGTCTTGCATACAAAAGGACTTTATTAAAACGCCAGAATGGATATTAGCTTGCGAGCTCGAGAATGTGGGTCAACAAGTTTGTGAAGAATAAACCCAACACTCTGGCGCTCATCAGAAAATTGATTAGCTCATACAATGTAAGATACGGTAATTAAATTTTGTTATTCTCCAATGGTTTAGAACGAATATAAAGAAGGAAAACTGCATATATGTTGTACTTTTGCCCCGGGACTTTTGCCAAAGCCTCATAAAATCTGAAAATGAAGTACAATGAAATATTCATAACAGCAAGAACAACCTAGATGGATTAATAGTAATTACTGTTAATCTCAAATGTTTGTTTTTATCTCTTTTTGGTTGATTTGCTTGAATATTGTTTATCTATCTATTGTTATTAAAATTAGATGTCAATGTTCCCATGGGGTTTATAAACTCAAAGAAAACATTCGTATAATGAGCATTAAGTTAAGCCTAACTGGAGTGTTCAAATTTATTTAAAATACAAATAGGGTTATGTAAATTAGAGTCCTTCTTTAGCAGCTTTGTAACGCCTCTTTGGTTTGCATTGAATGTTAGTCAATGAATTAAAGGAGGCTGAGTTTGCAAAAGAGGATTGATTATTAGTGAACTTCATGGCCTCTTAACCAGCCCAAGAGAGTGATAACCAATTGTGAGAGTTTCAGCTAAACAATAAAAACGTCCACAAATCCCTTGTTTTCTTGCCTCTCCCTGCAGGCCACAATTTTAATAACAAATAATGAAATAATGATTTTATGTCCATGGTAATTTTACTTATTATCCATTACTTACTTTACTACATTTCTGCTTTAATTGGTATCAATTTTTTTTACCATCTTTAGATAACACTGAATGATGGAAAGGAAAGGCGATTCAGATTTGATGGCATTTTTAATGGAAATGCAACTAACAGACAGGTAACATTGAAGTGAGCACTGTTAACCCCCAAATGATCAACTTTCTCATGTCTTGACAAAATCCCTGAAATATTTAGAAATTCAAAACGTTAAAACATTACCTAAAAGTGCAAAAGGCATTTGTGAGAGTCTGAATCTAAAAAAATCCAGAAGAGCAACTGCCCATGAACTAAATAGGAGCTGGCCTGATCAGTCGATTGTGTGGGCCATATGCCCTTAGGAATGATATTATATTATTCATAATGGTGGTTTTATAGCCATCCACTTCTTGTCATTAGTTATTTATACTTGTCTAAAATAAAGACTCTTTCAGAATTTTACACTTTGATTTGACTTTGTCAACCACAATGAGCTCATATGCAGATAGTTACAATCACCATTATTAATAAGCTATTGTATCTAATTTAAACTATATATATATACAATGTACAACATATCAACACACATACAATGTACTGTTGATTTTCATGTTTTCTATGTAACAGGTGTACAACGATGTCGGCAGACCCCTCATAGATGCTGCCTTTAGTGGATTCAATGGCACTTTAATGGCTTATGGGCAAACTGGAACAGGTATGCATGTGTTGTGGTTCTCTTGGTTTAATTTGTTGAGCAGTGTTTTAATTACCTCAAAGATAAACTTCAAACTTGGCGGTGTGGCCGAGCAGTTAACACGGCAGACTTGCAATCCAGGGGCCCTGAGTTCGATTCCCTGTGCATTCGACCACATTTGTAAAAAAACAGTTGATTTGCCTCCTTGTCGACTGGGATTCTTATTCTGCTTAGTTTAAACATGGCCACATCAGCTTGTGCTTGCAGTTAAATGCACCGTGTATAAATAAGTGCTATTCTTCTTCTTCTTCCTATTATCCCATAACTCTATTAACCTTAAAAATGACACACTTACCAAAATGTAAGATTTAAAGCAGCATTTCTGCAAGTTTGCTTGTAACAAGTAGTTGGTCGATTTTCTTCTCCTATTTTGACAAGCAAAAATATAGTCATATCATCAGTTATAAATCCACCAGCCATACAGAAATGGTTGTTAGCTTGTATTTTTATCCACAATTCTTTGACTGTGAAAAATCCCTTTTATGGTAGAGGTTTGGAATATCAATTAAAACAAGCAAGGAAAATTATTTTATCAGTCAGCACTGATTCCTAACCTTTAATTTGGACTTCTTAGGTTTGCATGGAATAGTGGTCAAATATACAGCAACCATCTTTTACCAAATGGTGGATTGCACCAATAAAACCACAATAAAAATTGAATATTTACTTTAATCATAACTAATTAACAATTATTCACCGAAGTGGAGGTGAATAGTGGTGGATATTTACCACGCCGAAGCGGCTCGGTAAATATATCCACCACTATTCACCTCCACTTCGAGTATATACCACACTCCAGGTGAATATATATAGCCAGCACCGAATAGTTATTCTATTTTCTGTCAAATGGACAAAAACTCGTGCAAGATGATCGCTGCTTTGCTTGGAGGTGAATATGAAATCATGAGTAGCCAATCAGAGTGCGCGAAAAGTGATATTCACTGGTGTGGTATATACTAATAATAATTATTAGACAAGTACATTATTATTATAACCTGACCACTACAACCACTACCATCAAATTATCATCGTTACCATAGAGTACTAAAATGATGATGTCATAAATAGTAATAATACATTTTCACTTCAACAACATTGGACCACAGATTCAAAAATAACAACATAAAATAACTAATTTTCACATTCTAAAGTTTTGGAAGCAGGCAAAAATACAGTGATTTGTTAATCAGCCCACTACAACGAAAATTTACCATTTCAATTTGCCACTTTTTCAGTGTCAATTAGGTCAATCAGTAAAAAAATATTCCCAAATGGGCAAGTTAATTTAAACCACAAAATTTTAGGAGAGTTTACTGGTAAAATCCTGTCCTCCAATATATTACTGGAAGCTGTTCTCATTATTCACCTGAAGTGATGTCATACACTTAACACGACAACCACATTGCACAAAATAGTGTGCATAAAAAAGTAGCTGAAGCTTGCAAAGATAAATGTGAAGATGTTTTTAGTAGAAATATGTCTCCAAGGCATTGTGTTGTGCAGGCGAGCATTGAGTGTATGACATCACTTCCACTGAATAACCCTTAAATTTATATAATTAAGCTGAACAAAGGGAATGGCCTCCAGCAATGGAGGATGTTTAGATTCAGTATTCAGAGTTAAAAAAATAAGACTTCCTCTCGTCATATCGAAAAATGATGTTATATGGTAATAATATATCAACTCTACTTTATGAATATATGCAAAAACATTGATAATTGTCAAAATTTGATCGTACATGTAAGTGGCACTTTAAACAATATTTGCCATTCCAATGGCCATATTCTGGCTGCTATTCATTGTATACTCCTCTTTTTTTGGTGTGTAAAGTCCTTTCATATTGCTTGTTCCAAATTGTTGGTCAAAAAAATAAAAATCGAAATTTTGCAAATTGGTATGTCACACTTTACCACTATCCATTAAGGACTTTAGATGTACCCATTTAAAAGTTTACATTTTTTTATCAAGTTTTCGTTTACAGTCCCATCAATGATGTCTTTATGATACCATGCATGAAGTACTTAATGCGAGTGCTGTGAGTGTCCAAACAATTTTTGAAATCCAAAACTGTTTTACAGGAAAAACTTTCACACTGATGTCACAGGATGGTGTATGTATCCTGTCTGTCCAGAAGTTGTTCAGAAGAATTCAAAACGATGGATTTCATGATTACAAGGTACTGGTAATAGAAATTTGTCTCCAAGCCCAAGTCTTTACTAACATCTTCCTTATAATAATATTATGGTTATTCTAAGACCCTATTCTCCTATTGCACCTTGTTTACCCTTTGGGGCCATTCAGACCATGAGAACTATAAATATATTGCAAATAAAGCATTCCAACTTATATATATTTACAAACACAAGAGTATCCTCACAATTTTATTCATTTTATAAAAGACTTCAGATCAACTAGTCCACCAAATTTGCCTTTAAAATTATGGGATCGAGGCTCATATAACCAGAAGGTGGAATGCTTTGTTTTCATTCTGCAATGTGATTGGTTCTTGTTGTCTAATTAAGTGGCCCAGTTGTCATACACTATTAAACTGATATTGATTGATTAATTGATTGATTGATTAATTGATTGATTGTACCCCGTTTCACTCACTCCTGGGAACAATGAAAATACAAAGTGAATATGATAACTACTTGCTAGCTCATAGATTTAAATATGCACATGCAATTTTATCAGCAGCTTCCCCCAGGGGTAGACCCCTGGGCCGACCAGGGGAATATGTTGGGGAATATATATACAAGGGGATTGAATGTAAGTTTTGCCTCTGGCAGAGGAAAATGCTTGACAATGTTTGAAGTTCTAAGATAGGGGAGGGGAATTTGTAAGATTGTAATCTCATATGAGGGATTTTCTGTTAATGAAAACATGACCCAGGTGACTTTGACTCGTAAGATTTCCCCACCCTGGGGAAAATTTAATTGTCAAGTCAGAGCTGTTCCACCCTTTTTGCAATCCCCCTGGTCAGCCTGGGGGTCAGCCTGGGGGTCTACCTCTGGGGGAAGCCACTGATATGTGAATTATATATGCCAACTTCATATTAACAACATAAGCTGGTTCCACATGTATGCTGGGTATTAAATTTAGTATCCTAGCTACACTTGTATCAACCTTCATTCTCGCATTCTATTTTGTGGTTATCCAGTATATTGGATAGTTTTAACCAAAAGCTGGCAAAGTTTCACATAACTGTGAAGTCTGGAATTTCCTGAATGTCCAAAATGTCCAATTAAGCTTTATAAGTTTAATTTATAACTCGTTAATAACCCACTGCGAGTATATAAAAACCGAGATCAAGCGGTAAATACCTCTTACAGCTAATCAGTGACATGTTTTCATTGCCTCTGTTGTCTATAATGGCTGGCGCTGGCAATCATACCAGCAACTGGCTTCGTTATAAAACCATTAGAGTTTAATATAAGACATTGAACTCGCATGATCGCCATGCTGATCGGCACGTTTTTTCAGTCTTCGCGTGCGCAAGGCCAACTACGTACGCCAGCTAGATAATGGTTCTTTCTCACCTTCGTCTTCGATACGCGTACGCCTCATCAACATCAATACTTGTAGTGTTAGGCGATCTGCTATAATTTAATATACCAGCTGATAATGTAGCCGCCCCCTCGCCCCACTGCTACTCGGACGTAAACTTTCCACAGGTAATCCAAAATCCCGGCCGAACCGCAAAAGAACGTCTTAATTTACTTGCAGGTATTTATGTCGTATCTACAAATCTACCAGGAAAAGATTTATGACTTACTAAATCCAAACCACAAACTGGAAATGGTCCTCAGAGAAGACCCAAAGAAAGGTATGTCGGAAAAATGGGCTTGCACAAGGATTTGGAAAGGGACCCCTTAAATTGAAATTTAAGTGTCCCTTTACGGTATATGAGGGTCCAAATTATATTAAATTAAACAATGATAAATTGATCGTGAACACGTAGTAGAATTTGTGTTTAATAAAAAATGAGTGAAAAAGAATGAAACAAAAATATAGAAACATGAAAGAATGAATAACTGTTGCATCTAAACGGTCAGATTGCATAACTTACTTGATTTTGCTTGCTGTTAATCAAGCCGCTTCCTCTTCAAGCTCTTTTCTTTAAAATTTACCTGCATCCTGGGACCCCCAACAATAAAATGTATGCATCCCCATAGAACATGTTTTGTGTGTCAGAGACCCCATTTGTGCATTGATGAGGCCTACTCCAGGTCCTAAAGTCGCTTAAAGTCGCCTTCAATCGCATAAAATCGCATCAAGTCGCTTTAAGAGGCTATTCAGCAGTTACTCCTTTTAATCAGTTTTGCTTAAGTCGCCTTAAGTTGCCCAAAGTTGCAACAAGCAAATCTTAAATTTTTCTTAAGTCGCCTAAAATTTCCCAATCCCCCCCGAAATTGCTTAAGTCGCCTTTAAGTTGCTTTAAGTTGCTATTCATCGCCTTAAATTACAGCGACTTTAGGACCCGGATTAGGCCGTTGATGGAACCCCTGAATTTATGCACAGGCAACCTAAGCAGCTCTAATTGAGGTGTTGGTGTGTTTATATATAGGCTTCAGTTATGGGAATTACTATAAACGAGGAAAAATTACAAATGTTACCATTATTAAGCTTATAGAAAGGTAAAAAGCTCAAATCGCCAATAAACGGCAAAGGCCAACAGAAGAGCAAAGGTACGTTCCATAAAATGCCATAAAGTGCATTAAAATGCCATAAAGTGCATTAAAATGCCATAAAACTTAAGGTTCAAAATGTGCCCGGCATAAAGACGTTGAGAGATTTTGCAAACCGTGACACGCTGGTCTCCGTTTATAATGCATTACTTCAGCCCTATTTCGATTACTGGCTGTGAAGTTTGGGATTTTGGTTATTTTTGGATATATTTTTTTAGTAAGCAGCCTAGCTCAACGCTTACATACAGAAGCTCCAAAACAGGTGTGCTAGGATAATTATGCACTGTCGAAACGAAGTCGGCCAATCAGAAATAACCTTAAGCTGGATCACTCTAGCCGTACGTAGAGCTCAAATTAAGGCTAGACTAATATTTAAAATACTTCATGAGTTGGCACCAAAAAGACTGTCTAACATTTTCAGGGATTCATATGCAGCCTCAAGTAGCTACCAATAAAAAGGTAGCTCTCCGTTACCTAGAACAGAATTTTTGAAAAATAGCCTAAGCTACAATGGTGCTAAATTGTGGAACTCTTTACCGAATGAAGCTCGTAGTTGCGAGTCGCTGGCTTTGTTTAATAATTTAATAACTTAATTTTCAATACTTTACCATGGGCCAACCAATTTTACAATTTTAGATTAGATTGATTACCTCTATCAGTTATTAGTTATTATAGTATTTACACTTAGTAGCAGTTTTTAGGAATTTTTAATTTTTAATTGTATTTATATATATTTGTGAATATCATTAGTGATACGTCCTTAATTATTGGAAACCAGCTGTTAGTTGAATAGGATAACGTGTATAAATAAAGTTGATCTTATCTTATCTGTTTATTTCATTTGATGTTTAATAATGGTAAACACGCATGGCATAAGTTACCTCAAAATCGATCACTAAAATCGAGCCAAAAATATATAAACCAGCACATCTTGTTTAATTCGCTGTCAAATTTAACGAAATTTTCATATGTTAATATTAAAATGTAATAACATCTTTAGGATCAAACACATTTGTATATTGACGTTAGTGTGACGTCATAACGAACGACTCCTTTTAAGGTCAAATTGTGCGTTATCTATACGTTTGAAATAAAGCATGTTATCACAATAACATAAATGTGTGTTTTTGATTGCCGCAATTTTAAAGTCTCTACGATAAATATTTGCTGAGTTATTAAGAACTGAAGTTTCCTGTGACGTCACATTTTCTGACGTCATGGATCTAACATCAGTCATGCTTTCTAAATTGAAGAAACATAAAAAGACCAAATTGCGGCGATTCAGTGTACAGTAAGTACAGTTCCTCTTTAAAACCCGAAAAATAATGACGTTTACTCTTTTTCACTGTGAATTTTAAAGTATTTCCTCTCAAAAATTTAAAATTCTAAAAACATACGGTTGTGGGTACCGATTTACTCTTTTGATTGCTAGATTGTCGTAAACAAATATTTTAAACTCTAAAAGATGAATGAAGAAGTAATTTTGTAAATGGTTCTGTATTGAATATTTCCCGCCAAACCAAAATTCAAAATTTCATAACTTTTCTCCCTCTTAACCAATCGAACGCGGGTTTTCGGTTTCTTTGTTGTCGACATGATGGGAAATCGAAAATATAAAATTTACTGATGTTAAAGGTAATTGAAAACATCGAGAAACCTATTATAAATGGATATATGACGTAACTGTGACGTCATCAAAATGTCTACGGTAGTTCAAAGCACCGGATTTCGTTTAGGTCATCGGTCTTCATCCTCCCACAAAAAAAATCAATCTTCTACGTTGGAAACTTTTGAAAATATAGCAAAGTAATAGATTTTAGGGTCATTTGTGCCAAGCTTAAAAATTTGTAATTTCCCCCCCATTTATAGTAATTCCCATACAAAGCCTATGTATACTAACACATAAATACGGGGAAAAACTCGCAATTAGAGCTTGGGTTGCCTGTAGTTTATGTACTGTTCCCGAACACTAATTGATTTACAGTTAATGCACCAGTCAATTCCAGTGCCCATCCCCCCCCCCCCCACCCACCCACCCACCCCGGGGAAGGTATATTGGATGTGTCCGGAGGTGGGGCATTTGCCTTATTTCTTTGGCCCCACCGGGGGGAATTTGAAATTTGTTTTTCAAAAATGGGGGGGGGGGGGATGGGGGGGGGATGGGGGGACGGGCACCGCTGGAATTGACTGTTGCATAACAAAGATCTTGACGAAAGCAACGCCTACCTGGACAAAATCTACCCAACTTTTATTCATTTGTCAAAACGATGTTTTACTTTTGTAACATTTCTGGCATTTAATCCCTAATTTTGGTTAGTTTTCATGGATCCTGTGACGTCATAATATGAATCAACTCCCTCCCTAGAGAAAACTACTATAATACAATCCCGTAGGTTTTCTTTGTGACGTCACAAGATGAATCAATCCCGCAATTCGGGTAGCTTTTATTCTAGTTTAATTTATGCTCCTACCTCTCAAAGAAAACTAAGTTAGACAACTGAAGTATATCAGAATTTGGGGCAAAAAGAGTTCATGTTGTTTTATGGCTTTACTTGCACTTTAAGGTGTATACGTTGAAAACCTGACGGAATATGTTGTGAGAAGTGCAGAGGAGGTAATGTCATTGATGAGATCTGGCAAGAAAAGACTAGTCTTTGCGGAGACGAGAATGAACAGACTGTCCAGCAGGTATTCATGTGCTTACAGACAAATCTATGAAAATCGAGCTATTTACAGACGTTGAAGAACTATGTAAAAAGTATGTAAAATGTTTACGAAATTTCTGTCTGTAAAATGTTTGTAAAAATCAGCAAATTTGTACATTCAGAGACATTTTGCATACAAAGACTGTAAAATGGTCACATCTTACAAAAAAAATATATACTTTTTACACAGTTCTTTGGGTCGATCTTTTCCACGGAACCATATATTTCCACCACGATAAAAAAGAAACAATCGTTTCTACCTTTTCCTTGTTTTCACAACACAGTTCAATCATTTCAATTTGTCATTTGTTACGGGGAGTGACAGGTCTAACAAAGCCTGTTTGTTTTCTCGAAAGGTGTTCCGCTTTATTTTTAGTTTTCCCGAATCGTTTTTATACAATCCCAAATAAATTGTGCATTTCCCGGAGAAATTTCAGTAGTATTAATTATTTCCTTGTTTTGCTGCCTTCTTAGAGGTATCACCCCCGTAAATGTTGTTTGTCTTTGTGAGTTCGCCTCGACTGCTCGGCAATTACTATAAGCCGCTATAGATCAGCCTAGAGATATTGAGACTTCATATTCCAGATAATCGACTAAGTTGGCTTGCCTCCAAATGAGAACTTTCCCTGAGGACTCATTTCTATCTTTCCTAAAAAAAAAGACAAGACTCAAAGAAATACTACTTATTGATCTATACAATGACATTATTAAGGCAAGCCAGCTTGGTTCGTCGCTGAAGACTACAGTCTTTGTGCTTGTAGAGAATGCATGCGCTTTCCTGATGATACAAGTAATGCTGTATGCATGTTATGCACAAACATCTGCTCTAAGTTCACCTCATAATGCATGCATGGGTGATGAGATAGATGCTAAGGGTGGCTAGTGCATTTTATTAACGTGTAATTTTAAAGGATAAATCAGCCGTGTTTGAAGACACGTTCTCTTGCGCACAACCACACAATGCTGTTTCTGCTTACTTCTCGTGTTTTCTAGTCACTCGAGCGATGCGGCCTGCTCTCAATAACGCCGAGTTCGGTCATGCACGTACTGGGCATGCGCGAATCGGGATAAGCAATGCTTTGTTTCTAACGCGTTTCTTAGAGAAAGGAGAATAATGTAGGTGCTCTTCCATATTCCGAATACTCGACATACTTCGCCAACATTCGTTACCGATCAGAAGTGGCATTAATTTGCGCGGATGATTGTGTCGAATGAGTATTTCGAATGATTATCTCAAACACTTGTAACACCGCATATGCACGTAATACTGAAATCAGTTGTAAATAGCCACTAGCAAGTCAAAGGCGGCCGTATTATTATTGACAAGGACTGCGAGCTCATCATATTGTCAGGAGATTCCCTTCGTTGTAAGGAGACGAACATGTTTGCGCATACGATTTTCATTGAAAATATAAATATTAATCTTGCTCTTCATTAAAGCTAATTTTAAAGATAAACTGAAGTAACTATATAATATTCTTACCTTAAGCCTCAAATGCAATGTTAATATGATAAAATTTACAACAAGGAACGAAGCAAAATGAAATAAAAGCTGTTTGCTTCTTAAAATAATCTGAAAATAAACTCGCAAAGGCAGAATGATCCTAAAGGGAACATCCACTAAAACATTGTTTGCCCTCAAATGTTTGTTATGGATATCTAATATTGTGTTTGTTATGGATATCTAATATTGTGTTTGTTATGGATATCTAATATTGTGTTTGTTTCCTGTAAATTGTACACTTGATGTCACTTATGGACCGATTGTCTTGTTAAAGTGTACTTTTAATGTACTTAGCGAGATGAGCCACAGGAAGCCCGAGCTGTATGTAAACAACTTGAGCCACAGGAAGCCCGAGCTGCATTATGAGCGCATGCGCGCGCGCGTAAGCAACCAAATAAATCAACACACACACAGCAGGACATTTTATTTCACAATCGGTTACATGAGTGAGTTTCGGGGACTTTGCTAAGAAATAATGGATTAACAGGAAGACATGATATCAGTCACAAATAAAAAAATGTGAGGATGGTTAGCCTGTGTTCATTTCACGGGAGCCGCCATCTTGGATCTTATGACGTCACACTGTTGCTCTTTTGTTGTGTAGCGGCAACCGTGTGACGTAATCCAAGATGGCGGCGTCCAAGAAAATCAAAATTAGTTTTATGGACAGGAAAATCGGTCGATAAGTGACGTCTAGTGTACAATTTACAGGAAACAAACACAGCAATAGATTTAGATATCCATAACAAACATTAGAGAGCAAACATTGTTTTACAGTGGAGGTTCCTTTAACATTTTTAAAACAGTTTCATAATCTTTAATTAACTGCTGGAAAAAAAAGAGTTACGTTACTTTTAACTGATACTAATTAAAGTCAATTAACGGGTTAAGTCGTAACGTTTAATTTTCAATCTTAACAATAGCAAAGATCATCGTCCGCTGGATTCAAAGGGAGGCAGGTAAGGTGATAGGCACGTGACATGTACTGCCATTCACTCTACTGCCCTCTAGATTTCTCCTAAAACTCTTGCTGTACCTAACTTCTCTCGTTGACGCACAGGTTAACTGACAGCTTAACGTAACGCCAATGCAGAGCGCCCCAATACTTCTCAGTCAAACGAAGACTGGAAGCATGGTTCGATTACCACTGCCGATTGATGCGCCTAATTGCTAGCAAACCAATAGTTTGGGAGCACCTTAAAGTTTTTTTGGGTTTATTAAGTACACGGAAAATACGACCGAGGCTAAGTATAACAGCGACGAAAACTACACGAGAATAGAACTTGGACATGAACGTTCACTCATTTTTCGTAAATAATACTGATGTTCTCATTTTAAAATTAATCTTTTGACCGTGCGGGAACAAGACTGGCTCTTAATTACTCCGTGTACGAGAACACAGATGACGTAAAATAAAGAAGACAGCAAAAACTCAAAAAAATGAACTACAGCAAAACAATACCCGACAGTACAAAGAATACGAACCAGGAGAGACAAAACTGGGCACGACACGTATGTTTAAATACTTCAGTCCACACATCGGGCATTCTCAGTTTCTGTCACGCTAAAGCGGTGTGTTCCACTGCACCAGAATGAATGTAGCATTACTTTCGGTCATAATTTGTGGATAATTAGCCTGAATTTCAGCCGTCTCCTCGCAAGTGTGGTACATTTCCATACTAGCATTCTTTCAGGCTTTAAGTAATGATTCAGCTAAGAGAACTGATGTGCCTCAAGTCCTCAGTACCTGATATGTCCACAGTCAAAGTTATAAGCGAAAATTGGAGGAAACTGTATATAAATTTAAACTTCAAAAATTATCTAATGAAAGTGCATTGCTTCGATGGTCTTCAACAAATGAAATTATGAGAAAGGAGAATAGAAAATTAACACCTTTTTGCATTCCGTGCCGTTAGCCCTTTCCTTCTTATCAGGAGCATTTCTTAACATGTGTTGACAGTAACGTTTGCGTGCTCAGTTTTGTGAGACGTTTGAATAGGAGATATTGTAGTTGAGTCTACGAATAGCAGTTTCAGCGGTATTGACCCGAACGCCTCACTTCAATGTAATGAAGCGCTATTCAAAATGTGTATCTAAATTAGTCGTGCTTGTTTAGGAGGGTGTTGGTGTCGTGTAAGAATGATGGTTTCAATGGCGCTTCATTACATTGAAGTGAGGCGTTCGGGTCAATACCGCTGAAACTGCTATTCGTAGACTCAACTACAATATCTCCTATTCATTAGCCGATAATTCTGCCCATGACGTCACTACCCCAAAAACGCGATAGTGATTTTGATTGGTCAAAATCGGTGTTCGGATTGGAAACGCTATATTGACGACATCAAGACGAAGCATTACACGAAGGAGATGTATATGTATTCGAACACTTTTGCACCTCATTTAAAATGTGAGCTAGAGAGAACCGCGAATTGGTCTCTGCATGCTGGCCCGCCTGTACCAGGGATTCTCAAATACCGAATACCTGAGGATCAGGTTACCGAATACGACGCCATCTTGAATTAGGGGCGTAAAGACCTCTGGGTACGAGGTTACCCTTTTAACCACCTCCATGCTTTGACCTGAAATCCAAGATAGCGGCTGTTTTAATTGAAACAGGTTGACCTGTTGACATGTTCACTTCATTGCAACGTCAACATAATCCACAGTCAGTTAAATTTTCTTGTAGATTAAACAAAGTAACCTTGACACTCTTATAATCGACTGAATTTAAAGTCAAATTTAATTTTTCGAGCCCCGCTAAGCAATTAATGTATTACTACGTCTACGTATTCTTCTTGCCTGTCGCTTGCAGACCTTGACATACTCTGTTAGCCGTGCACTTCAGCCAAATATTTTTTTAGAATAGAGCGGTTTTCGATTGAGTGTCGAAAGTAATAAGTGATTGCTTTGGTTTTGCGTTTGCTTAGCTTTTCTGTTGGCTGTGACTGAAAAATGTTTTGTGATTTTCAGCCAATCAAGTCAGTTCTAAACTAATTGTTTTGTCCGTCATGTAATCAATTTTGGTTTTAGTGGGAGTTATCCACGATTGCATTTAATTTCCTCGTAATTGGTTCAAGTAAAACCAATCATGAATTACTTCAGTTCGTGATTGGCTCGTTGCGTTTTTACTTGTTCGTGATTGGCTCGTTGCGTTTTTACTTGTTCGTGATTGGCTCGTTGCGTTTTTACTTGCTCCCGTGATTGGCTCTGTAATTACTTTTCTGTAATCTTTTCTGTTTCAGTTTTCTCTAATCATTTCTGTAATTACTAAGATCAAGTTTCGTTTTAGCAGGGGTTATGCACGATTGTGTTTACTTCTCCTCGTGATTGGTTCAAGTAAATCCAATCGCGAATTACTTCAGTTCGTGATTGGTTTTGGCTCTGTGATTACTTTGGTTTTGGTTTTACGACACTCAATCGAACTGAAACCGCTGTAGTTTATGTACATAACTCATGCATACGTACATCTTGTAAGCTTGCCTGTCATATTTTTCATGTAGAAACACTGTACTAATCCTGATTCCTAACCCTAATCTTAGTACTAGGCCATAAGAAGATAACTGAATTGTGTATTTGACGTTTCCATACGAAGTGAATCTCCACTTGCTCATACCTGCAATGGATTTTTCATGAGGCAAAATAGACTTTAATAGACCGTCTTACCGAATATCTTCCCGCTCTACACAGAAACGAGGCGATTGGGTAAAGAGAGCTATAAACATTGCGATACTTTAGTAGCTGATGCAAGTCCGGCAAACCGGCTATGCTGCTATTTTAGAGTTTATTTATGACTCTTATTCGTTTTACTTCCATCAACTACTGAAGTATCACAATTTTTTAATTCCTCACTTCATCCAATCGCTGCGTTTGTCGGTTGCGCGGGAAAAAATATTCGGTAAGGTCTATTTTCGCCAAAATGTAAAAAGTCGTGACTTTGACATAAGTGCACCATAACATTTGTTTTAAGAAATGTTCCTTGACTTTCAAATGCTGAGAATAGCGCGAAAACAGGTAAAATGTTACCATCCTAAGGCCGACCGATCTCAAGGACCCTGAAATGGGTTCTGGTAATCATTAACGCTGATTGACAAGGACAGCCACACGCGCATGGTAGTTAAGTGAAAATGAATTTAAGGAATTAAACAACAATCTTCTTCGTTCTTGATGCTAAGCCTCGTCCCCAGGCTTCTACTCGGTTGTCCCATCATGCAATCCGCTTTTTCCCAAAATGGCGGCCGTTTTTGGCGTGGGGCTAAACCAAAGCAGTGACGTCACAATATCCTGCCGCGCGTAAACGAGGCTAGCTCGGTGCCATTATTTCAAGTATCAATCTTAAAAAATTAACACATAATTTAATTATATGATACGATTCTTTGTTACCTTTAGGTCCCACTCTGTTTGTCAGATCACAATACAGAGGTCCCTTCCCAGAGATGGTATCAGATCAGGTACATTGAATTATAGAACAAACTTCATAGAGTAGTAAAATCGTTTCCCTTTTGCGTTCTCGGCTATATCAGTATAATTTTAATATACAGCCGTATGCAAACATTCTGACCCCCTAGCTCAACATAGATAAATATATCTAAATTATATCTAAAATTATGGGATGGCTTTGCTGATATTTTTTCAAATTGTATACCGTAAAATCCCGGTTATAAACCCCCTAACCCTAACCCACTGGGCTCCTACCCCAGTTATAAGCCCACCTGTCTGCTGACGTAAATGCCTTCCGGTTATAAGCCCCCCGGTTATAAGCCCATACACATACGGTATTATCGTTACTGTTATTGTTACACCATTTTTAGGAATTACTATGTGGCAATTGATGTCGAGTGAAAAATGAGCTAATATATAATCGGACATAAAGACATTGCTAAAAACCAGTCAACGTGGTGTTTGATTATGAGATATACGCGGTATCCAATCTTTTGAGCAGAAGTTGTTGTTATTTCGTACTTATTTACTATCATTGGTTGGTAAAATAAAGCGAAGATATTTTTCATAAAATCATTTCCTCTGAATCCCAAACACTTTTCCTGCCGGTTATAAGCCCCCCCCCCCCCCCCCCAAGATATATGCCCCCCGGTTATAAGCCCACCAAAAAATCCTTACGAATGAGTATTAGCCCAGGGCTTATAACCGGGATTTTACGGTGTCATCAAGTACCGTGGGTTCCAGAGGGCCTGGGGAGGAGAGAAGATGAGTGCAAGCTGGGAAAAAAAGAAGTAGAGGTATCCCAAAAAGTTAGATACATTTGTGACACATATGTTTAAATCTCTTTATTAGCCAGGAACCCCACCAAACAGTTCTCTAAAACATCTTCGTGCTTGAGCCCACCCCCACGCAAAGCAAGCAGCTTTGGTTACCTAGCAGAAGGATCCAAACTACCCACAATGCGTTCAAACTCTCCATCGCCAACACCAGGCAGCCTTGATCATCTCGCCGATGGATCAAAGATTCCCCAGCGAAAACGAAGTCTCCCGGATGGGCAAAAACAGCTCGGAGCATTCAACCCGCGCGTGACGTCAACACCCAATCTACGCTCAGGGGAGGGCCTAAGACATCCGTCAACCGGAAAGTATAGTCTGTCCATGACGTCACTTCCGGAATTTCCCTCGGTAGTCAAGGACAAGGGAGGCAACAGGCTTTCATTTCCTAATATGCAGATGAGTGATAGCTTCTCTGGTTCGGTGGATGTCGAGACGGTGTCGGAGGATAGCGATTTGATGGAATCGGAGTCGGAAAGTATGGATTCGCTTGTATGTGAGTCAACAGAGTCAAATCATCAACAGGTTTGTAACTGATTAAAGTTTATTAGTTTATTCTGAATAGTGAAAATAATTCTTCAATTTGAAACAAGAATCGATTGGAGTTATCTTTACTGATTGGTGTGTGTTTGGTCATCGCTGGTCGAGAAATGCATGGGTTCTGCGTCGGAGTGTGAGCAGGCAAATAGGGCCCTTCAGCATCCAGGACGGCGCCGTCCAATCGCCTCCCTGTTAGCTCAGTTGTCGTACGGGGGGGTCGAGAGTTCAAACCCCGGCCGGACCAACACTCAGGGTCTTATAACCGAGTAGAAGGTGTTGCCTTTGTGAAACAACTGCAAATGGTTAGACCTTCACGTCTTCTCGGATAAGGACATAAAATCGTAGGTCCCACGTCGGCCTCAAGTTTACCAGTCTCACCGACTGTCACGAATTACCAACGTTAAATAAGGTTGCTTTACTTCTACCTTTAGCCTAGGTTAACCTCGTAGTGAGGGATATTCAAAACGAGGCTAACCTGGCAAAAGCAACGGTTGCCTCGCTTTGAATCCAGGTTGGCCACCAGGTAAAAAGAGTGAATAGGGAACTAAAGCAACCACGACGGAAACGTCTAGGACGAAGGCATCAAACAACAGCCTTAATTACAAACTACAATAACTGTACGTGAAAATGCACGCAGTCGCCTACATTTCAACCGTTGTCTGCAAAAACACAACGTGAAATCCCCAAATGTTACGTTTTAAAGAGAACGCGAACGTAAAAAAAATATTCAATCCGTTTTTCGTTGGGCGTGAACGGAACTCTATATATATATACTCATAATATTTTCCGAAAATCTGGTTGTGAGAAACAATTAAAGGCGAACAAATACTAAACACAAAATTTCGGCAGAAAACACTTTTCTACGTCCCGTCGTCACTGCCGTCGCCGTCCTGGTTGCCTTAAGTTGATGTTCTCTATGTCAAATGAAGGACGCGTTCGCAAAACAGAATGGAGAGAAATGAATTAGATTATCTTAGTTTATTCATGTTAGGCTCATTTACTTACATGTTATATATTTTTGCTAAAAGCGAGAGCCAGGCATCTCGGAGCTCTTTGAGGACCAACAGGATGTGTTTCAAGAAGAGGAGGTAAGGTGATACGAAACAACAATAAACCAATCCAAGGTCGCCAATATACACAAATACTGCTGAAAGAGCATCTCGAAATTAGTCAAAATCCCAAATTTGAGAGTTATATCTTGTTTGGGAGCAACGATACAGTCCCACAAAGTAAGACAATTTTACAAACATTTGTATATGCGGCGGTGCAATTGTTGCACATGTTACTTGACTATGTCTTTGCTTCTAGGTGAGATGTAACTCTCAAATTTGGAATTTCGACTAATTTTGAGGTGCTGTTTTCAGCAGTATCGGTGCTATCGCTAATTTACGTAGATATCGTCATGGTAAGGGCGACCTTGGAATGGTCTATTACAACACTTTTATTAGAAAACATTGCGTTCGAATAAGCATCGCACCTGTTTTGATGAAGTTTCTCAATTCAACGCTTTCATACTTCGAAAATGGTTTGAAGCGTGTGAGAGTATTCTCGACTCACTTCGACAACAACACAGTATTAAGAAATGAGAAGGCCCTGTGGTTGAGACTTTCCGGTTCAAACTAATTAACGCATGCGCAGCCCTGAGTTTTTACACCTGTCACCCGGAGCCAATCAATAGGCGTCTAACATTAGTTCCTGTTTTCAGGATGACGATGAGGAATTTCTTCAGTCGATTAGGATCATTGATGACGTCGTAACCAAGGGGAAAATCAACATGTGAGTTGAACGGTGGTTAATAAATCGGTAAATGTTTTAGCGTTGTTTTAAAAATATGAAGTTCCGGCATAACAGGGGGAGGGGGGGGGAGCAGGGGTTTGCCACCTTCAGTTATCAATCAGCCTTTGTACTCCCTCGGTGATTGCTTATCGCACGAAATTCAACAAATACATATAAATGTTTAACTCAGTTCAGAGTAAGGGCTACAGAGTTCGTAAACGGTCATAAAAAAACATTTGCAGTTATTAATGAACAATTATCTTCCCTCTGTTCATTATTTGTGAGGGTAGTTTAATTCTAAACTATAAAAACTAGCATTCTAACATTCTCGCTTGCTTTCTTCACTGCTTTACAATTTGAATTACAAATTAAATTTCGAGTTCCAAAGGCGTGAACAGAGGAGGGGCTAAACCTGTTATACCGGAACTTCGGGTTTAAATGTGCGAACTCATTTTCATCTCCACGTAGCTGTGACCTGGCAGGAAGCGAGAGGGTGAAGAGAGCCCAAGTGGAGGGAGAGCGGCTGTCGGAATTACAGCACATCAACTTGTCCTTGCTGGAACTAGGGTACGTGTACAATGCAGTCGTAATGAATATGTCCTTTCTGCTGTTCGTATTTGGTTACGCGCGTAAAACTGTCAATTAAAAAAGCAGTACGGATTAGAAACCAACGATGTTCCCGGGAAATTACGACTGCCATCTCGTCCCTCGAGATTTTGTGAAGACAATGAGAATCCAAACTTGAGTTCGTCAATGAATGTTACGAAGACTATCGCCAAACTCGGTCTTTCCTACGTATACCATGTTTGTTTTCACGGGTAAATGTTGACGGCTTGTGCGAAGTAGCAACCAAGGTGGGGGGGGGGGGGGGGGGGGGGGGGGTAAACTACGTATCGTCATGCAGTCATATTTCTACTGACATCTGCCGGCAATTTTCTGTTTACTCCTAGGAACACGATTCACGCACTGTCAGAAGGCAACAGGACACACATTCCTTATCGCAACTCGTCTCTGACACGTCTGCTACAAGACAGTCTTGGTGGAAACTGCAAGACAAGCTTTGTGGTGAGTGGCACGTGCTATCCACCATACGGCTGTGTATATATTTGACTACAATTCCTTGCGAGCCACAGTCGAAATAACAAGTAGGGATCATCTGTTCTCTCATTTTCATTCTTATATTTTCATTTCATTTTTCATTTTATTATCTCTTAAATGACAGTGCCATGAGAACAGAATCTTACTTGCTTGTTTTGATATTCCAAACCTATCTACCGCGATTTAAAGAAAGGGGTTTAAGGTCGGTTTTTCTGTACGGTGGCTTAAACACTTCCTGTTCCAGTCAGTTTCCTCTAATTCGTTTTAAAAGAGAATTTGTATTTTGTTCATTTAGTATTCCAAGTCACCTTGACACATTTGAGTTCATGGCTCGTCCTCAAGGTTTACGTACCCTGCGCCCACAGCCTTCTTTCCGCTAAAATCGAAAATCGAAAAGTAGGCTCTGCCGAAATCCTGTGTCAAGCTCCATATTGAGAATGCTCGGGCGTTGATTGGATACAATTTCAAGCCCAGGTTAAATCGAGTGGCCTTGAGATGGTGGTGCTCTTCCAAAAACTGGTTTGACTGTGCACTGTAAAAACCGGTTTGACAACGGTAAACCGGACTGACTAGCCCAGAAGTTGAAGCTTCTACTTTTAAAAACAATACAGTTTCTCCAGTAACCTCCCTGGCTTACACAACTGAAAGTATATTTCAAAGATCGTATAATAAGGTTCAATAAATATTCTAGCTTTCAATATTTTTCCCTTATCAGTTGAAACATCCATTTTATTGGCTCCCAGGGTAATAGAAAGATGTTTAAGTATAACCGACAAATTATGTAAAGCAGTCGAAGAAGTGAGCTCAAACTAATACTAACACTTCAAGAGAAATTCTTACTTCTAGCCGAAAAGGAATGAAAATATCTAGAATAGACGGCGACCCGGCATTATTATTTTGAACGCTGCACCTTCGGAACCGGCGAAAGCGTTTTGACATAATTCTAGCTAAAATGACACTACGCGGACTTATGACTCAGTATTACTACTATCTGCCTTGCAATATTTCCACTGTAGATGTGCATCTCTCCTACACATATTGACATGAACGAGACCAGATGTACGCTGGAATTCGGACAGCGGGCTCTCAAGATCAAGAACACCGCTTATGTCAACATGGAGGTGAGGCTTACTATGATACTTTGACGGATTTGATTGGCTGTTGGATCCGCGTCTTAGGGTAAAGCCCTCGCTAAACGGACTCGCAAGTCAATGCAAGTTCCCGGACGTGGCGCCATATGTGAGTTGAGTTTGTTGGTATCTCGCCCTTGCCCCGAGGGTTTTTCTCCGGGTTCTCCGGTTTTCCTCCCTCCGCAAAAACCAACACGCTAAATTCCAATTCGATCTGTGGATTAGCCGGGACCTGGCGTTGATCAGTCCCCATGGTTGTTTCAGGTCTCGTTAGAAATTCAGATCCTGATCCTGAACTCCGACTTGCGTTGGACTTGCCTTTCGTATGGCCAGCCACTTGCATGGACTTGCAATGACCAGTTGCGTTCTCAAATTCGCACGCAAGTCGACGCAGGTTTTTCACCGTCTGGCTACCCAACGCAAGTTGACTGCAATTCGAACAAGTAGTAAAGAAACGCGTTAATCAATGAAATTAGTGAAATATATGGGGGATTTTAACTGAACAGTATGGAAATGGATTTTTACGGCTAAACTTGCGTTAACTTGCGGCGACATAACTTGCGAGTCGGTTTGGCCATCTGTCCGCAAGTCTGAGCGCAAGTTTTGATTTCGAAACTAGAATTGACTTGTGTCGACTTTTGGCCAGGGCTTTAAAGTGCCACTACGACGAAAATGTACCATTTCGATTTGCCACTACTTTTAGTGTGATTAGATCACCGTAGTGAAGTTAGCGGGTAACTCAGCGGGCAACTCAGTGAAGTTGGCGGGCAACTCGCTAAATCATGTTTACGGCCGTAACTCATAAACCGTAAGGCCGATCACCACGAAACTTACACACAACATAAAATACATCAAAACAAACACATCTGTGCATTCAAAACAAATGACATCATCGATCACGTGATCTCAGCGTCCCGAATATCCCAGCGTGTACCTCGCAAAGCTATGTTTTTACCAAAAAAAATATCAAAACTACTTCAACCGGCTTGGAACTTTCACAAAACATGGGTTGACACTTGGTAAACAATGTCTGAAGACATAAACAAATGACGTCATCAATCACGTGACCGTGGGAAAATTGCCTATATCTTTATAACGGCTGGTTCAAACTCAACCAAACTCACGAGAAATAACGTCAGGCACATAACAAATGCCAACATGTCATTTAATCACGTGACGTCATCAATCACGTGACCGGGGAAAATTGCTTACATCTTAAAATGGTTAAGTTAAATATAATGCGGCCATTTCAAAAGTGAAATAAGGGCGGCTACCAAATGGTCCTGTGCGAACACTTGCGAGCACCATGATTTTATTTACGAGACCGAGCATTTTGATTTTTCGGACAAGTGCGAGCAATGAGCACTGCAGTCAGCTTTGCGAGCAGCGCGACCAACTATGGCAAGCAATCTAGCATCACATAATTATTTCGCGAGCGATTGAGCAAAGTCGAATTTGATAGCCCTGAAATACGGTACTCACTTTGATTGACTTGGCAATCATATTGATATTTAGAACTTAGTCAAGGTATATTGTTAAGGAATTACGTAGCGGGAAACTCAGTGAAGTTAGCAGGCAACTTGTTAAATCATGTTTACGGCCAACACAACAATCAATATACAAAAACAAACAAACTCGTGTAATCAAAACAAATGATGTATTCGATCACGTGAACATATTCATTTCCGTTTGATGTTGATCTTAGGTCACGTACTTGTAAGTAAATACCCAGTAAATATATCGGGGAACTCATTTCAACAATACATCGATCAGTCATTTCGTAAAAAGCAAGGAACTTTATCGCCAATTTGCTATGGAGGTTTACTAGTGATAAAACATCTAGCGCGAAACTCGGTAAAGCTAGCTGATAACTCATTTGAAAACAATAAGATTGGTAATTTCCTTTTGTGGAATGTTATTTGAAGTCCTCGATCACCATTTTGCAATCAATTTAATTTAGAATATATAGGTTTTCTAGTAATAAAACATTTTTTTATCTCTCACAGATGCGGCAGGAAAATTATTTTGTAAAAATACAGAAGATAAAGTCACTGATTTGCTCTGCAGGATATTTTTTTTGGTCGGCCCCTTCGCTGTTCTTTAGTGTAAAAATAGAGATCTACTATTGAAACATCAAGCAGGCAACTCAGTAAAGCGCGTTTCTGGTCTCAAAATCGTGTTTGAGATCTTATCTCGTATTCATTTTCGTGCATTTCTAATCTTCTTATCCACGCCGCGCTACAATCAACGACGGCCAACACAATGTGTGAATATGCCTGTGCCTGGTGTGATGCGCAGACTGCCTTTAATAGCAACAACAATAGTCCAATCTCTAATACAACAATAGTCCCCAATTATTATTATTGTTATTATTATTATTATTATTATTATTATTATTATTATTATTATTATTATTATTATTATTATTATTATTATTGTTGTTATTATTATTATTATTATTATTATTATTATTATTGTTATTGTTATTGTTGTTGTTATTGTTGTTATTATTGTTATTATTGTTATTATTGTTATTATTATTATTATTATTATTGTTATTATTATTATTATTATTGTTATTATTGTTATTATTATTATTATTATTATTATTATTATTGTTGTTGTTGTTGTTATTATTATTATTATTATTATTATTATTACAAGTGGATACCGCTAACGATAATCAAACACGCAAAATGAACAGTGGCTGTACTGCGAAAACTACTTCAGATAACATCAATATCTAATGCGCATGCCTGTAAACTAGACATAACTTCCAAAGACCAGATTTATGGCGGGCTGACATTCAGATTAGTGTGTGAAGGAACCATGCTTGCGAATTGCTCGCGCGTCTGCACCTCCCTGCATTTAACTTTTGAACAAAATGATGCAAAAAAAAACTTCGAGCTCTACTTCAAAAACTACTTCAGATAACGTCCGTTGTGTCTCTTTATCCCGTGTTATTTTTCATTTTATTATATCTATTATATCACAAGTCGAAACCGCTCACGATAATCAAACATGATATCGAACATAATGCTGAAAAGTTAACATAATTTCATGAAAATAGCGATTAAAATATGTCGCTGCACCCCGCTGGATATCACTTTTCAACAAAATGATGTCCAAATTCGTGCTCTATGGCGGCAAAAAACTACTTCAGAACTGAAACATCAATTGCGTTTATTTTACCGTTGTTATTATTCATTTTATTATATCTATTATATTACACAAGTCGAAACCGCTAACGATAATCAAACATGATATCGAACATAATGCTGAAAAGTTAACATAATTTCATGAAAATAGCGATTAAAATATGTCGCTGCACCCCGCTGGATATCACTTTTCAACAAAATGATGTCCAAATTCGTGCTCTATGGCGGCAAAAACTACTTCAGAACTGAAACATCAATTGCGTTTATTTTACCGTTGTTATTATTCATTTTATTATATCTATTATATTACACAAGTTGATACTGCTAACGATAATCAAATACAATATTGAAATATCAGATGATTTACTGAAAAGTGGGCTAGAAAATATCTCGCCCCAAACCCCCCCGGATTTAAAGTTTTCAACAAAATGATGTCAAAATTCGAGCTGTACTGCGAAAACTACGTCAGATAACATCAATTGTGTTATTGATTTCATTATATCTATTATATTACACTAGAGATGCTACTCTGAAGGGTTTCAAAGTAAACTCCATGTTACTCTTTGTTGGAAGTAATAATTATGATAAGGCTAAAGATATTACAGAAACAAATCTAGGTCTTTGTTACCTCGAAAGCTTGTTTTTCACAATAATTTTGCATACGATTCTCAGACAGCAATATGTCATCCAAGAAACCAGTGTCACGAATGTTCTTAATTTCAACTGACCGTGAGATGGATAGATCTTTTCGAGATAAGCAATATGCCTGAAGGCTGGTCCATATTGATTCTACCTCGTTACCGTGCTGATTGACCACATGAGATAGCAAGCGCATGCGCCAATCAGTGCAACGTTTGATAGCCGATCAGGAAAGAGATATTTGCGTTTGTGCACGCAAAATCACAGAAAATACAGCGAATTCAAGCTTTGAATACACGAAATGCTCGCCAATGACTGACCAAGTTGAGGGTCTGAATGGGGTTAACTGCCTACTGACAAACGGCTTAAAAATAACTGAAAACTGAAATTTGTTTTTTGTGGATAAAATATTGTAATTTTTTTCTAATAATGATTAACTGAGACTAACTGACAAATGGCGAAAATTTTAACTGTCAACTGACATGTATACCCCCCCCCCCCAATTCAGACCCTCCAAGTTCAGGCAGCGAGCCCCTCTCGTGATAAGATGGAACCAAATACCGTGCTAGACGACTGGAATTCCGAGTTAGGCAAAGCCACGTCAACGACTGTCAAAGCACGTGCTAGAAAGCTCGACTCCTCAAAGAGAGTCCACGCTAGGGACGAAAGATCCATCAAAATCACACAAAAAGTGATACTGAGCAGTCTCCCAAGAAGGGAGAATGGTTCACAGCGACAACTGTCGTTTAATTTTTCAATTTAATGATAATCTGCTTTTCTCGCGTTCATGTTAATATCCCGACGTAGCTATTTGATAAAAAAAATTTTTTTTATCAAAAACCAATTGAGAACAATTAGTTAATTGAATATCAATTGATATCAGCAATTGATAACAATAGATATTCACTCAGATTTTGGCAATTAACGTATCAATTGATATCAATTTGTATCAATTATTCTGAAATGTGAGATGAGATGTTATTACCACAAAATGTAAAACCGATAATTCTTAGATCAGTATATTTTAAACCGTGACTCCATCTTACGAAAAACAAACACTGAATATTTTGTGGCCACAATATTCACACAGAATAAGCAGCACACTTCCCCCTTTCGCGGCAACTGGTGTAAAATATAATTTATTTTGTTTATGCAACACGTGCCATGCGCATATACGCCGTATGTGTTAATAGTCAGTTAATCTCATCATCGTTATCTCATCATCTGGCGGGAAATAGGCCGTATGTGTGCTAGTAGCCCGGTAGTAGTCAGGGTAGTTTAATATTTGGTCCAAGCCACGACAATGTCAGTAAAGGGATTAGAAACTAACACAGACTAAAACCGAGATTTTCCACACGAAACAATCGGTAGATCTTAACGTTCAATGTGTTGTCAAAGGATACCACGAATGTCAATTTCACGTAAACGTAGGAGAGGAATTTGTAGCTTTAAAGAAGCATGGTCCCAAAGGTAAAGCTTTTCGAGTATCAAACAGTAGAGGTCAACTTGGACGTCTACAGAGTTAGCTTGTAGCCCCGGCGTTGTGGACTTAACATGATTCTGATTATTATCAATTGCTTATCAATTATTATCAATTGTTATCAATTGCTTATCAATTATTATAAATTTTTATAACTCACGTTTTGGCTATCAATTGTCATCAATTGTTGATATCAATTGATAATCAATTACTAATTGATATCAATTATTATCAATCGAAACAATTATCAATTTTATCAATTAGATACGTCGGGTAATATAAAAGTAGACAAATGTTCAAAATGCTAACCGATGGGCGAGATCAGGTGTGCTTTTAATAATTTTCATAAATTGATTTGAAGTATGATAAGATAAAACGAAAAATATATGCTTGTTACTAAGCCAGTGTTGATAATAAGTTTGCGTGTAGAAGATAAATACTTCTTAAGGCTAAATTATATTGTGATTCCCAGACGGTAACATGATCTGTATCCAATCAACCAATGTTTTGTGGAAAATTGTAAAACTGCTGGGACAAACGGACAAAGTATAATACCGGATCACCTTGGAGGGATCTAATCAGCGAAAATGTGTAAACAATAACAACGAAGAAAGGCTGATTATATGGTAATGGTAATTTCATATAAATGACCCATTACCGTATCATAAGCCTTTCTCCGTTGTTAATGTTTTGCGAATTTACTTAATTTCAGCTGGCCAGAAGGAGATACATATTTTCGGGATATACAGTCTAGTCTCGATGTAGTCTGCCTCAAAGCTGGTCCATATTTATACAGATTAAAGATACTCTGCTTGTTTCAAGTTCATCGTGAGAGAAAATGATACATGCAAGTGTTAGAAAAAGTTTTCGTGTCTCTGGCCTCGCTTATTCAAGTCACTTGAATGACATTCCAGACAACGCATTGGCTAACCATGGCAAGGGAATGTCATTAATAAACCAAGGGCATAAATAGGGACAGTTCAGGCCTTTCTATTTCACTTCAAGAATTAAGCTTCTCAAGAATAACGAAGAAAAGGACAAGCTAAAGGTGAATTGACTCAAAATAATTATTGCATCAAATACTTCAGAAGTAAATTCATGTATATCGTTAAATAGGATTCGAAGAACTGGTTGTTTTTCCTATAAGACAAGTGTTCTAGACGGCTGATATTTTCAGGTTATATTTTCCATGACGTCGTATATTCCGTCTACGTTACCCCTATATCTCTAAAATGTTCGCTAGAATCGCACTCTCTTGATCAATTTAAAAACTGTATTGAAATTTCTAAGTATACGATTTTTGCCAGCATGTGGAAAGGACGAGGCCTCATTTAGTTAACATTTCTCGACGAGTTGGAATACTAGAATCACTAAAGTGAACTGATTATCGAATTAGAACACGTTTAGCTTTGAAGGCGATTTCAAAGGGAACCTGTGGTTGGGTGCTTCAAAACGTCCTTGAGAATACCAAATTTACGGAACGTTATCTTAAGACGACGACTACTTTCCTAGATCTAGAATATATATAAGCCCAAAATGTACCCTTCCTATTTTTGTCCTGTTTCATCGAGAATTAAAATGCCGAACTTTGTTTGGAAGGCAATGTTATACCTTATACCGTGAAAACATGATTTAAAGAAGTGAAATATGGAAAAACAGTACATGTTCTACTGCACTAAACACTCTTTAGAACCGTGAAATCATGGTCTAAAGAAATGAAATATAGAAAAAGATTACATACTTTAACAGAACTAAATACACCGTCCCGTAGGACAATGAGATGACGGTCTAAAGAACTGAAAAATAGAAGAACATATTCACTCTGCTTCCTCCACTCTGAGCAGAGTCTCTGCAGAGTCGCATCCATACCGGTTCACCCGTATGAGGTTCTGATATGTTATCACATTCAACTGCGATTTTACAGCTCAAATGGGAGGCTTCAATCTTCCATGTGGGAAGCATTTAATAGATGGATCTCAAGTGGAGATTGACTATCAAATTAATAGTGCTCTCAAAGAAATGAAGAATTAATATCAGAAAGTAATAGATGGACATCCAATTTATTTGCTAATCAACCCGATATGCTCTCAAGTGGATGTCGAAGAAATTTTGTGCGTATGAATTTGTTTCCTATTATCCCCATATGCTTTCAAGTGGATATCAAAGAAATTGAGTGCGTCAGTACTTTGTTTGCTATCGGTCCGATATGATCTCAAGTGTGGATATCCAAATTTAACATAATTCAGGTCAACTGCGTGCATATAGCTGAAATGGGAGTCGAGATTTAAAAAAAATAGTGTGCGTTATTTTGTCTGTAATGCTGAAAATTTAAGATCGTTTAATGAAAATGTGGCGTTTCTTTTACCGTTGTTATTGTTAATTTTATTATATCTATTATTTTACACAAGTGGATACCGCTAACGATAATCAAACACGCAAAATACGGTGGCCACTTGAATTTTTAAGACACCAACACAAGTTAAATCTTCAAGTGGATATTTTTATTATATCTATTATATTACACAATTGGGTACCGCTAACGATAATCAAATGATACTGAAAGTTTTACACGATTTAATGAAAATTGGGCTAGAAAATGTCGGCTGCACCCCCTAGAGTTCACCTTTCGCCAAAATAATAAACAAATTCGAGTTCTACGGGAAAATCTAATTCAGAAAAAATCAATTGAGTTTGTTTATTATTCATTTTATTATTTGTCTTATATTACACAAGTGGATACCGCTAACGATAATCCAACATGTGTGTTAGACGCTAGCTACGTCGTAGCGCGTTTTGGGTAGTGCCATGCAACTTGCATGGTAGTGATCATAGGTGTATGGTTATTTTCCACCTACTAAGACTCAACTGGAATTTTGGAGCACTTCTCGTGGAAATAAGTGGCCTAAACATCGCGAAAAAAGTTTCTCCTTGAAACGATTGTTATTTTCCATCCAAGTGCATTGAATGTCATCACAAGCTCGCGAACCGACAGCCTTCCGCAGTTCATGCCGCGTGGCAGTTGTCGCGTCGAGTACAGAAAAAATGCTTTTAACTCTGCCACATCACTTGATCCATTGTGATTTGAAGCTGCAACTTCATTCCAGCCACTTCTAAATGTATTAACAGGAAAGGTGAAGTATTTTCCACCCCTCCCCCCTCAGTTTTGCATGGTTCGCATATCTTACCCCAAATTTGCAACCAATATGTTGTGTTCGTCGTGTTTACTACCCAAACTAAGATTTTAGTGCTGCAACGTCATTCAAGCCAATTCTAATGGGGGAGGGCACCATTATTAACAGGAAATGCATAGGATTCCCTCCCCCCTCCCCCCTCAGTTTTGCAAGGTTCGCATTTTTTACCCCACATTTGCAAGCAATATGTTGTGTTCGTCGTGTTTACTACCAAAACTATGATTTTAATGCTGCAACGTTATTTAATCCAGTTCTGGACTCAGAAATAGCAAATGAAACTGTCCCAGCATGCTTTGCGGCCAAAACGGAAAGGGCGATGGATTTTTACGGGTAGAAAGGAACATCGTAGAGACATGGGGTTTTCACCAAAATTGTTACCCAAAGAAAAGTGCAGGGGGTCTTCTTTATTTGGTTGACATTAAATTCCAGGGGGGTAAATGACAGACAAAACAAAAATTCAAAACGGCTTAACCCCCCCTGAACTTCATTTGCGCGAGTAATAACGCAAAAAAATCGTCTAGTTGGACGAAAATACATAAGATAGGCTAGTTTTTGTGTCTTTCACTATTCGCTACATACCGAACATTAATTAATTAATTATTTAATGATTGTATTATTTCTATGATTATCGTTAGGAATTATTATTATTGTTATTGTTATTATTATTATTATTGTTGTTGTTATTATTATTATTATTGTTATTATTATTATTATTATTGATATTGTTATTATTATTATTATTATTCTATTATTATTCGACAACTCAGTGAAGGCAGCGGGAAACTTCTCAACTAAATTTCCATTCTGCTATTACTTAGGTTAAAATAGAGGTAGACTTTTAATGGGGGATTTACTCTTTAAAACTATATGTTAGTCATAATTAATGAAGTTAAACATAGTGTGTCAGTCATTGAAAATAGCCCTTTCCCTATGTAGAATGTTATTTGAAGTCCTTGATCACCATTTTGCAATTATTTAGTTTAAAATAAAGGTTTACTAGTGATAAAACATATAGCGGGCAACTCAGTTATAAAGCAGCGGACAACTCATATGATTGCATTTCAAAGTATAAGGCTAGCGGGGAACTCATTTAAACTATAAGTCAGCAATTTTAAATAACACTTTGCCCTATTTTAAAGCTGTATTTGAGGTCCTCTATCACCATTTCGCCGTTCTTTAGTTTAAAATAAAGGTTTACTAGTGATAAAACATATAGCGGGCAACTCAGTTATAAAGCAGCGGGCAACTCAGTTATAAAGCAGCGGACAACTCATATGATTGCACTTCAAAGTAAGGCTAGCGGGGAACTCATTTAAACTATAAGTCAGCAATTTTAAATAGCCCTTTGCCCTATTTTAAAGCTATATATGATGGCGTTATAAGACACCGTTCGGTGTTACTAAGAGGACGAACTTGATGACGTTATAAGACACTTTCCTGGGATACTATAATAGGGCGTACTTGATTACGTTATAAGTCACTGTGTTTCACTAATTTTGTTATTTTCTGTTGTCTTGCTTCTGATTTTTGATGTGGTTGTTGTTGTTGTTTATGTACAGTGAAACCTGAGTGGATATCTCCCGTAAGCGGACACATCGAAGAGGTCTAAAGGGTGTCCACTAACTGGATGTTCCCTTAACACTTACTTCTTGCCTCGAATTTCTGGGTATAATTATCGTTTGTGTTAGTAATAGTATTTTGTTACACCGCTTGTGTTACTTCAGTGTACTTTTCTTATATAGCTTAATTTCATAGCCAGTTTTCTTGGTATGCCCTTTCTTTTTTGCAATCGGCTTTCTTTTTTGGGTTCATGCCAACATTCTATGTAAACCGTTTTCTGTTCACCCGAGTTACCGTGTAAAATTGCTGTAGCCCTGTCGTATGTGCAATTTTCCCGGTCAATCACTATTTTCGTCAACAGTTATGGAAATAGAACACCACGAATATAATGTCAATCCTTTACATGCTGTGGTTGAATGATAGAATGAGGCTTGCAACCATACAGTAGCTCGTCCAGCTTTGTGCGTCCTTGTGTGTAATAGTGATCTATCTTTGTTTGAAGTGAAATAAGGAGATCGTCTATGTCTTCACTGTCGAAGTAGTTTACCCCTAATGTCGTAGGTAGGGTGATGTCTTCAAATTTTTCTCTTCCAAAGTTCACTGAAGAAGGCTTGATGACGTTGATAATTTTCATTTGGAAGATCAGTTGCAACCTCGCAATCAATCAATCATACAGTAGCTCGTCCAGCTTTGTGCGTCCTTGTGTGTAATAGTGATCTATCTTTGTTTGAAGTGAAATAAGGAGATCGTCTATGTCTTCACTGTCGAAGTAGTTTACCCCTAATGTCGTAGGTAGGGTGATGTCTTCAAATTTTTCTCTTCCAAAGTTCACTGAAGAAGGCTTGATGACGTTGATAATTTTCATTTGGAAGATCAGTTGCAACCTCGCAATCAATTATTTCTATTAAATAGTCCAAGGTCTTTTCCACGATTGTGTCTATGTCCTCTATTTGTTTGCGTTGTAAATTGGTCTTATTGAGTAAATTCATGATACGCAGTCCATGATACCCTTCAGGCCCTCGGACTGGAGTGATAACACTGACGTCAGAGTCTGTCCCTCACTTGTTGTTATTTCGCAGTAATACGACGCTGGAGGCTCGTCACTAACATGAATGGCTAATTCATTAGAATTAAATCCGACAGAGGTGATGTTTTCGTCTGAAGATTCTTTTTACCAACGAAACCCGGTTACCTTAGATGGACACGTTACGGTAACTTTAATAATGCACTGCTTTCCAATTTCTCCCTCCTTTTTTTTGATGGTTGTACCACAATCGAAAAGGTATCATCGCCAGCTTTATTTGATGCCTTCAGTTCTCCTCGGAGAATGTCTTCTATCATATTATTTCTAAGTACAACCTGATCTATTAATGTGCTTGTCGTAGTCGTTCCTAAGTCTTTTTCGAGAACGAAACGTAAAGATAAACTCCCACAGCTCACAACATCTTCTTGCTTTGGAAAATCTTTATCTATTTCTTTCGAAAATTCTTCGAAAAAATCACAATAACCTCGTTCGAGAGAAAGCGCTTGCAAATAACACTTTATTGTAGTTGTTACCTCCAGACAGATGGCATTGTTACCCATTGGATCATAGCATACTATTCGCTTGAACTGTATGTCGACCAAACACATCACCAGTGCCCTGGGAGGTGAACTGGGATCATTAGATAGTCATTGACTGTCATGTCGCATTTACGGAACTTATTCCTGCATATCTGTAACATTTTATGCAAGTCCTTTTTGCGAATTACTTTCGACAGTTCGGTATAAAAGTTGGTATCAAACACCGTCACGTAAAAACCACTTTGCTTTGCTTGTGCAGCAATAAGATGTAAATATGAAATAATGACAACGTCATTTAGCTCGTTTGGATACTGTAATGATCTGATGTCGTTGGCACACACAGAAGTCCCAGCGATGTTCGAAACGATACAATCATCATCTAACGAGTTCAGACTAGTGGCATCCACAAAATCCATAGTCCCAGGGTTTTCTCTGTTGTCTGAGCTAAATTCCTCCTCATCTTTCTTAACCCTTGATGATGCTTTAGCGGAAATACCATCTTGGATGTGATCAACTTGTGTATGTGATAGTTTCGTACGCTGGACTGGATCTTTGTGTCTTTCTTCACGGCTGTAAAATAGCATGTACCCCTCTCTTTGTACGGAGCGTTTAGATAAAAAAGAAATATCCTTCCTTTCTACATTTGTGTCGTTGCAGAAGAGTAATGACTTTCCGTCTGCTGCGATTCTAAGGGCTGTGTAATGTGCTTCTTCAATGGATGGTCCCTTATGTAGTATTACCCCTGATAGTTTAATTTATACTGACAGCATTCACCATTAGACTTTGTCTGCATACTTAAGTTAATAGTAACTGGTGAACAATCTTTCCTGTTACTTTGGGACTTCCATCTCTTTATTGACATGGCAAGATATTTCGGGGGATCATTGAGCACAGCCTTTCGCGTTGGTTGGTCTTTCTTCCACATTCTTCACATACTGCTTGGTTATCTCCTACAAGAGCCTCTTCCTTAAAAAAATCTTCGAGGCAATTCAATAAACTGATTTCACTGCCATGACCCTTACGTGGGATTTCAACTGCTATAGAGCTGAATGTGTCTTGTACATTATTTCTTGATCTTGTACAGGAGCAGCAAGTCGTCTCATATGACAATTCCCCCGTTGAATTTTCTACCAATTCCCCTAAACCTTGCTCGGAACGGCACTTGTCAATGATTTTGGTGTACGCTTCGTGGACATCATGTTGTATTCCCTTTTGAAATCCATCTTTGGCCAGTATATCAAGAAACTCATTAGGATCATACGGGCTTTCGCGCGTTTTCCTGATTCTGATTTATGTGTTTGAATGCTTCACTTATATAAGAGCCGAAAGAGGATGTTTCTTCCGATATACACTTTGCAGAAGTGTTGGCAAGACACTGCAAAAGGGAACTAAGCCAGCAGTTCTGTTGAGTATTTCTTATTCCTTCGACCAAAGCTTCATTTGAAGCAAATTTTTGCTTTGCTTTAACGGTGTCGATCTTCCCTTGACCTTTCACTCTGGATGGTTTTGTATTTTCTATCGACGGATTGATAGAATTGTGTGACGCTCCTGAGTTTTGTAAGCTAGTGTCGATGTTCGATTGTTTTTCTTTTTTCGATGAACTGTCATTGAGACTTAATTCTTCTGCATGCTCATTTCCGTTGTTGTTGCAGAGTATATATGTGACGCAGAAATGTGACGCACTGACTTGTCTCCCATTTTTACCTGGCTCTTGCGATGAGACGTCTTTGATGATCTATTGCTCGTTGACTGAGTTGTTTGGTATTTTTTAGATTTCGTATGTCCATCTTCATCAGGGCATTCAGGGAAAGTCTTCTTCGGTGGTTGCTGGTATATACCGTGCTTCTTGTCAGGAGATGTTAATGTATTGAGCTTTTTGGCCCAATTCTCTGTTGAACCGGCAAACTCCGCGATATCTTCGTCATCATGCTTGATTTTTTTCTGTTTGGTATCATCTGAGGTGATGTCATTTGGACGTACCTTTCTCTTTTTTGTAGGTTTTTTTCGAGGCTTTGTTAGCTATTATCTCCCTCTGCAGTGTGTCACCAAACACACGACAACGAGCCCTTAGGAATTGTCTTTGCATCCCAACGAACTCGTCCACTCTCAAGTGTCTTTTTCCTTGGAAGTCGTCATGCTTGAGGAGCTTCATGTAGTTTTCTATCTGGCCTTGAGTCTTAGTTGCTTGAGAAGGCTTGTTTCTGTAGGTAGGAGCTATATCATCAGTTGGTTGTTATTTACGGATTGTTTGTAGCAAAAATGCGCTCCATAGTGGTGCTGTAGCTAGCTTCGTCTTTAAGAAGTCAAGCAACTCTGGTGCAAAGCAGCGGTTGTTCTTGTTGCTGCACTTCAGTGTTGTTGCCTTCTCTTCTTCTTCATCGACGACACTTACCAGAGAAGTAGCAAATGGACCCTAACTTTATTTTATTTACCCACGGAATATCTCATCAGGATTTAAAAATAAATAAATAAATAAGTAATGATAATGTAAATAAAAATAAATAATAACATCTAATCATAACTACTATAATAATAATAATCTAATTTTAAATAATGCTAAGTTTAGTACCTGCTTTCCATGAGAGCCGTGCATTACATATAATATATTATAAAAATTAAGAATAAAAATAAGACTTTAGAATAACAGTTAGACTTGTTCAAAACAGCCCGCTCGAAAACTGCTAAGATTATTTGCTTGCCGCAACCCGACTGGGAGGCTATCCCACATCACCGCACCCTTATAACCAAAGCTATCCTTAAGATAATTTGTGCGGGGCATAGGAATAGCCAGTTTGCCCTCGGTGTCTCTCAAAGAATAAGAGGTAACATTACGATATGTAAACATGGACCGCACACTGTAAATTGAAAAGAGCCGTTTCGGCCCCAAAAATGGGGCCAAAACGGTGAGTAAAATTTGGTGTTAATTTTGGGGCTGTTTTAGTCCCATTACAATGGAGCTAAAACAGCCCCAGGTTGTGGAGCTAATTTGACCCCAGCTTTTGGGCTGAATTAGACCTTTTTAAGTGCTGATTTGGAAGACACTGGGGTCAATTTGGGTTTTATGGAAGCAGAAACAGCCCCAAAATAATTAGCCCCCAAAGAAACAGCCCTCCCAAAAAGAGCTGTTTTAGCTCAAAGAAGGGCTGTTTTGATCTTTCTTTGTAATTTGGAACCCAGAAAAGATTTCACTATTTCCCAGGATAAATAAATATTTCTTCCAACTTAACTCATTTCAATAATAGCTGAACAGAATTTCTAGATTGTAAATTCACATTTATTCAAATATTTCCATGACTGCAGTTTACATTTTAGTGCATAAAACGATTCATATCATAAAATACACAAGATAAATACATGAGATAAGACAAGTAATGTAACCTAAAGTCAACTATTAAAGCAATGCAGGGTTGACTTACATGTACTACATGTATATACATGTAGCTATAACATAACAAAAATGGCACAATCAATGCTATTGACAACTTGTGCAAGCATTTCTAATATACAAAATTATATACATAAGATACATGTACATGCCCGACTCAGTTCAGTCCCAAAAAAGGTGATTAGCACGAATCCAAGGTAAATTACCATGGCAACAAAAATTAATAGTCTCTTACCAGAATTACCACAGGATGTGCTAATCTGTATGCTATCTGGAAATGGACCCTGAAACATGTACATGTATGAGTATACTATATGTGTATATATATATAAATATATCAGCTTCAACGGGTAATTAGCACTTAATATATATAGATAGCATTCATAAGTGAGGTGGCAGACACTAAAGTCTGACCAGCTCTTTCAATCCCAACGCTAGCCTGCAAAAGCAGCTGCATCTTTGTGCTCACTCCGAAACCGTTTCCACAAAGAAACGCCTGCAGAACGAGTAACAAAATTCCATACTGGTGTTTGACCTGTATCTCGTCAAAAAAATTGATTGGTCAATCAGATCCTTTTGTCTTCAATCACAGCTGATCCTCTTGTCTTCTGTGCATAATTATTTTTTCCAAACAATCTTTTGAGTGCAAAGCAAGCGTAGAGAAATATTGTCTTTGGATGTTTTTAAACAGTGTCGAAGAGCTGGGCCATGCTTTTGGCTTTAAATCCTTCACCAACAGTCAGATCAATTCCTTATGGGACTGTTGTTGTGATGGTAAGATGTATTTGAGCTTACCGATGAGATTTGAATGTTTATGTACATGTAACTTGTACTCATTCAGTTTGCTGTACCACCACACAATTCAAGGCTAACTTCACTTTGCTATTTGAGAAGAGCTGTATCAGTTCATTACAGTAGATTTGATCGCCTGCTATACCAATCAATTATTCTTGCTACACCCTAGTTTGTATCATGGCCATAATGGTATCCATCTGAAGTTTGAGATTAATAATTGACTAATAATTTGAGTTTGTACATACACATAGAGTTTGTACATACACAAGAGTCAAGATATGCTTCAAACTTTCTGTGGTACCGGACAACAAACTGAATGAGACTTTCATTCAAGTTTCATCGGTAAACACAAATACATCACAACAGTTGCATATTAAGGAATTGACCTGACTGTTGGTGAGCGATTCAAAGCTAAAAGCAGGGCCTGTATAACTCTTTGACACAATGTTTAAAGACATCCAAAGACAATATTTCCCTACACTTGCTTTGCAATTTGCACTTGAAGCTTGTTCAAAAAAATAATTTAGCCAAAAATACATCATCAATATGGAATGTTGTTTCTCGCCCTGCAGACATTTCTTTGGGGGAATCTGTTTAAGAGTGAGTACAAAGATGCAGCTGCTTTTGCAGGCTAGGACAATGCCAACATCAATGAGTTTTATGATTTTATATCAGTGCTTCAAAAAACATTTACTTTATGGAAAATGCCATATTACAAACACCTTACTGACCATGCTAGCCTGGGAAACCAGCCAACTCTTATCGCTCCCCCACTTGTGAAATAGACCCTTGTGCAGCGAGGCAGAAAATTCCATACTGATGACATACATGTGCAGATAGCCATTTCACAATGCATAAATTAGTTGCAATTCTGAGAAGCCAATGAGAACAACAGAGTTATTTTCAAGGAATATAACTACTGAGGCTGCTTGGCAGTGGATTACCGTCATGAACAACCACGAAATTCAAGCATATTTAGCATGTGTCGGTGCTGTTGGTGGCTCCTTTGCATATTTCTTTCAGCTGCTAGTAAAGCGAAATGTCGTATTGTGAAAAGATTTACACTGAGTGATCAAAAACTGGTACTGTAGTAGTTGTTTATAATTTCATATAAACCTACACACACTGAGCTATCACAGAACACTGGATGAGTGGTTGTTGCAGGGCCACTCTTCAAGCCGGATCTTTTGCTAGGCAGGGAATCTCTGCTATGAATAAACATTACATGTATTAAAGTGCGCTACGAATCACGAACGTGATGGCCATTCACCCAAACAAACGGACAGCCTCGGTAGTATACCTTGAAAATAACTGCATTCTGTAGCTAACCTCTTTGGCTACTGACCTGGCAAAAGAGCTGGCTTGAAAAGTGGCCTGCTGTATCGTGTGTAGGTTTTAAAATTATAAACAATTATTATGTTTTGGCTGTCGTAGGACAAATTCCCTTGCCCGGGCCGAGCCGCTGAAAGAACGAAGCAAACTACATGTAGCTACCGACACACGCTAAATAGGCTTGAATTTCATGGTTGTTCATGACAGTGATCCACTGTCAAGCAAATGAACAGCCTTGCTGGTAGTTATATTCCTTGAAAAGAACTCTCTGTTGTTCGCATTCAGCTTCTGAGTATGGCAACTAATTTATGCATCGTTAAACGGCTATCTGCTATGTCATCAGTATGGAATTTTCTGCCTTGCTGCCCAGATGTCTCTTTCATGAGTGGGGGAGCGATAAGAGTCAGCTGGTTTCCAAGGCTATGACCATGCAAGCTTTACACTTTCTAGGGCACCCACTGATCAAGAAATGTTTCAAGTGTTATTATTATATCTGGATTTTGCAATCTTATACTAAAAAAATGTATAGACATACCGATAACTTACAGGGCCCAGCATTTATTCGAGACCACAATGTTTATTGAAAACCCAGCCTTATAATTAATTTTAACTAAACATCTTGTCAATATACCATTTTACATGAACCAGGGAATACCAGTTTTATTACTTTCCATATAATTATAGACAGAGGAAAGAATGTTTCTGGTTTCAAAAGGACTACAAAAATGAAGTTGTCAAGCAAATACAAAAAAAAGTGTTCATGTTTAAAAATACTGGGGCAGGTTCAAATACATGCAAGGGTTCAGTTGTTCAAAGGGTGGATAAAAGGACTATTTTGTCAAAACTGCTTGTCCTCTATGTTATTAACAAGTAATCGCATGGGTTCTCGTAAACATAAGGATTAATTTCACTTGTGTTTTCAAAATTGATGAAATTGCTTTGCTGCATGACTCTATTAGCTATAAATATTAGAGAGGAGTGCCCTATTCCCTGAGCCAGTGAGTATTTCAGAAATGAGGCTCTCAACAACAAAAAAGGTTAAAGTCTTATAAACACTGGGTCAATATTATTATGACTAAATTGTAAGGAAAGCATGGGCATTTGTTTGATAAAATTACAAATGTTACATGACTAAAATGAATTGCAACTGATACATGTACAATGTAAGTTGTATTTTCTTAAATACAAGTCCTGACATTTACTTATAAAATGTGGCTCTCTAGACCAGGGCCCAGTTGTTCAAAGGGTGGATAACCTTATCCACTGGATAAGTCCCCAAGCTATCAACCCTTTGAACAACCTGGTCCACAGAGGCAAATTCCATGAAATGCCAGGGCTTGTATGAACATGTACATTGTACTGCAATGCATTTTAGTCATGTAACCTCTGCAGTGATTCAAGTAATTCTGCATTTTCTTAAACAAATGCCCATGCTTTATCTAAAATTTAGCCGTAATAATATTGACCGAGTGTTTATTAGACATTAATATTTGTTGTTGTTGTGCCTCCCAATTAACAAAGTTTTGCAAGTGTTTATCAAGCAATCAATAGGACACAATTCTGCCCCCAATAAGAAATGTACATGTACCTTCTTCATCAGCTAATCAGATTTTCAGTAAACATTGCTTTTATATTGATGTGTCCAGTTATGCAAAACATCAACGATCAACCATGTGAGTCGAAAACAGAAACAAAAAATCCTGCCATCTTCTCTGATGAGTTACTTATGATAATTATGCAAAATTATAAAATATGAAATTCAGGCTATTCCAGGCCAGGTCTTGAATAAAAAGCAGGGTCTCAAATAAACGTCCCTAGCATTTATTTAAAATCACCCTGCTCATACAATGTACAGATACCTGGCATTAATATTCCAGAAGATGTTGTAAGCATAATTATTATAAGTATTCCTTTCATATAGCAGGACAGGTATATTTTTAAAGATTAGTAATTATCCTAAAATAGCCTAGTTTATGTTTTTTTAAGTCTTATCTGTTGGTCTTCTCCCATGTGTACTCAGCCAACCAGCAAACTTGTTGCATACTGTACACGTATGCCTGCCAGTCCTGTTGTTCTATCTTTGCTTTTCTAGTATACATGAACATGCTGAAAAAGGAAGAGTACAACACTTACTGTTAGCAGTGGTGTAGTTACTTAATTTACGTTATTTTGGGAAACAACAAAGTTGTGTGACCATTGGAAATACCCACTATCAAAGAAATTCTAATAAAGAAAGTACATGTTATTTTGTTAATTAAGAAATTAAAACTAAGTCCAAATTCTAATGCATCAGTCAATTCCAGCAATGCCCATTCCCTCCCCCCAGGATATGGTGGGGCGTTTGCATACATTGTACTTTGACTAGTCTATGGTTTTGTGTTATACTCGTTTAGTCAAACGACCTTGTTAACTTAGAAATATACTCAAACACAACACAGTGTCCTAACATTGTAACTAGATGGTTAATTCGAGTCGCCGAGTATTTAAGTTGTAATGTGACTCTGCTCGGTCGCAGATTTATAAAGGCGAGAGAGTGAGCAAATTGCATATTTAGTTCATCCATGAAATACTCATTATATTTACGTTTTGTAAGTATTATTAAGGGACCTACCGATCAACATATCTACTTGAAGGTAAATTAGGAATTACTTTGGTCTTTGGACCATTACTAGCATTAGTCATTACTTTAAAAGTTAAAAATAAAACTGTGTATAAAGGCAGTTACCGGCCAACTTACCGTCATCTTCGAACTGTTAGTTTTTAGTGTTTCGTTTTCCTCCCAAGCATACCAGTCCATAAATAGCCATTTAGGGTCCAAACGACGTCTTGATGAGTTCTTAGCTTGGTTCCAAAACTCTTAAACTAGCTAACGTTCTGTAAATCCATTGAAGTTGTAGCCAAATGTAGGAAAAGTCCGTTCAAAATGGAACCGTTGAAATTCGTTCGACCGCCGAAATTTGTGTGACTCGTGAGCATGCGTCCGTTGCCGCTGACCGATTTACAGTAATGTAGTTACCAGTCTCTACTCGTGTATCAGGAATCACGGTTGCCGCTGCGGACTTGCTGCGGACTAGATGTACTAGATGTACTATAGTATTATCATTTTTCATGTATTAATGCTTTAGCAATTTACATGCTAACTTCCTCACAAAGTAGAGACTATTTAAAATAGTTCATCCGCATCTCAAAATTTCCTGCGTGATTCTGCCAGTTTATGTTTTACCGCCACTCGCTGCAGTCTACGGCCCCGGGGGACATCATGACCTCATGACCTCATGACCTCATGCCTATATATGTGGTTTCAAAGAGCTTTTATATTAGTTAACTCCAAGGAAGAGTTGGGCC
Organism: Actinernus sp. WN-2022; assembly: GCA_030867875.1. Lineage (NCBI taxonomy): Eukaryota > Metazoa > Cnidaria > Anthozoa > Actiniaria > Actinernidae > Actinernus > Actinernus sp. WN-2022. Next base: position 34,255,729 of record JAOWCC010000577.1, read on the forward strand.
AAATCAGCCCAAGTGCATTTGACTCTTTATAGAGCCGAATTGATAGGAAGGGCCAAATTGGAAATTCTTGGAGCCAAATTGGACACTCGTGGGGACAAATTAGTTTCTATTAGGGCTGATTTGGCCTCATTTTCCAAAACGGCTCCTTTAGGGGCCGAATCAGCCCAAGTGACTTTGGGGCTGATTTGGCTTTTGGGGTCAAAACAGCTCTTTTCAATTTACAGTGCATATAGTCTGGGGCAAGACCATTCATTGATTTGTAGACCATGACTGCGGTTTGAAATTTTCGTTGCGAAGCGAGTTTTTTCCAACCAAACCTCTCAATCAGAATATCGGCATCAGCGTCATAGTTGGAGAACGATAAGACCCTTGCAGCTCGATTTTGCAACTTTTGAAGCTTAGTAGCACAAGTTATGCTACAACTATCCCAGACAATGCAACAATAATTGAAATGTGGTTGAATAAGGGAATTGTAGATTGAATGCATGGTTTTATCAGGAACACAATTTCTTACACGTTTCAGGGCTCCAATTCCAGAAGCAATCTTTTTAGTCAACCCATGGATGTGCACATTCCATGATAGATTTTGGTCAATATGCACACCAAGTGATTTTGTATGAGGCACCTGCTTTATAGGGACGCCATCGATTGCCAGGATTGGAGCTGATTGAAACGTGGATAATCTTTGTCGTGACCCGATAACCATAAACTCTGTTTTTGATTGGTTTAAGGTAAGCTTGTTAGCGACAAGCCAATGATTAACGCTTGCAAGGTCTTGATTGACATAATAATTAATGTCATCTACATTATTACTTGCAAATGTTAAATGAGTATCATCCGCATACATACGGGGCTGGGAGTGTGCAAGACAATTTGGTAAGTCATTTATGTAGATGAGGAAAAGCAAAGGACCTAAAATTGTCCCTTGTGGAATTCCACAGCGCAGAGAACGGGTACTAGAAAGTTGCCCATTCACAAAACACTTTTGATTGCGCTCATAAAGGTATGACTTAAACCAATTACTTGCTTTCCCCCAAACCCGTATGCATTAAGCTTTGATAGCAAAATCCCATGGTCTACTGTATCGAATGCTTTTTTAAGATCTAGAAATACGACGGCATTCACATTGCCACGATCGATATTGTAGGCCCAGTTGTTGGTGGCCTCAAGAAGGGCAGTCACCGTAGAGTGAAGACTCCGAAAACCCGATTGACTGTCAGATAGCAATTTGTTTTCGATTAGAAAATCATGAACTTGATTATAAACAATCCTCTCGAAAACTTTTGCTATTACTGGAATTATTGATATGGGACGATAATTATCCAAATCTCTACGCTGTCCCTGTTTGAACAATGGAATTACCTTAGCACATTTCCATTCATCTGGAAATATACCTGTAGTAATTGAGCAGTTGAAAATAGTACAAAGGGATTCCGCTATCAAGTCGGGACATATACGGAAAAGTCTAGCAGAGATTTTATCCAAACCCGTCGCTTTAGATTTGCAAAGTTTAGATAAAAGAGAGAAAACAACTGCAGGATTTGTCTGTTTGATTTGAAAATTACCACCATCAAGACAATCATTGCTATTTCGAGGTGCAAGATAGTCTAGGTGTGAAATATTTTCAGAGCGAGGTATTCTCTCAGCTAGCTTAGGCCCTATGTCGGCAAAGTGATTGTTAAACGTTTCACATAATTGATTAGAGTCTGTCACAGGAGATCCATTACACACGATCTCCTTTATATGAGAGTTGTTTTGCTTTCTTGAAGTCAGCTCATTAATAATACCCCAAGTTTTTTTGATATTATTCTCATTTTCGTGGAAAGCTGTCTTGTAATGAACCTCCTTTGTACGTTTTATTTCCCCATTCACAAAATTGCGGGCTTTTTTAAAAGCGGACCAGTCATATGGGTCTTTAGATTGTATCGCTTTAATCTTGAGAATATCCCTATCGCGCATGAGTTGCTTAAGCTCGGGCGTAATCCAAGGCGAGTTTGAATTTCTGACACGTCTTGTACGCATGGGTGCATGCCTATCTACCACTTTCATGAAGGTGGCTTTCCAGGCATGCCACATGCGATTTGGGTTATTAGATTCTGTTATACCCTCCCAATCTTGTGAATTTATATCATTTCGGAAACTGTCAGGGTCAAAGTTTTTGAAACTTCTATATGTAGTTGTAGAATGACCCCGGGAAAATAAGCCAATTGAAAGTTTACGAAATGAATATATTAAGCTATGATCACTGATGCCGACATGAGAGACACCAGAGCAAACAATTTTATCTAATGCATTGGTAAAGATAAGGTCGATTGTGGTAGATGATGACTCCGTAATGCGAGTAGGTTCACTTATCAATTGTTCTAAACCATAAAGCTCGGCAATACCAGTAAGCAGCCCTGTGTTGTGATCAAACACACTGGCCCCGACATTGCAATTTAGGTCACCCAGCAAATGATACTCAACATTTTCAGCATCAAGTCTACCGATGAAAGTTTCAAAAAAATTCATTTTGTCGACTTTTGAATCTGGCGGTCTGTACCATGTTGTGATGAGAAATGGATTGGAATTAGGCTTGTGAATTTCAATGCACAAATTTTCCAGCTCATCGATGGACAAGTCTAAGCGAGCCGAGAAATTTACATTTGATCGTACATAAAAACAAACACCTCCGTACGTTTTCCCATCAGCACCGCGAAAACCCCTGTCCCTACGAATGATTTCGTAGCCAGAAATGTATATATCATTATCACTAACAGATTGATCAAGCCATGTCTCATTTAAAGCTAGAACATCAATCGGGTTATCAGCAAGCAAAACTCGCAATTCATCGATATGCTTCGTTAAATCTCTTATATTAAGTGAAGCTAATTTAAAACCCCGGGCAGTGGGAATTACGGGCTGGGATGAAACAAGTCAAGCAGACATATTATTAGCAAAATCTGCTAAATTCTGCTCTAAAGCTAAGCTACCACGGTTGTTGAGATGTAGTCCCTTTGAGTTTAGGTGAGAACTGTTGATGTTTTTATTATCCAAGAAAGGAATGTTATTGCGATTACAAAAGTCCTTTAGAAAAGCATTGACTTGATTAACTTTTGTAGTAAAATTGATATTATCTAATCTTACCAGTAGCGCTGATACACCCACCGTCGTTTCTGGCGAGTTCTCCTGGTTTCTGTCATCGAATTGGCGAAGTCATTGGCTGTCAATCCACTGGAGAAGTTGTCCGTCGAGGTTTCATCGATATCGGTTTCTATTTGTTTGTTGGCTCGAGGATCTAACGATTCTACTCTCTTCTTAACCCTGCTATATGCATCCAGAAGCTGATCGCTTTGCTATATGTTTTAGTACTAGTATGGTGATCGAAGACTTCAAACTGCCATTCTACAAAGGGAAAATGACATTAATAATGACAGATTTAGTTGACAACTAGTTGGACGCTGAGTTTCCCGCTAGCTTTACCGAGTTTCCCGCTATATGTTTTATCACTAGTATACCTCTATTTAAAGCTAAAGAACAGCGAATTGGTGATAGAGAACCTCAAAGACAGCTTTTAAACAGAGAGAAGAGCTATTAATATATGAATGACTTACAAAGGGAAAATGCTATTAAAAATGACAGATTTAGTTGACAAGTTGCTCGCTGCCTTCACTGAATTGCCGTAGTGGACCAGCCGTTATTAAGATGTAAGCAATTTCCCCCGGTCACGTGATTGATGACGTCACGTGATTGTCTTCAGACATTGTTTACCAAGTGTCAACCCATGTTTTGTGAAAGTTCCAAGCCGGTTGAAGTAGTTTTGATATTTTTTTGGCAAAAACATAGCTTTGCGAATTGCACGCTGGGATATTCGGGACGCTGAGCTCACGTGATCGATGACGTCATTTGTTTTGAATGCACAGGTGTGTTTGTTTTGATGTATTTTATGTTGTGTGTAAGTTTCGTGGTGATCGGCCTTACGGTTTATGAGTTACGGCCGTAAACATGATTTAGCGAGTTGCCCGCCAACTTCACTGAGTTGCCCGCTGAGTTACCCGCTAACTTCACTACGGTGATTAGATCAATCAGAGTTAGAAATATCCAAATTAGTAAATAATATTCCCAAATGAACAAGTTAAACAATTTTAGGAGAGTTTACCAGTAAAATCCTGTCCGCCATTACCGATGTGCGTTCCCGCAAACCCTTTTGTTTTTCTGTCGTGACATTATACGCGCAATGCTCACCTGTACAACACAATGCCTTGGAGGCATATTACTACACAAGAAAATAGTTATATTTATCTTCGCGCGAATTAGTATGCATAAAAAAGTAACCACGCTAGTCTTAGATGTCGTGTTGCGCGTATGACGTCACTTCCGGATCGGCCTCTAGTAATATTCTACACTAGAAGAGCTCGGACTTAAAAAAAATAAGACCTCCCGTCGTCGTTTCGAAAAACAGTTTGGAGCAAATCTACTTTATGAATATGCAATATCATTGATATGTCAAAATTTGATCGTAGTAACACTTTAAGCGTTTTCGGGGGACATATTCCGAAAAAAACAATCTTGTTTACCACAAAATATAAGGGAAGTACTAAATGTTGCGCATGCGCAAACTTCCTAGCATAATTAAGGCACATGCGCCAGCATTTGTTTCTCGTGAAATGTTTCTTAGTTTGCTCTGCCAGGCAGCAAAACAGTTTTCTTGCTTCCCGCTCATTTGCTCACCGAAGACTAAAATATCAGCAACAGTGTTTCGCAAAAATATTCCCTCGTTTGCGCAGGTCTTAATTAAGTCTACCAAAAACATGCCCTAAGTGAATCACGCTAAATGGGAATAAAGCACAGGCAACTCAAGCTAATGTTTTATTCATCACTGATTATGAAAATATCCCGAGATTTTTTTCAACATCCACCTGACCAAGTCCGGAAGCTTCTATCACCGGCCCTAATATGGAAGCTTACAAACTAATCAATTATGTATGGTATAAAGCCTGACTGAAAACAGCTTGTTTTGACTGCCAATTGCAAACGAATGCAAAACGAAAGCATACTGTGCACGGTGCCCTGTTCACATTTTACATTTAGAGTAGATGTTTAACTATCGAAAAAACAATTCTTTAATTTCCTAGGGCAAGTTAATACCTTTTGCTCAGTACTGTTATGCATGATTAAAAAAAGTGACAGTTGCTCCTCAGGCCAAACTAAGCTTACAGTCATCATCAAATAATACATGTGGTAGCCATTGCAGAATAACTCGCTTGTCCTCAGCATTCTTTTAGTTCTTTCAGCAGGTTTGAGTATACCGTAAAATCGCTCAGTTCTCCTAAGCAAGACTTCGTTTTTTGAATAACAATTTCACGTTTTAGTTCCAAAATTAAAATGTCAGCTGCCTGAAAATGTAAACTGAGATCCCTCAATAAGTGGAATTTCATCAGTATAGTTCCCTAGTGTGCCCTAATTCTTCACCTCGTGGTCCAGTGTTCAGCTGGTCTAGCGGCGCGTTTATAACACGATAAAGAGTTGTTATTCCTGCTTCATTCAAAGGTTGACTTCGTCAAGTTGGCTGCGGACTTGAGAAGAAGACTTGAAATCCAAGGTCAGTGTCTTTGATTTTCTTTTTATATTTTTATGCTGTTGTTCACTTTATAAGAGAAAAGGGAAATTATGCTAAAATAACTAACCCATCGTATATGGTATTATACGAAAGGTGTTTTACTGTGAAAATGCGGCTTTCAATTGAAAACCCGTGAGATTTTGTTGGCATCTGATGGTTTAGTGCGTTCACAGTCTTACGAAAACTTTACAGCGGAAAGCAAAATAATTATGCTATCTCAGCTCATTTCCACATCATACTATTGAGGCCTACTGGACACTTTCAACATCGAACTTTACGCCGGTGTGCCGAAAAATAACTTAGCAACAACTTTAGTTTAATTTATATGTGTGTTCAAAGCCGATCGGCAATCGTATTCACGAATGACTTAAAGTTATCAAAGGATTTAGGTGTACGTTTTAAAGTATAACTAGAATTGATCGTTTCGTTCCGTCTGCTGTCAGATGAGACTCGTATATTTTCCATCTGTCAATCAAGCCAGGCCAATCAACGATTCAGCAAATCCAGTTTCGAGAAATTATACATGTAAACATTATTTTTAGACGCTGCTGTTTTGAATTAAGATGTCGAGTGTGTATGTTTCTATGTATAAGTGATGGTATTAAATTGACGGGAGCGAATTCGACGTTTTAATCGAAACTGAAGCGAAATTCACGGTAATCTGAGAATGTCTGTAAGTCGTGACACAGGCTATCTGTCAAAAATGGAATTTACTTTTACTATATGACAAATTAATATTTTAGTTAATGTGTTCTCTAGCAAATGTTATGACAATTCACAATTAAGCCGACACGCTGGCGACTCTACCAATTATAATTAATTGAATAAAATACTGAATGAAAAGTTATTTTGAAATCAGAGTTGGATATCATAGCGGACGATTAATCCTTCTCACGATGCGGCATTATGAGTCCAGGTGGATAAAAGCTTTGTTTTTGCGTGTCTAACCTCGTTCTGAAGTTGCTCAGTCCGAGGCTGGATGCGCACAATCTATTTCTTCTACTGAACCAACATGGCCACCATGGGAGAGGAATTAGACAGTCTGTAGGTAGAAATCATTTTCAGCACGTTCTGAAAGTTAAAATCACTTTATTATAGTCAATTCTTTTATCTGACCGACAACCAAACTGTCTGGGTTCATTCCGAGTTGCTAATGGTCTCCGAAAGGATAAGTAATTATCAATCGGGAAAGCTTAAGCTCCGTGAAATCTATCTTTTGAGAAAAACTGAAAATAGATTGGCCACTCTGAGTAGAATTAAATGTGCAATAAGCCAGTGCGTGTGGGTCGTGTCGACAAGTGCTTACCGCGTGGCGCCATGGAACTGAGCCGTTCCTTTTATAAACCACATGCAGAACATGTTTCGCGTGCAGTTCTGAAGAGAAATTCGCACCAGTGAACATTTCAAAATGTTAAGTCGGTAGTAAAAGAGCAATTTTTGCGGGTCTTTGGAAATATTTGACTTTTTACAAAATGGCGCTAAACCCAGTTTTGAAGCCCATTGCAGTATTGTAAACTCCGATTAAGTTGAATGCCTGGCCTGTTTTTCTTTGAATTCACTTATTGTTGTGACTTTATAATAGTCGTTTGAATTGACAGTCAAGAATAATGTTCTTAAGCATACTTTGTAATCCTTTTGCGGTTAAGAACAGTTTTCTTCCTTTCATATTCTTCCTGCACATTTTACTAAATTATTCTTACTACCACAGGGAAAGTAAATCAGAGTAGGGAAAATAAAGGTAAAGGGTACAAATTGAGACGATAAAAATAATATCCCCTACCTCTCCTCGCTTCAGATGTAAAAATAATTTCTCATCCATTGTGGCTTAGAGCAGTTTGAAGATGCTTCGTGCTGCCAGTTTGCCAGCCATTTATAAAGCACTGAAAATACTTTTGAATTTTCCGAAAGCTGCTTAACAAACTACACAATCAATTTTCAAGCAATAAACCAATCGTCGGTACATCAAAGCAAAAACGAAGCGAAACAAAATCCCATTCTGCCAACTGAGACAATTCAGTCTTTTCGTACCTTTATCTAGCTTTTCCTCTTTTTAACTTTACCTCGGTGTAAGTCCTGCAAAAATTGCTTTTGGAGATGCGATCCGTTAAAGTAAAACCATGTACACACTTGCATTGACATGTCAAGCAGAAAGGAAAATGCCATAACTCTGTTTTTATACTTTTTGTTTAATTCCATTTCACTATCTAGTGTAATTAAAAAAACAGGTGGATACTATGTTGATGCCTCTGGTAGACCACGTAGTCCTGAATATCAGCTTTGAAGAGAGCTACATTTAAATGCATTAAATGTCATCTGCGCTGGCCGACACGCCATGTCTAGTATAGATAACTGTCAGTTGAAACTGAGACCATTTCTGCTAATTCAATACCAAATTATGCGCATTTCCATAGCATTCTAATAATTCTGAAATGTATGAATTGGAAAAAGAATATCAACAAGCATCTGTAATAAATAACTTCTTCCGATTGGTTACTACCTGTAAAGATACGTAGAAGCATTGCTGTGATTGGCTGGGGCTAATTGTTGTTACAGGTACAGGTGTTGTGGTCTAGCAAACCACCGTCATGATGTCACGCCTTACGGGATACAACCTCTTTCGTTTAGCGCTAAGATTTAATAGCGTGGAGCTTCGACAACAAATTAAATTCGCTCAGGGTTAAAAGTTATTCCTCGCTTGCTAATAGATACTTTCTAATGGCTGCTCTACTATAAGACCATACCGGTAAAACGCAAACAATCGCATCAGCTTGGCACATCCTGTCACATTGAGCACTTGGAAACCTTTGCAGTTCTCGCGATATTTCAAACTAAGTCTAGCTTCGTATTTCGTCATCTTCCAAAAGCAGCATGGAATGAAGAAGTACTTCAGGGAACATGGAGATCTTTTGAATCGGCGATCTTTCCGGCGTTGCATTCTCGTGACAAATCTGTAGTCGACATCACAGTAGTGATCGTTGTTAAACTGTCGCCACGCTTCGTCAATGATTTCGCCTGGCACCGTAACCCTACCGAGTTGGAATTGTCTCAGTAAGACAGGATCAACATGCTGTTAGTTGAAAAGCTATTCAGGAAACCTCCCGTGCCAGGTATTACTCGTGTTATGGCCAAGCGTTTGTTCTTCTCTGCGTTACCATTTTGAATATTTAATCCGGCATAGCAGTGCGGTATACAGAGTGGTCGTGCATGGTGAAGCCAAATTCCGCGGCCATAACCCGGCTTTCTCGGTAATCTCTCTCTTTTCCAATTCCTTACAGAGCTCGAGGGAAAGGTACAGAAAGAAAACTTCGAAAGACAAGTATTGGCACTGAAGACTGACCAAGAGGTAAAACTTGCCGAGAAAGAAACTCGTTTGGAACTCGAAAAGGAACAAGCCAAACTTCAGGTGGGTTTCTCATATTCCATGTATCGTGTATGAATGTACTAGATACATCTTTATAAATAATATTTATGCAGTTCTATGTATTGTATTTGTTGCACTGCGCAGAGCTTTGCCTTCAAATGCGCGATGGAATGGCATGTGTGGTTTCCGATCAGTACCAACACAACAAATAAAATTTAATCTTGCTCAGCCCAAATTCAGAACGCGTTATTTAGTACACACAACGGCGAAATTGACGGTTGGGCTTCTCTGAAGAAATTGCAAAACTGTCCAGGGGCTACTTGGTGTTTAACACGCACACTTTAAAAAAATACTTATATGGGACTCAAGAAGCTTGACTCTGTAATTATGTATCAAGGATTTATACCAGAAAATATTCAAATGACTTGAACAGTTATTTTCTAGCAAGTATCCAGTTCTATTCGTGAGGCTATAATGGCTTATGCAAACACTATTTTTGTATTATCTGTTCTGGACCAGTATTTTTACTGTCGATTTGAACTTAGATCTTTGTCACTGAGAATATATAAGCTACAAAATCATTTTAACACAGTACGCAGTTGTAGTTTAGCTTTATGTATACTGGCATATGGTATGGTCACTTGGATAGATCTTACAGGCCTTGGTTATCGAGCCTATGTTCAATTTCCTTGGTGTAAATGCTTTATTTTCCGGGATACATACTTGCGTAATGGTATATTTAAGCATTATACAGATATCAAGGAACTTGAGGGGTCTATAGAATCCGGCGTCACGCTTCATTCAAATCTCATGCAGGTTAAACCGACAGGTGGTTTCAGCGTATTCAACGTATTTCACATTGGCAATTTTGCAATTCACAATCTTATTCACAAATTCAACTTCCCTTAAATTCTTCCAACAAGGTAGCCCAGCATCCACGATATGAATCTGTTTGGGAGTACCAACGTTTTCTTTAACTTCGAAATAGCCGAGTTCCAACATTTGATTTGAGATTCAGTAATGTTTACTCCAAACTTGTTCTGTTGGCATCAAGCTGTGAATCTATAAATTATACATGTATATACAGCCCGGTTATATTGCTTATTATGCTCCCTTTTGTTTGAGGTGCAACTAGTTAAATAATACCAACGATATTTTTTGGGTTTTAAAATTGAGGACCATTAATTCAACCATTATTGGTAAAATGAGAACATTTTTTGGTGGTCTACAATCTGTCCATATATTCCCTGTGTCGGCAGTCTTTTTTAAAACAATTATATTCGTTGTAGAAGGATTAACGTTTAACACAATATTAAGCCCGTAGGCCATTAATTCGACCATTATTGGTAAAATGAGAACATTTTTTGGTGGTCTACAATCTGTCCATATATTCCCTGTGTCGGCAGTCTTTTAAAACAATTATATTCGTTGTAGAAGGATTAACGTTTAACACAATATTAAGCCCGTAGGATTTGAAGGTTTTAATTAGTTGAGCAAGAACTGCGTTAGGGAAATCTTCCTTAAGCCCTCGACAATTCTTAATTTATTACGATGGAATCGAGTAGCTTCAATGTCATTTTATCTCACAAATACATCCAAATGTGACTTAGTATTTACCGACAGCTTCCCAGTGAGGCTAAATTTGAGTGATTTTCAGGTATCTGTACAGCCATAAATTTACAAATTTGACAGCAATTGAGTGACGATGGTTGTTTAGTGTAGTGGTTGCGGCGTTTGCCTTAACGAGTAGGAGGAGCGGGATTCGAGTTCCTGAAAATCTACGATTGATTTATGATTGACAGGCTCTATTGCATAATTTTACATCCCGCCCACAATGGAATAGATTTCTGACAATGGAGAACTTATTTTCAGTTATGATAGGCTCGAACTGTACGTTTACTCTATCACGACGAAATGCCTTTGCTAATTTCTGACCTACTGTCAAGAAATGCTTATTTAAAAAAAATTCTTGAAATTAATATGATCCCTTTTACTTCAGTGCAGTTCTTTGACAGGAGGACGTGCTTAAGAGATTTCCACATCTGACTGCTCTCGGACTTGCTTTCCTCAATCAGTTTACAAAAGTGTTCAGAGTTTTCAACAACCTTCACCATGATGCAACAAATGTTGGAGCGATGTTGAACCGATGTAGAAACCGTTTGACCAAAGTTTTAGTTGCGATGTTGTAGCTGTAAGATCTCGTTTACATTTTAAAGGGGCAGTTCCGACAGTAAAAGGTTAAAAGGTCTATGACAAAGACAAAATATTAACTGCTCCGATATTCCCATTTTCATTCCTGCTTTGAGACCAGTTTGCGTTCGTAAATAAGATATGCTTAGGTTCATGCGTATAGTAGTAGAATGTATTGCTAATTATTGTGCATTTCTAATTTTTCTTTTGGAAATATTTTTATTTTGCAGGCCGAACAGCTAAAGGCAGAAAAGGAGAATTTAGCAAAACTCCTACAAGAAGAAAAAAACCAGAAAGCCCTTCTTGAACACGCCCAGAGCGCCACAATGGAGAAAGTTCTGCTAGATGAAAAACAGAACATTGGAGTCCTCACTGAACTGCAACAAGAAATCGGAAAGCTCAAACGGGAACTTAAGGACGAGAAACGAAGATCTCTTGCCCTCGAAGAACAGGAGAGAGAAAATATCGAAAAACTACTTAAATCTGAAAGACAGCGCACAACAGAAGTACAGCTATTAGAGAGGCAAAGATTCGAAAACCAACTGGAAGAGGAAAAGAGAAAAGTGGTACAGCAACAGGAAGAACGAGAGAGAAACTGTCGCGACGTTTACTGTCAGTCTCCAGTAACGGATGAACTTCTTCAACCGGAATTCCCTCAAATTCCAACCAGTATCGACCACACGTCAACAGAGACCCTTTATAATGTCCTCCTCGCTGAAATAATGTCTCTGCAGCTTTTGTACCAAATGCAGGACCTCGCAGACGCGTGCAGTAGAGTAACCCTTAGGGCACGTGACAGTGGCTGGGCGGACTACGATGAGGAAGTGATCGAAAACGTCGGGTACAATCTGCTGGAGAAAGGAGGACTTCTCCTGAACAGTTTACGGGGTCTACAGAGTGGGGATACTATCTCTATGAATAGCACAGAGTCCTTACGAGAGGTTTTTCTTTTTCAGTTTCCTTCATCTCCTAAGGTTTCTCGCGATTTCGTCAAAAGCGATGGCCTGAGTGAGTTATCGCTATCAAACGTTTCACGTAACTTAATGGAAGATCTCGAACGCAAAGACAGGTCGCCTTCAAACGCCTCAAACTCGACGATACCTTCTAAGGGAAGCAGCGCATTTAGTTCAGACCTGAGTAATAAGGCCTCGGGCTTGGATTCTTCTTCGAGCTCCAGCATGAGCTCGTACTGCGACCAAGAGCCTCTAAGCCCGCGAACACGCCGTCAGCCGAGTGACAGCGGTTGTAGCTCACAACACAGTGAGAGTGATATGTCCCCGGTAGATCAAAGATTAAATTTACAAAAGGAATTCAGCAAAAGACTTAACAGTTCTAATGTATGTGTACCGCTTGCAGAAGAGGACGATGAGGACTTACTAGATGACGTAGTTGGTGAAAATGACGAACACTTTCAGTTATTAAAGGAAAAAGTGTCGACACTTGAGAAAGATCTGGTGCGACTGAAAAGTGAATTGGACGGTGAGACCGTAAATTTCTTCTCCGCTGTTTTTATTGTTGACTTATCGTCGCAAAGTAATCAAGGTAGGTGTACTACAGAAGTTTTTCAGTGAAGTTGTCATTTTATTACTTGCCATTTTGCGCTGTGCTTTGCAACCGGTACCGCTATATTTTTAGGGGGTGATTGGAATAAATTCATTTTTGTCATCATTTTGCAGAATATTTTCAGTATGCGATTGGTGTAACATTATTTATTCGTTTCCCTTTTTTAGAGATCTTCGAAATTGGCCAACTTCCTTCGAATATAAATGATAGTCCGTCCCTATAAGGCCTGGTACACACTAGGAACGCAAGTATGCAGACGCAGCAAAATGCATTGATCATTAGCGGTACTTGCATGTTCTTATCTGCGTTTGCGTTTGTTGCGTACGGTTATCTGAATGATTTTTTTTGCATGACTGTTGTGCACTTCATACTAGCTGTCAATCACGAGATTTAGAAGTCGGTTTTCAGAGTGTAGGAAGTTTCCGGCCTTTGTTGGAAGGATCAGGTGCTATGTTTTTTCTCGATAAGAATGTTGAGCTGCAATATGTTGCACGAGTTGAATTCCAGTCTTTATCACAAATGTTATGCTTGTTGTACAAACAATGTTAACTATAATGCTTGCAACACATTTGACAAAGTTGCACCTGCGGCTGGTGATACGTACGTGCCGCAACGTTCGTTTGCAACTATAAGTTTAGCTCATGGCACAACCTGCAGCTAGCTAGCGAAATGTTGCCCATCAGTCTATCAACCGATATTCAAAAAGCCATTTTTCTCAGTCAGTGGGTTTCGGTGGTATTTCCCTTACTCCGCTTATTCTCGTTACCAGACTCTTCCCACATGAGGTACCTCTTCGACTGTGTGAGGGAAAAGCTGTTAGCAGAGATTCTCACAGCTCAAGGTAGGCGTTACAGTAATCTGTGGACGGGTTTTCGCAAATTTCCTTTGCTGTTATACACATTAAGAATCATATTCTTGTTTATGTTTAACTGTTTGTTGGTAAGCATTCCTACTTCCAACCGGCTACAATGAAAGTAAAAAAACATAGGCCCTGATTACATGAGACGGGCTAGTCCGTCCGGTTAGGCAAGCTGGCCTGGTTTGCCGAGATCCGGCCGGCATGGCTGTGAAACATACCAAATATCAACTCCGCAATCATGTTCACTAGAACCGGACCAGTCCAGTAAGCAGGGATATCAGCTTTGAGAGACCGTGATACAGGTAAACCGGGCTGAATATTTTTCCATATTACCGACGTATTCACCGGGCTTGCAGGGCTAGCAGTAATTTGGCTTAATTTGGCTCGCAAAGTGAGTCGACAATTGATCGTTATTTCGTTTTCTGTGCAGACTGAGTGTGTTATGGACAGAATACCATGAAGTTGAAGGATTAAGGATTTTTTTAAATAAATTGTTGGATGATTGTGATCAAGATATTTCTTTCACTGTTGCAGCCATTTTGATAACAACAGCATTTCCCGCCAAACTGTTCTAACGGTATCTTGAGCGGGCTGACTCGTTTCATGTAATGCATGTATAGCGCGCTGAAACACATAAACGGGTTGGCGGTTTGCGGGCCAGCCCACCTAACCAGGTTAGCCCGTCGCCATAGATAATTGTACTAAATAAAAACAGAGGCGATTGGTCAAAAATCCTGTAGAATTGTACTGCAAATATCGCAATTGATTTCTTTCAGATGCGGACAAGGAAACTGGCAGTGGGACACTGGAGCTTCCGTTGCCTGTCTTGGAGCAGGCAGTGAACTTATTACTTGTAAACAAGACAGTTATGAGCTGCATTCTCGTCCTACAAAATCGAACACATGAAGAGAGCGTAGACGAAGAGACTGTATCCGAAATGGGCACACTGGTGCAGGAAATCACCAAGGTAGGTGACGTAAACATGGCGTCACATCCCGCCTTGCCCGCCAAAACTAGATTGAAGAAGCTGGCGGGGTAGCTATATATATTGAATACTTTCATATCGCAAGGTTTTCGTGGGAGAATAGATTTTGATGATTACTTTCAGTTAAGACTTAAACTGATACTTAGCCTGCTATAGTTTTATCTTCAAAAAGTTTGAGTGAGAGACGTATATAAGCAAGGCATTTAAAAGTTCTTTGTGGCAGGTGTTTGAAATCGGAAATGTGCAAAAGGCAACTTCATATAACATTGTGTCACATGTTCATTTCTTAAAGGGGTACTGTCAACCTCCAAATGATAAACTTTCTCATGACGAAAAACAAAAATAACTACTCAGATTAACAGAGTATGCTTTCCAGGTATACTGGAGAACATGTGAGACAATTTTGATGAAGGATGGCAAAGATTAGAGTGGATGAAAACACTGTAAACAGAAATCAAGTTTCTAGCATAAGCTTTTGTAATTCACTTTAATCTTTGTCGTCCTCTATCGAAAAAGTTTGAAAAGCATATCAAGACCTTCACATGTTATTTATTTGTTCTATCATGGTGTCATTTTTTGTAGTTTTGTTATGACGGAATGTAACTCTTACATTAGACGCTATTGCGCAAACAACGTTTTCTGATATGCGCCACTTTTGTAATGCAACAGGTTGATCAGGAGGTTCAGACAGACGGCGAAGTCAGAACATTACGGCGGAGAGTGCGAAAAGGTATAAATACTTAACAACGGTTTGAGTGTAAACCGTGTCGTCCCACGCTACAATCTACCATACCAAAAAGATAGCGGCTGACCATTTGACCACAATTCCTTGCGAACCTAACACATTTAAAACAACACGTATAAATCATCGTTGCCTTGGTAACAGCATTTGTATTGGCTTATTGTAAAGATCCGAAACCTCTCTACCTTGATTTTATAACGGATTTAAATGTTTTCTCGCGCAACGGATTGTGGGTAAAAGTGCAGGCGACTGTCTTTTTCCGTACATGAGTCAAAGTGCTACTACAACGAAAATGTACCATTTCGATTTGCCACTTTTTAGTGTCAATAGGTCAATCAGTGGTAGGAATATCCGAATTAGTAAAAAATATTCCCGCCCAAATGAGGAAGTTAAACCACCAAATTTTAGGAGAGTTTAACGGTAAAATCATGTCCGCCATTACTGGAGGCCACTCAGTTGGACAGCCTCGCAGCGCCTCGTAAGATGTGCTCCAATTCGGCCGCGACCCTCACCGAAAAACAATAGAACAAAGATTAATAGAACGAAGCATACAATAACATCTATTGTTTTGATTGTCCAATCAATAAATATGTTCCGAGCAGCTGCGACCATCAGTACCCAACCACCCGGGAGGCAGTTCACTCAGCGGAAGTGCGCTAGTTGTTGTGTTGCGCGTATGACATCGGCTACTATTTTAGCATACTATTTCGCGTGAAACTCGCAAGGATAAATATAACTTTCTTCTTGTGTACGAGAAGAAGTGTTTAGTAGAAATATGCCTCCAAGGCGTTGTGTTGTACAGGCGAGCGTTGAGCGTATGACATCACTTCCGCTGAATAAAGGAAATGGCCTCCAGTAATGGCGGACGTGTAAATTCAATACAGAGTCAAAAGTAAAAAAAATAAGACTTCCCGTCGTCATATCGAAAAACGGTTAGGACTGGAAATAGCAACTCTACTTTATGAATATGCAAAACATTGATATGTCAAAATCTGATCGTAGTGGTAAGTAGCTTGTAACGCAGAGAAGGGGAACATTTCAAACTTCTTCGCCACCTGATTTAATCGTTAATTTGTGTGCATGTGTGTCAGGTATCATATGCATAGACTGTGAGCTGACGTCATTAAATCCAAGATGGAGGCTACTGCACCAGCTCGAACTGAGCTAACTTGAGTTTCAGATCAAAGAGAAAGATAAAATGGAAATTAATTACGCTCGGGAAGGAGGGAGGATGGGAAATACAAAGCCTAAACTCTTTTCGGACTCGGTAACCCTGAAAATGTTGCCAATTTTAGATCCAATTTCAAGTTTTCCACATTGTATTTTTAATACGTTTCTTTTGATTAAAATCTTGGTTGATATTTTTAATATATATATATCTGGATCTCCATTTCTTTATTTTTGTCTTGTTTTAGGACTGTTCACCCGCACCTTGAAAAGTAAGAAATAACTTTTGATGTGTTTCTCGAAAGATAACAATATAATACGAAAATAACTAAAATGTAAGAAAATATATAACCGCGTACTAATTGAATTAAGACGCTTTCCCAGCGAAATGAGCTAACGTTAATGTTTGAAAAAGTAATTAAATAATAGATTAATAGCATGGCTACTATTGCAACGAATTAATGGGGTTAACACTAATTAAGGAAACATTGGGTTCAAAATTCCCTAATCTTTAAAAAATGAAAATAAACGTGCATGCACTTAGCTAATAATTCTACTTGTCATCAGTATAAAGCTACTTCGAGTGTGAATTTGTCATACTTCAACAGTACTTTGCAAAATGCGGTTCGAGAAAAAGACAGAACGATAAAATTCAGGTTTAACCTGTCTAACCTGATTAAAGCTAGTTTTACGTACACTAGTATTCAAAAAGTATTCTTGCTTCAGAAACGCTGTACTCCTTTTTAAAATATTCTTGGTGAAAACAGTTTAGCAGATGATTTTCAAGTGTTTGGCGTTGTGTATTGTTAATGTTCCGAGTCAATTCACACTCGCGCGGCAGCTACACGAGTACGTTCAAGCTACCTAGAAACCGCTGTAGTATAAACAGCTGCGTCGACTAGCAGCTAGTGCGTGCTCGTGTTGGATGTAAACCCATTGTTTGATGTATGGCCCTCCTCTCTCCAGTAGTACATGCTTGGGCCATAATCCCCAGTTTGTTTGTTCCTCAGATGCAAGTGTGATAACAGACCCCGAGCCAAAGAGTCCTGTTCATCACAAAGAATGTCAGACGAGTGATGAGTGGACAGTTTCAAGGTAAGAATGGCATTTTCTTTGCATAAAACCATTAATTCCTGATTTCAATTCCTGACTCTAAGTAGGCCTGTTTCGGGAAAACAGCAAAAATATCCGCCGGGAATCTAAAGAAAATGTCGGGAATCGGGAGACACATAGAATTTAGCGGGAAATCATTGATACTACTAAAAAAAATTCGGGAATGCACAATTTATTTGGGATTGCATATTGTATGAAAAAATTCGGGACGAACTTAAAATAAAGCAGAACACCGTTTGAGAAAACATGTCACTGCTTCAAACAGGCGCCTATCACCCCCCCCCCCCCCCCCCCCCCCCCGCAGTGTGTTTTGCAATGGTATAGATGGTTTGCACTCAATCCCCAGAGATTCAAATGACAAAGGGAATGGCGGCCATGTTGCTGTACAGAACAAAAGAAGCTACTATTGTTAACTGTACACCAATTTAGTTTGTTTTCTTGTTCCGCTTTCACCCTTTGAAATATTGTTCAATCCCTCGCACATGTCTTTGCGGCCAGTTATTGGCGTTAGTTAATTCATGCTTCGTGTGGCAAACAATAAGACAACACCGTATTTTCCTTTATTTTGGTAGCCCACAATCTTAGGAATCATAGACCAGAAACAAAACTGAATCAGACTACTGGGGTGTGGGATTCACACTTCAGTCTACTCTATCCTTTTTCCAATCCGTGTCCGGCTTCCATGTTTATGGAGTTTCATAGGAGTTTTCTCTCTCGCAGTTTACCAATAACGTCCAGCGAAGAAGTAAATATACCGAGCTTCAAAGATAGCTCGCCAAACCTAGACGCATGGATTAACCGACTTGGGGCGGAAGTGACGTCAGGAGAGTCTTTCTTCTCTGAAGACCTACCACGTGACCCTGACGGGGCGTCGAGAACCGAGACACCAGATCTCCTGAGCGAAGATACCGTGAGTTTAACGGCAAGAGCCGAGGAATGCGCACGTTATGAACACGTATCATCAGACGAAGAGTCGGAAGAGGAAAATCTGAAGCAGAAAAAGAAAAGGAAGAAAATTAGTTTGCTGTCGTGTTTAGGACCAAGGTTGTCCTTCAGGAGAAAAGGATCAAAAAGGAAGACGGACAAGAATATGTCTCAAGCCGATACGGAAAATTTAGTAAAATGACCGAAAAATAGACAAAGGGAATTTATGGGAAGGGAATACTAGGGGAGGGAGTGGGAAGGCTAGAGGGGGAAATGAATTCACAAGAGATAAATCAGTCAATGCACCATACAGGAAAAGATGGCGGCGGTACATTTGACCACAATCCCTTGCGAACCTAACACAGTCAAAATAACGCGTAGAAATCCGTTATTTCATTCAATGACAGTGTATTGGTAGCAGCGCTCGTACTGGCTTGTTTTTAAAATTTAATAACTCAACCGCGATTATATTACGGATTTAAAGTTTTTCGCGCGCAAAGGATTGTGGGTAAAAGTCAAGCCGCCATCTTTTTCTGCACGGTCGATGGAAACCAGTGATATTTTAAGGCTACTTACCTGGGACGGGATCTAAACAAAGTGTGCGACTCAGTAATATCAGGAGACTCAGTCGGAAACTCCGCGCATTCTCTTGACAAATCCAATACAGTAAAAGCTGACAAGTCATTGATGATTCAAAGGGTATTTTTACAATTGTTCCATGATATGACTCACACAATCGTGCGCGTGCATTTGTTTTGTTATCTCTGCTCAAGAGAACCTTAGAAGCCCTCTCACTGTTGACGAATGCCTTCAGTACAGCATGCCCGCGTTTATATTTACATCAGCTACAATTGCTAAAATCTTAGTTCCCTAATATGACAGCTCCCGTACCGCAAGATCACGAGGATCAAGTCTGGATAACAACACGGAGCAAAAATAGCAATTTTTACGGATCCGTTGTTGCAGAATACTCGAAATACATCATACGAAAATGGCCGCCAACGGTTACTAGGCGCGTAAAGCATCGACAGTAAGAAGGCTTCTTTAAATAGCCAGAGTGCATCCGAGCGGAGTGCGTCCTTTCCTTATACTCTCCAGATGACATTTAGTGCGAAGAAAGTTCTCTTTCGTCGATTCGTTCATTTCGATTACGATTTTCAGACTTATCCACCGTGACAAGCCGTTGCTTTTTAAAAATGAATATAGTCCTCAGAGAGCTGATCATGAAGCCTGGTTCGGTATATACTTCATGGTAGTGTTTCTTTCCATATAGTCTCCCTGCATAATCATGTTCTCTACTGTTTTACAGTATTATGCAGGGAGACTATATGGAACGAAACACTACCATGAAGTATTTATCCCTGGTTCACACTAGCGACAAAAGAATAAGTAATATACGCAGTGCGAAATTGTGAAATAAGAACAAGCGCCGCTAATGATTAATGCATTATATACCGAGTCTGCGCATGTTGCTTTTGTGGACCAAGCTTAACAGGCATTGAACAACCACAGCCGTGCAAAAGCACAAACACACACACAAACATCAGCCTACAATACACTCACGGTTTCGTGTGACTGATTTTGGTACATGAACTAGCTCGTGTACTTTTAGAAGCAGTAACAAACTAACACGATAAATTGTGCTGCAATTTTCCTTGATTTTAACGTAAGGAAGTACAAGATATCCAATAGAGTTTCGTCCGTCAGTGCAATAGTTACAGCATTCCTTAGTGGTAACTTGATTGGCGAAATAAACAGTAGCTCTGAAAGACACGGATCAAGGGAAATGGCAGTACATATGCGTGGTGCCATAGTTCAAGATAGTGACAGCTGGATAAAGGCTAAGGATTTTAAAGGGAACCCCGACTGTTGAAACAAGTTACTGTTAAATTATTGGCAACATGGTCTAAATTAAAAATATGTTGAAAACATTGGAAAATATGTTTAAGTTTTTTCTTTTAATTGGATACAAGTATGAACAATTTTGGGCTTGGGCGTCGCCATGGATCTGATGACGTCACACGGTTGTCCCTATTGTTACACAACAAAAGATCGATTGTTTTTGACAATAGGGACCGCCGTAAAACGTCATCAAATCCAAGATGGCGGCGCCCAAGATAAAATGGCTCGTACTTGTATCTAATTTAAAAAAACTGAAATATAGTTTCCAAATTTCCAACATATTTTTAATTTAGACCACATTGCCAACAATTTAACAGCAACTTGTTTCAACAGTCGGGATTCCCTTTAAGAATTTGATTTATTTATTAAAGACTCAAAGTTTTTTTAATCAGAAAGCCACTAAAGTGCTTCATGGTAACTATTAATTTTAGAAGTGCATTGAGAGCAGTCACTATACACAACGTAAAATCATTTTTCGTGCTCCAGACTGTTAAGCTGCCAGGCTCACTCACAACGCTGTACCACTATCGGCCATACGGGTTTAGAGTTGAATAACATTAGATTGATAGCTACAAAAAGGACTGAACATTTTGGCCATCATTTTCGAGCTTTTTCTAGGTTGTTTGGTTAAGTGTCAAAGGTATTTAGATGAGTTGAAAGAGTATTTTAAGCAGATAATTTCTGCATAATAAAAAAATTATTGCACATAATAACAAGGAACCACTGGAACACATAGTTTATAAGTTAATGCAGTCAACGCAGTCAACAATTGACGCCGGTTCAGCAATTTATTTGTAGCGTGCTACAGTTGAAAATAAAGTCTTCATGCCATGTATCAGTGTATTTAAATATTATTTTGTTTGGTTTAGCTGCTGCTATGTTGTACCCAGTTCGAGTATCTCTGAGGAACTCTATCGCGCTCCTAAATAGTATTTTTAGCCATGTATCAAATTTAGTTTTTTGTTTGCTTGTTTGTTCAGTTTATGTTTTAGTTGTTAGCCAATTCAAGAGGCTGCACGCTCCCGGTACAATGTCACATCGACTTTATTACAGAAAATATAACATTTTTAAATGCTTGATATAATTGTATTTGCTATCATCTCTCACGGCAAAAAGGACTGGTACAGTCATTCATTCGGAAAAGCAAAATGTGCACTTTTTGCTACTCTGATACATCCCAGATGTTCTCTTCAGAAAACCTCTGAGCTAGACCAGGGCTGAGCCGTAACTTTTGGGAAAGATCCTATCGCCCGTCGTGCAACGCGGACCATATTTTGTTTTTGTATCCTACTGAAATGCTTGTTCTCAGCACAGGCTTCTGTTTTTGTGAAAGCTCGGATCATGGTTGCATCGCTATCTCGGCAAAGGCCTAATATTTCACCAATAAAAGGCTTAGGCTCTAAAGGGGAACCCACAGTCGCAAAGCTCGATAAATTTCTAGTCCATCCATGCAAACATTGTGCCGGTTAGCCCAGCGACGAAGCATTCTCCATCAACGATAAACTCGGACACCAGTTGACCAGTTCAACGGTCGATCTAAGCTACGCTCTGATTGGCCAAGCGACAAGAACACTCCATTTGGTGGAAATGCCGAACAGCCCGCCCGCCAATAAAAGTTCCTAAACGATAAATAGATCGCAAACGTTCAAGAAAACCACATCAAAACTTCATTAGTAATCATTCTTTATTCATAGTAAATATTTTTTTTAATTTAAACATATTTTGTATGTGTTTGCCCCAAAAGCAAATAAAACTGGCTTATCTACGGGGAAAAGGTGAATTTGGAGCCGGGATAATGTCTTTATCAATTCTAAACCTGCCCATTTCCCGGTCGGCATTTGTGGGGCATTTGACATTTTTGAACCAAAGCCTTGCAAATACCCCAATGCAGGGGTGGATCCAGGGTAGTTTATGTGATTTCCGTAAACTACTCAACTTTTTTCAAACCTCTAAATTTTAGGTAGTTTATTACTAGGAGGGGTGGGTAAACTGAGTAAACTACTGAGTAAACTACTCAGTCCAAACCCTGGATCCACCCCTGCCAATGTGAAGTCATGATCAGATAAAAACGAATTTTACCTGCTGCAACAGATACATTCATATCTACTATTCAATGAATGCTTAGAGAGACATCCGCCTTTGAGAAGGGTTAATTAGCACACGTCCTCCTGCTCCACTAGTGACATTCTACCACGCCGGGGGGCGAGGCCAAAAAGCATTTAATTGAAAAAGTGCTCTCATCGAAAAAAACCTAAGGAAATTTGGCGCGTTATCGGCATCGAATCCTTAAACCATGTCAAAAGCTCCTTCGCTTTAACCCTGAAGAACTTAAGAATCACTTCATTAACACTGGTTATCGTACTGTGGGCTCATCACCGGACAGTGTAGAAGATCTTTCTAACTATATTGACTCACTTGTTTCCCGTCTCGTGATGCATGCTCAAGGCTTTTGTCTCCGTGAGACTACAGTTGATGAAGTTCATCGCGAGATAAGGAAACTGAGAACATACTGTTCAATCGGACCTGACAACATCTATACCACGTGTATTAAACTTGTTGCTAATGACCCCTGCTGGTCCTTTAACAAAATCATCAATGATAGTATACGACTCTCCCTTTTTACAGATAGTTGCCGGAAATATCGAGAATCTCGCCTATTCTAAAAATAGATATTCCTCTTTGCTGCTATATGATCTGCGGCCAACAGCCATTCTACCTGTGCTGTCAAAGGTCTTCGAACGTACAGTGTAGTAAACCAGCTTGTTGAACGCTTAGAACTACACAATACTCATTATGAAGGAATTGTTGGCTATCGCAAAGGACACTCCACTATGACAGCTCTTAATTCTCAAAATCCGTGATGATATTCAGCAAAGCCATGAAGAAGGGTGAGATCACATCCACTCATGGTATTTAATTTGACACTGTCAAGTTCAAGACTATACTTCGCAAAATGAATAGTCTTGGCTTTTCCACCAACTTTATGAAATGGACACTTAGTTACTTGTCAAATCGCCGACAGTATGTTCAAATTGACGATAACAGATCTGGAGCTGCCAATGTTGTATTTGGAGTGCAGTGCCTCAGGTTTCGTCCTTGGACCGCTGATATTATTTAACATATATGTTACCGATCAAGAATCACTGAGTTCCAAAACCTCATGTATTCCATACGCTGATGACACAACGTTCTATACGCATTGTCGCGTGAAAGATATTCCAAGTTGCACCTCGTCCTTTTCTGAGTGAGTGGTGTGCACAATCCAACTTCGCATTAAATCCAATGATGCTGTTTTCTACAGCTCAATTGGCTTAGTAGAGTCCACTCTCTTGAACTGATACATTGATTTGGATCTCACATACCATATCTGAACACCATGCAACTTAATAAGCAGGTGCATGCTACACTTAGTACACTGCGCAAAAGTACGACACTTTGCAGACTTCAAACTTCGAAAACACTTAGCTGAATCACTTGTCCTATCAAAACTGGATTATAATGACTGGCTAACTGCACCAGAGACGTGCAATGGCATCTTCTAAATACTACGTTTAAAGCCCTACATCATCGATTACCACATTGGCCATCTTAGTTATATATATATATAAATATTGACAGATCACTATACCCTCGCGAACTCTGCGTTCTAGCAATAAATCTAACTACCCTCTTATAATTCAAGACCTAGCGTCACCGAAAGCCTTCAATCGACTTTCCTGTGACCATCAAGAACTGTGCTGTTTTATCTCATTTAGTAATCATACTAATGAGGCGAAGGCCGGATGTAACTGAATTGTATTATAATACAGAAATAACTGTATAGTTTACTTATAACTTTACATTACTCTTTACCTATGTGCACAGTTTCACAAAATACCTATACGTTCATTGCATGATTTTTATTATTATAAAAAAAAAATATTTACTTTTACTTTTATCCAATTTTATCCAGTATTCACACTCGTGCGTAAGTATTTCTTATATACATTTTAAATTATTCAATTGTTATTAGCTTAATTTATATTAACAGGTAGAGCCAACTAGTTGGATCTGTTTTAAACGGCGTAATTATTATTATTATTATCTCTTATCAACGCTGATGTAAAATTCGCTTTCTTTTACTCTTTTTGTCAAATTTTCCACCCCAACTTTTCATTGCAGGCAAATGCCCCACACCCGGGGACAGACTGAGTTGTCAAATGCCCCGCGTATGCCTGGAATTAATACAGACATTATGTTTCCCCGTATAGCGATAGTTACTGCCGCGTCATTCATTGTCATTAATGTGCCAACCAGAGACCCATTGGTTCCTGACACGAAGCAGCCTTTTGACATCATGGTTGGTACATTAGCACTGATAACAACTGTAATGTTCATCAAGTATCGCGGGCTCACCCACGCACACATTGTTTGGTTGCACACAGCGGTCAAACGTCTGCGCGTGCGTATTAGTCTGGTATTTCCCGCGCAAATTACCTTAAAACATATTACAGTGAACTTCTACCCCCAAAAGTTAAGAAAAATACGTGAAAGTTAAGCTTTTTACTTTCACAGTCGACGGGAAATTGGACAAACTTCAAACTGTGAGTTTACCCAAAAAAATCGTAATTTACCAAAGAAGTTCTCAAGGTTTGAAAGCGGGTTTGTGAACAGTGACGGCCGCCGGCTCGCTTTGAATTTGTTTTTGAATAGGTTGTTGTTGCAAGACTTTTGACGCATGCGCAGACGTTTGACCGCTGTGTGGTTTGGTTGGGTCACACATCAAAGGTATTTTTCTTAAACTTATTTTATACACGGTGTGTCCTTCAGGCTTAAATATATGTAATAATGTAATATATAATAACAATATAAAGTCAAAAGATAAGAATAAAATAGGCATAATGATTTCCATCGAATACTAATAATTATAATGACACCAATAATACGCGAATAATACCATAGTATATACTACTAGAAACTAAACTACACGATCAAACAAACTAAAAATCCTGCTTTACAATGACGCCGTGTTTATCGCGTCATTATTATGACATATCACCCAGAACGTCATGGCAAATTATTTGAGACTTAAAGTCTGTCATCGACGATGCCTATCTTAGGTTTTGGGCCGCTCCGCTATAACTAAAACTTATTTTGTAATAGCCTGTGTGCGGGAGCGGTACTGCCAGTTTATTTTCTGAATTTCTTAGACTATAATGTGTTAATTCAGATCTATTAATAAATTTTGAGCTCAAATACTCCGGGGTTTCATTATGCAACGCTTTATTATACCAACATTGATTTATCTACTTTACGTTGATGATCAAACTTTTCCAATTTAGAGACCTAAATAACTCGCCTTTGGATAGATAGATAGATACTGATAGATAGATCGTTTATTACAAATATTTCTCACTTACAGCAAAAACTGAATTACGGAGATTTACATTAATATGGTTCTAGATAAGTTAACTAAGTTTTAAGAAGGATATACTATATACTGCTCTAATTAAACTAATGCTATATTACAATTAAAAAATTCTAAATACATCGATTGTAGTTACTTACAATTGTTATTGTAATCATTTGCGCCCGATATTATAAAGGTGTTTCTATATCTATTAGTTCTACATTAGTTTGTTGCAGTTTCCCCACACTGCAGTAATTAAAGTGCGGTTGAACTAAAGCATTGTAAACCATAAGAAGCATTTCGCGGGGACGAAGTCCCTTATGCGTTTAATTCCACTTATCGCAGAGGCTATTTTCAGTTTTCGATATCATATCAATGTGATTCACTAGGATTTTCATTTATTACGATATTTGGAATCTCAGAAATTCTAGATAACCTCTATCTTGAGCCAATGAGTAAAAACTCTGCAAGCCACACATGGATTCAGATCGAAATTCAAATGTTCATTTATATCTTCAATGTCGTTGCTAGCATAAGTTACACTAGTATCATCGGCATACATTCTAGGTTTGGAGTGAGAAAGACAATTTGGGAGATCATTTATATATAATAAAAATAATAAGGGCCCAAGATTGTTTGTGAGGGACTCCACTCCTAATAAATGTCTCAGCCGACTTACAGCTATTTACCGTGCATATTTGCATACGATCGCTCAAGTAGGAATTAAACCAGTCTTTTGTTTGCCTGGTAATTTCATAGTATTCTAATTTTGATTGCAGAATGGTATGGTCCACTGTATCAAAGGCCTTTTTGATATCAAGAAAAAAACGTAACTGCATTGATATTGCCGCGTTCAATAATCAGTCGCTTCCAGTAGTGCAGTTACAGTTGAGTGAATTGAACGAAAGACAACACTGAGTTTATTATCAGTTAAGTATTTGTAAAGCTGATCATAGATTATTCACTTGTGATTACTTTCAAAATAATGCGCTTCTGATCCAGAATCAAGCAACTCGAAAACCACAGATGTGTTGAACTTTCACATTGTGGGATTCCTGTGTGCTAATAAGCTGCTGTCCATAATTATCGAGGGCTCATCAAAGATGGCGACCATTTGATCTGGAAGACACCAAAGGCAAAGGCAAAGACACCATGGCTCACACAAGGAGAAAGAAACACACAGACGAACCATCTGTAGATCACAAAGATTCTAAATTAAAGCTCGTCAAGAATCGTAGCCGCCACTCACCCGAAGAGAGCTCCGTAAAACTATTCTTTGTTCTCGCCTTTCTGATCGCCATTCCCGCATGTATCTTTGGAGGGTATGCTGTGTGGAATTACCGCAGAGCTGCTCGACTGTGTACGCCTTTGGATGCACCGTCTGTTATTGATAAGACAAAGAATGATTCCAGGCGATATTGGGGAACTTATAGGTCAAATCTTTACTTCGGATTGAGGTAAGCTGAAATGTAGATTTCCGATTGTAGATCTCAATGTTTCGATCTAATTTCTGCAACCTCGAAATGAGAATTGAAATGAGAATGAAATTGTTGCGGTTGTGTCTCTTTTGACCCTTAGGAATTTTAAGTGTGCCTCTTTTTTATGTGTTATCGAATTGGCCCACAGTCAGAACTGATGCTATTTGAGTAGCATAAATTACGGGGCCATCAACATATTCTTAGTGCCTACCCCCCCCCCATTAACGTCTACATTTCTGCTCCAATCTCGTCTGGTCCACACTAAAATCCACGTCTGCACCCCCTCCCCCCTAAACATCCATTGGACATTAATCATGGCTCTAAGAATGTTAACTGTTAATGTTACAATTCCATCCAGGACAAGAAGCCCAAAGTCCTTGATGCTTGGTCTAATGTGGTTCCCTCAATATCCCCATGATGGACAGCTGTCAATCAGACACACCTGTGAGCAGGGAGATGGTCTTCAAAAGTATGGATGGCTAAAGCATGATGGGGTGAAGTTTGGGACTCAGGAGATTGTTGAGAGGGATTTCATTCTGACTACAGATTACGTTAAACGGGTTGGTGGAAAACATGGGGGAGATTGGACCGTGAGGATTTCAGGAAAGAAACGAGAAGGGGTGAGGATTACTTATATAAGCAATTGTTTAGCAATAATTCATTGTCAATCTTTAGCCCCTATGGGTAGGGAATTTAACATAATGATGAATCTCGAAGGAAGGGGTTATTTAACATTTGAAGTAGTACAGCCTCTATATCTCTTTCCCTGGAGGTAACAAAATTGGCCCTTGTACTGTAGGAAATTGGACAGGAAAATGAGAAAATGTCAAATCCCCTGGGTATGTCCATCTTCCCTCCCCTGGGGCTAAACACAAAGAGTGCATTATTTGGCTATTTAGATATTTTATAACATGTGATTCATAAACCACAGGGCTCCAACTCAAAACCACTTTAAGTAATGTTTTGCCTTAGTAAGAAAGATAGCAAAAAAACAATAGCTGTGGTAATGAGCATATCCTCAGATACAATTTTGCTTGAATATCTACATCAAGTGAATAGTTTAATGGTACTTTATTTGAGTGTTGTATCTATGAGTTATAGAGGTTTATATCTACAAAATACTAATGAATGTGATGTCAACCCAGGCATTTACTGTTACATGTAGGTATATCTTTCTCCTTGTGAATGAAACTATTCTATGATTTAGTCAAAATGTTTGGTTTGTATCTCTGATACAAACAATAATAATTATGACATGGATGTTTAAAAAATGTCATTGCATATTTTTGTATTGTACACTTCAAACTTCAAATGGGAGTTAAACCAGATATTATGAGTATGATGGATTCCCACAGGGCAATAATGTAAAACAGTATTTTAACTAATATGCGAGTCACTCAGGCTCCTTGGATTACCAAGTCCGTGCTTAAGCAGTTACACGAGGCTTTCAAACACAGTAGTATAGCCGGTATTAAAATGATACCACTTTTTCTTGTACAAGAAAACTCAAAAAGTTGTGAATGTTATGGACGCCTTGTTTTCTTGCACAAGGGGCGTCATAAAGCGAATTCAGAAATCCACTTCATGACGCCCCTTATGCAAGAAAAAAGGCGTCCATATCATTACAACTTTTTAAGTTTATCTTGCACAAGAAAAAGTTGTATCATTTTAATACCGGCTATACTACTAGGGGTAACTAAGGGTCATTCAAAGTGTCACAAGACATTCTTGTACATAAAATCCAACTTGATAATCCTATTAGAGATATGATTACATATAGTTATATCGCCGCAACATCCTTACACATAAAAATCCAAAACTCGAGTATCTGTTAAAGCTATCCTAACACATAGTTATACCGAAGAGAGATATATCGCTGCAACATCCTTACACATAAAATCCAAATTTGGAGTATCTGTTAAAGCTATCCTAACACATAGTTATATCGAAGGGAGAATGGTGAGACCACGTAGTGAACCACTTCCACGGAGTCTAGCTCGAGAGGCAGGTGCTATTCTAGAGGAGAGAGATGGAATGCTCGAGGGGATGGAGATAGGTCGCCGTACTATCCGATGGCGCTTCTTCCAAGGTGTGGCAGGAGATTTGACCCCTAGGATCATGGAAAAGTTAGTTGCAAATGTAACCACCAGTTTCTACCTACGCTACAGCTACACCTATCGCATTCGCAATGTCAACGACGGACGCGTGATTCTATTCTCCAAGACTGTCCCAGGCTCTCCATGGGTGAACATCCTAGGAGACGCAGAAGAGTGGATCAATAGCAAGGAGACAGCTCGTTTGAATCCCGACAACATCAATCGACCAAATACCCAATGGGCCTTTGTTCGTTGGATATATGTGGATGTCAAGGTCGTGATCGATCGTCAGCTTTTGTTGGGAACAGGTCCACTGCCCCAATGGCTTCGCCAGAAAAAAGGAATGTTTGCCCTTGATCGATATGGCGACAACCTATGTCTTTGGCGCTGCCTTGCCATGCATGAAGGAGCAAGATTAGATAGGTGTTGCGTCAAAGCTCGAAAACTTGCCCAGGACTTCTATCGCCTGACAGCACCCACACAAGACGTTCCCAGAACTTCCATAGACCAGCTGGAGGAAGTCGAGTTACACTTTGGAATCGGTATTCGGGTGTACGAACCTACGGAGGATGGCGCTTGGCATCTGATGCGACATGCAGCTCACTACAAGCATACGATGACGATTGGGATGTACGAAGGACATGCCTTCTACATCAAGGACGTCGAAAAGCTAGGGCACATCTACATATGTAATGACTGTAAGCAACGGTTTACACAGGCTTGCACCCTTCAACGCCATGCAGATCGTTGCAGGCGTGGCGAAACGAAGATTGTTTGCCCCGGAAAAGTAATCACAGTACCTCAGTCGGCATACGAAAAAGCCTTCTGGCCAGAGAGTACAGCCAGCAAAGTCGCTTTATGCTGGTTGGAACGCGAAACCAAAAGGATTGGACAACACATTCATCATGCAGCTTGTGGACATGGTGGAGAGCATTGGATCGAAGGAGCACCGGTCGACGGCTACGAACCTCTTTCGAAAACCATCTTTCAATTTCATGGATGCTATTTCCATGGCTGCCCGAAATGCTTCCCTAGGGAAAGGAGGCTCTATCTCAAGACCTGTGAAAGAACGGCAAAGCTACAAGGAGCTGGTTATACAGTAGTGGAAGCTTGGGGCTGCTCCACAAAGAAGAAGAACAAACCGATCCCCACACCAACACAAACTGTCTACCCACACTTCATAGTTTACGATTTCGAAGCCTATCTCGACACGACAAAAGGAAGACAACCAACAGACCACCTGACCATCGAAAACGTCCATGTCCCAATATCAGTATCAATTGCCGACACGTACAATCGAAAGCCAACCCACATTTGTCGACGCAATCCAAAAGAACTCATCGAAGCCTTCGTCGAAGAACTCCAGCAAAGAGCAGAGACAATCCAAGAAGTCGTTGTGGAACAGTTCTGCCCCAAGACACCTGAATTCTCTTTTGACACCCTACCAAAGAAACAACGAGCTAGGATCGACGAATGGATCAACCAAGTTCCAGTAGTGGGATTCAACTCTGGCAGGTACGATCTCAATCTGATCAGGGAGCACTTCGTAGGAATCATTGCTGACACCTGTTCAAAGATCCTGGTAGCAAAGAAAGCCAATTCCACTATGTTCCTATTGACCCCAGATTTCCGTTTCCTAGATGTGATCAACTACCTTGGACCTGGAACTTCTTATGAACGTTGGGTCGCTGCCTATGGCTGTGAGTTGCAAAAGAGTTTCTTCCCATATGAGTGGTTTGACTCTCCTGACAAGTTGGATCACATTGGATTACCAGACTATCCAGAGTGGGGTTCGAAGTTGAAAAGAGAACATCTACTATCTATGTCAGAGTTCGAAGACTGCGAGTGCACCTTTCTCGACAAGGGAATGGAGACCTTTGCAGACTGGCTACGATACTACAACAACCTAGATGTAGTTCCATTCCTAGAGGCACTCGAAAAGATGCGAGATTTCTATCACGAGAAAGGAGTAGACATGCTGAAAGACGCAGTGTCCATCCCAGGAGTCTCACTACAGTTCCTGCTTCGAGGTAGTGTAGAAAGGGGAGCTGAGATGTACGCTCCAAGTAAGGAAGCCTACCGCATGCTGAAAGACGCTGTCGTGGGAGGTCCAAGCATAGTGTTCACCAGACTCCACGAATCAGGAGTGACTAAGATTCGTAGTCATCAGGGAGGAACTAAGACTTGTCGTAAGATTCTTGGATACGATGCCAACGCCCTATATCTTTCTACCATGGAATTCGAAATGCCTTGTGGAAAAGAAAAGGTTGTGCACTATGACGATCCAGGTCCAGCCACTGAAGGATTCGTTGAATGTCTACTTGGTGGAACGTGGTTTGGATATGCAGAAGTAGACATCGAGATACCAAAGAAATTGTGGAAGGAATTTGAGGAGATGCCACCCTTCTTCTACAACAAGAAAATCCCCAAGGAAGCAATTCCTCCAGAAATGTTAGCCTACCTTGAGAAGACTGGTAGAAAGCTCAGCGAGGAAAAGAAGTTAGTCGGAAGTCTCTCTGGAAAGAAGTTGCTACTCTATGCTCCTCTTCTACTTTGGTATGTAGAGCATGGCGCAGTGATCACTACTGTCTACCGCACGATAGATTACGAACCCAAAGAAATCTTCGGATGGTTCGTGGACCAAGTCACTGAGGCGCGACGCATGGGAGATGAAGACAAAGGTGAGGCTTTGCTGGCAGATGTGTTCAAGCTACTAGGAAACAGCGCCTATGGAAAGTTGCTCGAAGACTTGGGACGCCAAACAAAGGTCACCTATACAAAAGATGAGAAGGTTGTGGATAAGGCATTGCGAAGTGTTTGGTTCGAAGACCTGGAAGAGATTGGCGAGGCATACGAACTCGAAAGTAGGAAGGACCAGATCCGAATCAAACGCCCTTTCCAAGTAGGTATCGCTGTGTACCAGCTTGCAAAGCTGCGTATGCTTGAGTTCTACTACGACTTCCTCGATAAGTACATCGACCGAGATGATTTCGAATACATCCAGATGGACACGGACAGTGCGTACATTGCCATCTCTGGAAACAGCATAGATGAAGTTGTACGACCGAAACTACGTGAGGATTTCGAAGCCGAAAGGAAGGAATGGCTAGCTTGGGACAAGTGGAGCAGTCGTACACCAGGACTCTTCAAACTCGAATTCGAAGGACATCGCGCCATTGCCCTATGCTCGAAAGCCTACTACGTCGATACGGGTGGCAGCAAGAAGTATTCCGCTAAAGGTATGTCTAGGCGTCACAATGACATTTCGTGGGATCGATTCAAAGCAGCCCTCCAGGGTAGTATCGACATGGCGGAAAACCGAGGCTTCCGACTATTGCCAGAAGGTGTGGTAACCTACGACCAATGGAAGCTTGGGCTATCGGCTTACTACGACAAAAGACGTGTTCTTCCCGATGGAATCCACACCGAGCCAATAGAGTACGCTGTCTAGCGCTTGGGTACAAACAGAATTCCTTTTGGTGGTAGTTCCGTATCCCTAGGAACAACTTGTAGCTCTTCACGAACGAATCCACGTTTGGGTGCAGCCTTCTCCTTCGCAAGGTAGTAAAGCACAGGCTGGCCCGAAGATACTACGCTTCGCGAAATGGTGTATATCTGTAAACTCCACACGGGATCAGTAGCTCTACGTTTTTCACCTCCTTCCAATTCTCCTGGTGCATAAAGATATCGAACTAGAACGTCGAATGGTAGACGCTCTTCTCTCAATCCAACGGTGCGCGAATACGTAGGAGTCTTCAGATCTACTTGTTGCGCCACTACAGAATTCGAAGGCTCTTTACCAGTCAACCGAGTCCCCTCACTGTTCATGGCTTTGATAACCATTGGTAAACGAACTACCCATTCTCTACTACGCTCATCTGATCCTTCCGAAGTAAGTACCATCTCTTGTGCATATTGATATCCAAACAATCTCTCAGCTAGAGTCCTATTTGCTCTTTCAACAAAACTTTGCGCTCTATGATTACCAGCCTCACCTCGTTGAACTTTCGTACCATGTAGTTCTAGAGTTTCAGACATACGCCCCATGAATTCTCTACCAGGATCTACTTGCAAGGTCTTTGGCCATTCTAGTGGACTACGTTTATAGATTCGTTCGAATGCCGCAGAAACTTCACCACTATCTTTAGATGCCAAAGGTTCGGCTTCTTTGTATCGAGAAGCTACGTCGATTACTACCAATGCGTACTTGTATAGCTTCCGGCCACGCCCAGGTCGATCGTGTGGTAGAAATATCAAATCAGCTTGGTGGACTTCATTTGGTTTTGATACAGTCCAATGTGGTCGTGGAATGTGTTTTGGTGGTGGTAGATATATTTGCCACATAGATTGCTTTTCCAACCAACTCCTAGCTACGTCTTCTGATGCTTTCGCTGCTACCGATAGCTTACCAATTGCAGAGTGACCTTTCCAATAGCCCATAGGACCATAGAAGATATTCGCAAGTTTAGAATCCATCATACATCTATACGTCCCAACCTTCAACAGATAAAAAAAGAAAAAAGGAAGAATAAAGAAAGTCGTTGCGTGACCCTCTTCATTCTTCCTTTCTTTTTTTCCCTTTTTTTTTTAGTAGTAACCTAGTAGTAGCTTAGGGGTAGCTTAGTAGTAGCTAGTAGTAGCTTAGGGGTAGCTTAGTAGTAGCTAGTAGTAGCTTAGGGGTAGCTTAGGGGTAGCTTAGGGGTAGCTTAGGGGTAGCTTAGTAGTAGCTTAGGGGTAGCTTAGTAGTAGCTTAGGGGTAGCTTAGGGGTAGCTTAGTAGTAGCTTAGGGGTAGCTTAGGGGTAGCTTAGTAGTAGCTTAGGGGTAGCTTAGTGGTAGTAGTATCTATATCCATTTACTAATAGCGTATCCAACGCCTAGCATTCCACCACCAACGTAGAGCAACTCACCAGTCTTCTGATTGTTTGAGGGTTTGTAGTAGTCAGATAAGCGGGGTTCTTTCATCTCTTTGAGCCGTTTTAGCTCTTTACGTAACTTATCGGATCGCACTAAGGCTTCGTTGGTATCTCTTTGATCGTTGTGTGCTTTGCGTTCAAGACCTTCCTGCTCTTGTGCATAGTCATATAAGCTTTGACGTTTGATTCTATACGCTTTCATTTCACGTTCTAGTTTTTCGGTGGCCCTATCGTGTCTCTCTCGTTCTGCATCTACATCACCATCCTTTCCAAGCATTCTAGCTAGTATGCCACCACCAGTAAATGCCGTTGCATTCAATATAGCCCCGAAAATGGCCATTCCAATTGCTGCCGCCATTACGGTTTGGTCTTTCCTTTTTCTTTCTCAAGTTGTTTCTCAAGATATTCCTTTGCGTATAAGCTACCAAGTATCACGGCAGTCCACTTTGCGTAATTCACTAGGGAAGAAGAAGGATCGCTAAGCATAGATTCCTTGGTAGTCTTTTTTACGATCCACCCAATACCAGCAGCGAGTCCAACGATTTTGACTGCATCGGTTGCCGTCTTCGTCAATTCCTTCTCCATCTAGATATATACTACTATGGTCTCGAGTCTTTAAGTGTTACTCCATGTCTAGTGCCGTTGGTTTTGCTGGAGCTGCAGGTTGTGTCGTGCTAACGGTGGCAGCTCGCGTGTTGCCATCTACATACTTCTTGTACGCAAAGTACGTGCCAAACAATGTAGCGCCAGTACCGATGACTGCGAGAATAGTCAGGTTTTCGAACCGACCTTTCTCTACATCAGTTTCTTTGGATGGTTCATTTTCACGTTCTATCTCCATCTTTTGAGCTTCTTTTGCACGGGCAGTGACCTTCTCCCAAGCTAATTTTCCTGCTGCAACACGCTTTGGATTTTTTCCTTTTTTAGTTGGTACAGTCGTTGGAGGATTCGCAGTTATCTGATCCATCTGTCCTTCCATCTTGATTCGATATAGTAGGTATATGTGGAGGTTCAACAGTTGTACCAGGAATGACTACGTGGCCAGATATGTGGAATAGGACACTAGCTAGAGCTACAAGGCGACCTGCTTTGAGTGATAGTAGGCCAGTTGCAGCACTGATTTCGTTGCGGACTAGAGGGTCTTCTTGTAGGTCCTTGATCAGTGCTTCTTGAGAATCTATTGGTACTAGGTAGGCAACTAGGCGGGTAGCTAGACGCGTCACACCGTCGACTAAGCCTTTCGTTACTTGCTGAGCTAGGACGGCCTGATACCTCCTATACAACTTGGCTACCTCTTTCTCGGGAAGCCTAGAGATGTCCCCTAGGGAAAAGTTCTTACCTAAGTATTCTTTCGTTACGCCTGTTGCGGCTAAGATCGAAAGTGATTCGCGATTGTCTGACGTAACGTCTAGATCGGTTGGTGGTGGACCTGTTACGTCCTCACCGAATATCTCGAGTATTTCCTTATCAGTCATAATATGTTATAGATGCTGGGAGCTCTAACACTACCTCGAAAGGATGGCGTAGACAGAAGCACATGCGAGCGAACTTATGGGATCCGAGTATCGTTCGTAACTCTTTGCATTCTTGCGAGCCTCCATAATCCTCAAATATCCTTTTGCCATCTACAGCCGATGCTGTATGGAACGCTACTACTATAGCTACGTTCTCACGGAAGGGTTTACATATGCTCGTTAGTTGTTGGGACAGCACCCAAACGGAAATCCCTATATGTCGTGCAGAAAAGGCTAAGTCCACTAGCTTGTCAGTTCGTTTCTTGACGTCCTTCGATGCGGCGCAATCATCGAGAATCAATAGAGTATTGGTACCTGACCAAAATGTTGCGCAAATACTCAAAGTAGCATCGATGGCATCCTGCGGTGGTGACATGACGAAGAAACGAGGATCTCGATTTGCAAATCCACGATAAGTTTTGTTGTGGGCATACGTAGGACAAATCAGTACTATGTAATCGAACTTACCACGAAAGGCTCCACGAAGTTGTTCTACGAGAAACGCAGTCTTCCCACAATTCGTTGGACCGACTATGAGTGCGTTGAACGGTACGTGCTCTACGAGAGAATCCATCAGTATAATATACTCTGCAGAGATCTGTTCAATATCGTGACCTGAGCATCCGCAAGGACATAGATGTGCATTTTCACATTTCCACTTCCCTTAGCAGTTCTATGTATGCGAATGTCGATGTCCTTTCCACTGCCGGTTTGTGCCAAGCCATCACCATGAACGGTGGAATCTTTTGCTGTGCGACAATCGATTAGAATAGAGAATCTATTTTCAAAGAACTTCTTTGGAGTCATAGAAGTATTGGGTGTACCAAACCAGCTTCTTGCAGCCTCCCAGAAATCTAGGGGAAGCATACCGCTTGGAAAGAGTCTGTTGGGAATCCCGTTGACATCTACTTCTACCTTCGAAATATCTGGATTCGAGAATGCTTCACTATCTCGCGTGCCAATGGTAGGTGGATCTATGAATAGTAGAAGTAGTCCAGCAAAGGATCGTCGTGGAACATTAATGTTTTGAGATATCAAAGTATCGGATGTTTTAGCGATATCTACTGTTTTGAAGTGAACAGCGTAGTTGTATAGGAATGCAGTACCTATTTCATATTTGTGAAGTGCACTACTAGCCAGCGTTTCGTTCCTGATTGCTTCGTATTCTAGTTGGATGTTGGTAAGTTGGTACGTACCTATCTTCGTCGTATCCGATCCAATTACGACCTCGTTGGCAGCCGCTAGAGTCAACTCGAACGTAATGGTACTTTCTAAGGCATGTGGATATAGAACTCCATGTTGTGTCAGAATGTCAACATCTAATGGAATCCTATACTTTGAACCACATGCAGTTAGGAGCGCGTTGTCTGCAGCAGATGAAGTACTTGCGTCACCAGCTTTCGATCGTAGCTTATTCAAGTTCTCTGATTGAATGCCTTGTTGTACTCTAGACTCTCTCTCCTGCGTAGATAGGTATACATCGGAGTATGTTTGTAGGAGGTCTGGCCTGACAAGGTCTTCTACTGTTTCAGCTCCCATCCTACAGATTCTACGCATGACCAAGCAGCGTCCAACGTTCGAAACGACTCTGTTATTCGCATGTCCACCAGATAGTACGATGTCGCCTAATAGCGCTAAGCTACCAGGTACTAGTACTACATCTTCTGCTAGCTTTGGGACTTCTACGTATAGAGTCTCACCTGGATTGGCAGACGATCGAGTGAAAGTCTTCCTATACAAGTCTCGCGGAGCCTTGAGTGCATGAGGCTCTCTTCGTACTTGTGTGGGATCCAATATTGATGAGATCATGTTGAATATAACTATATATGTAGATATGTTTAACATGGCCTCTGAGGGTAGGTCCGATGAAAGAACTGATGAAGCTGAAAGAGGAAGAGACTACGACAACGATGATACTGTCAATGAAGAAGCACGGAAATTGGCGTCAGACTCTACGAATGTGGATCCTAGTGAATCACTCAACCTGAAAACTAGACGCGACTTCTCCAAGGAAGGTGCTCGACCAAAGAATCGGGAAACCTCGTTTTCTAAAGAAGATAACGATTACCTTGACGAACTCGTCGCGGATGAGGATAGAATCGAAAATCCTAAATTTAGCGATCGCCGCGTAGTCTTCAAAGCAGGCACATCGGATGAAACGAAACAAATGCTATTCGATGCTGTATGGAAACACTATGCTGATGTAGGGATTCGTGGAGGAGTCCTTGAGATAACTGTAATATGGGAGGCCAATAAGGAACTGGGTAGAATCTATCTTCACGTACTTGGAAGTAAAGAGAAGCCCATACCTTTGACCACAGTGAAGGGTGAAAGATACCAAAGTATGGGTAAGGATCTCAAATTTGCCCTAGGCCCTACGGATGCGGAAAGAGAAGAACAAGTCATCCAAGGTCAAGAAAAGGCCGCCGAACATCTCAAAGTAGAAGATAGCATACTTCTAAGCTCAACGTCAACTGAGGACCAGAAGGAAGCGGCTAAGGAAGAGAAAGTACACATCTATAACGAAATAGAATTACTCGAACGTCAAGAAGAAGCCATACTAAAACGTATGTCACTACGTGAAAGGATCAAATACATTTTCAGAAAGCATGGAATGACCGTTCTTGCAGTGGTAACTTCTATTGGCGCTATCGTTAGTACGATAGTTTCCCTGTTGTCGAGATCCTTACCGAAACCAATAAAGACTGGTATTGATAAAGCAGCAGATGCAGTAAAGAAGGGATTGCAAACGACTGGGGGGTTGTTGAAAGAAATGGGAAAGAAACTTGGACAGATCCTACCTGGAATGATTGGATCGATTGCGAGTTTCATATTTACTATGGCTGGTAAAGCTCTGGGAGTACTAGCACAGAACGTTTGGTTATTCATCGTAGCAATAGTGGTGATCACGATAGAGCAATACAAACGACGTTAACGAAACAACATCCATGCAATTCCAGCTGCGGCAATGGATGTCACTGCGAGATTAATCTCATGTTGTGGAGTAGGATTCGGTAAGATACTATGTGAAACTCGTTGTGAAACTCGTTGTGGTAATTGTTGTGGAACTTGATGTGGTAATTGTTTCTTTTGTTTCTCCCCTTTCATATCTAGTGGGGATTTAGTTTCGAGAACATCTGTATTAATATCGTTTTTCCCTAACACCATAGCTTTCGTAGCTTTCGGGATTGGATTCTTATAGCCATCTTTCTCACTAAGATAGTACACTAGATCGCTTGGCAATAATCGCACACCTGGAGCTATTGCTAGATCGAGCCTCTTATGTGTCCTCGTTATAGCAGTAAGATAGTTTTTGTAGCTCACCACTAAGTCGTTTTCGAGAATAGCATCTTCGACTAAGCTCTTAAACTTTTCTTGGACGTTATGGCTATCTATGATGGATCCATTCAAGTCGGCTTGAGCACCAAGTATGCAATGTCCAAAAGCCTCGACAGATCTATCCAATCTACCTAATCCAACATCTGTCAAACCCTTTCCGATTGGTGGTGTAAACCAATTGTATTGCTTTCCTTCATGTTCATCGTTCCTAATGAAGGCCACAAGATTGCCCTGATCCTCCTTACCGCCTTGGTCTGCAAATAAATTATGTTTCTGAGGCCATGTGGTTGCACCTCTGTCATAGCTTCGGTCTTTATGGACGTTTACGTATCCTAGCCAACCCGGGTACAAAAGGAATATATCTCCTAGTCCATTATTCCTACCTCCGTGCCATCGGAAATCTGGTGTTCGAGATATACCAAATTCGATGCACAATTTCTCAAGAGCTGATTCGTTATAGGGGTTATCCATTTTCTTGAAATTAGAGTTACCAGGTAAAGGAACTCCATGAGTACCACCAAGTTCACGTAGAATTCTTCGTATCGTGAAATAAACATGGAATCGTAGGAACCCCTGAACGACTGGTGGATACGTTTTGAAAATAGGATCAAACAATGACACTCCACATCCAGAAGTCGCACACCACGTTGCGAAATTCAATTGTTGAGGCCAGTATTTGAAATCCGGACCATGTAACCAATGGTAGGACTCATTTGTTGTCATATGCTTTACGACGGTCTCCTTGAATATATTTGGAACGCCTGCTTTGAACCTATCCTTTGATGTGCCATATATCAATAGATTAGTGAGATCGATATCTTGTGCTGGTCCAGTAGAAGGAACTGCTGTAATAGGATATTTCGCACTCCTATCTAGGGTCAACGTAGATGGAAAACCTTTATGCACATCCCACAACGCATTATCGATGCGTCTTTGAGTGACTGCAGGTAGCTTGGAGACATCATCGCCGTAAACGACATAGCTAGAATCTCCATCTCGAAACCAAATACTCGTCGAATATTTGCCTGGACCGTTCACTTCCGTAGAGACATAGAACTTGTGAAGATCTGCATGTGGGTATTTCTTCTTGAACTTCGCTAATAGATCTACATTCAATGTTGCAACCTCTCTACTTTTCACATCTTCTCTATCTAGCCGAGCTTGATTCTCTCTCCTAGCTTGATTCTCAGCCTTTGACCGTATATTAGCATTCGGTGTTGGGAACTCTTCCTCTTCGTCTTTCCCTTCGTAGCGGTAACTGAAAAGACCTCCGGACCTCCTCATGTTGAAGCTATACGTATATATAGTTATACCTTCAACATATAAGATGGTTCTCTTATATATCACCACAACATCGGCTGACCATACTGTCTACTTCGACGACCCTATTCTTATACAGAACGTTTCACTACTCGAGATCACTTTCGAGAACAGTTGGTGGAACCTAGAAGAGCCAGGGAGCTTTCATTGGAAGGTCAATGGTGTGATGTTTCCACACGAAATTAAGGTGGGGAACTACGATATACCAACCCTCCAGACCCTCTTCAAACCCGCAATCGACGCTGGTATCATAAAATTCGGGAAACTCTTATCAACGGGGAGTTGGATCCTAGATGTCATGAAACCTATCATTCTTAGCAAAAATATCTGTAAACTGTTTATTAAAGAATGTAGAGGGGGCCTAGATATTATTAACAAGACTTTAAGTGTAGCGGTAGGCACTTTCAATGTAAATATCCTCTTTGAGATCGATACGGTATATGTCCACTGTGACGTAGTGGATTCCAGCTTCTCACTCCTAGAGGGAAAACGCTCGAAAGTCTTGGCTAGCATAGAGGTCCGAGGCGCTAGATTTGTGAAAACGACGTATGCCTCACTACAACCTCTAGATGTCAAAGCTCTAGGTACGATACAAAGCAGCCTTCGTCTGACAATTCTCGATGAGAAAGGCAATCTGATAGACTTCCATGGTCGACCTATACGATACGTGTTGAAGCTTGAGTAAGCTATACGTATAACGTACAATGGAAGGCGATTCGATTCAACCGTTTCCATCAGCACCAAGTATCTATCCACAGATTGCTAGTGACACTGGAAAGAACTTTAGACTGCAAACGATCCGAGACACGCTTTCGGACATCGAAGTTCAAGAAAGGCACTACGAAGGTGTGCGCAAGAAATATGCACGTTCTCAAGGAATAGTTCATGGAATCGCAGTGGCAACTGGAGGTCTATCTGTGATCTTATCTGGATCTGGATTGGGCGCAGCGTTGACTGGGGTTGGAATAGTGATTGGTCTACCACTTGGAGTTATTGGTGGGCTATGTGGATTAATTTCAGCATCTACGACCCTTGGAGCTAAGAAGTTAGGAATGAAGGTTTCTAAGCATGAAAGGACAACTATGTTGGCAAAGGCAAAAATCAATACGATTCGCGATCTAGTATCGAAGGCCTTACGCGACGAAAACATATCCGACTCCGAATACAGTCTCATCCTGAACGAAGCGAATAAGTATGAGATCATGAGATCTGAAATTCGTCGCAAGGCTTCCATAGGTGAAAAAAGCATTCGAGCCGAACTCAAGCAAGAAGTGCAAAAGGAAATGCGAGAAAAACTTGGAATGTAAGAATCAACGTTTCCTATGAGCCCTCTTTGGTGAACTGGAAGTGCTTAGTGAGCCCCTTAGCGAGATCAAGGTGACCGTACCTTAAGGCAGCGCATAGAGTATGATTGGTGTATCTATCCATTTTATTGAAACGTAAGTGCTTGACGAGCCACTTAACAATATTAAGGTTGCCACGATCGCTGGCATAGATGAGAGAAAGGCTGTCGTCGATGTGGCTTGCGGAAATACCGAAAGTCCTAGCCAATTTGTCTCGATCGGCATCATTATGAGTAGAACCCAAACCAAAACATAGTACTTGTATACGGAACTCTCGGTCTACGTCTTTGTAGCGCGCGAGAGATGCGGCACTGTTTAGGTGTTTTGATACCCTTGCAATGCTTGAGAATGACGTAGGACCTGCGTGCTCTACGATCTTAGTCAAGATTTCTAGAGGGAGGTACGATATATAATCCATAGTGGAAGATATCGATATACAGTATAATAATCCTGTCTCTAACAGATACTCAAGTTGGGATTTTATGTACAAGAATGTCTAGGATGACCCTTAGTTACCCCTAGTAGTATAGCCGGTATTAAAATGATACAACTTTTTCTTGTGCAAGATAAACTTAAAAAGTTGTAATGATATGGACGCCTTTTTTCTTGCATAAGGGGCGTCATGAAGTGGATTTCTGAATTCGCTTTATGACGCCCCTTGTGCAAGAAAACAAGGCGTCCATAAC
This sequence comes from Actinernus sp. WN-2022, assembly GCA_030867875.1. NCBI lineage: Eukaryota > Metazoa > Cnidaria > Anthozoa > Actiniaria > Actinernidae > Actinernus > Actinernus sp. WN-2022. The sequence continues at coordinate 34,298,213 of JAOWCC010000577.1, forward strand.
ATTCACAACTTTTTGAGTTTTCTTGTACAAGAAAAAGTGGTATCATTTTAATACCGGCTATACTACTAACACTTCCGATACCTGGGCTAAATACAAGGAAGAAAGGAACAAAGTGGTCGGTATGTTAAGAGGTGCCAAGTGAGTCTATTTTAGTGAGACGTTTGAAAAAAACAAGAACAATCCCAGAAATATATGGAAGACTATTAAATCATTAACTGGGTCAACAAGGGGTAAACAAGTGATAAACAGCATAAACGATGGAGAGAGTGTCACTGATGATAAAAAACAAATGGCGCACAAGTTCAATGTGCATTTTACGACAGTGGCTGACCGATTAAGGTCGACGTTACCGAACTTTACATTCAACATCGATAAATTGATAAACTTTGTTAAGTCGAAGAAGGACCCGGTTGTATCAATCGCTATTCCTCCTATTACTAAGACTCAAGTGATTAGCAGTCTAATGAAAATCAGTCCTCACAAGGCATCTGGTATTGATAAAATCAGCACTCGGTTATTGAGGATAGCTGCTCGTGTAATAGCTCCTTCTATTACGCGGCTGATTAACCACTCCTTCGAGACAAGTGTGTTCCCACAGCGCTGGAAGACGGCTAAAGTTACACCTCTTTATAAGGCTGGTGATTCGGATGATGTCTTTAATTACTGCCCGATTTCAGTTCTGCCTATACATTTACTATCTAAAGTAATTGAGAGGCACACACATAACTCTCTGTACAGCTATCTGACTGAGAATGATCTATTATATCCAAGGCAGTCTGGTTTCCGCAAATGCCATAGCACAGAGACTGCCCTTATCCAGATCATTGACGAACTACTGTTTAATCTTGACAAGAATCGAGTCAGTGGCTTAGTGCTTATAGACTACTGTAAGGCATTCGATATGGTTGATCACCTTATCCTTTTAGACAAACTCAAGGCGTACGGTGTGAACAACTGCTCTTTGGCATGGCTGAAGTCTTATTTATCGAACAGGCGTCAGCTTGTTACCTTAGCTGGCCAGGATAGAGTCAGATATGGCCAATGTAAAGCATGGAGTGCCCCAAGGTAGCATCCTTGTCCCTCTCTTGTCTATAATCTTTATAAATGACTTGCCTCTGCAGATGATAGGACCATTACATCGTTTGCAGATTGTAAGGGAGTCATGAAATTGCAGGAAACGCTTAACAGATCCGTCGCAGAGGTCATTGATTGGGCGACAACTAACAAGCTTCCTCTTAATGAAAAAAAGACCAAGGTCCTGCTAGTCACAGGAAAGCGCATCTCCTCTAAAATGGACTGTGTACCAGCTGTTATGGTTAATGGAAGTGCAAGCTCTCCAATGTGTCCAGTGCCAAGCTTTTAGGCCTTGAAATTGATGAGGAACTTTCCTTTTTACCGCATATCGATAAACTTTGTAAGAAACTCTCACAACGTATAGGTATCTTAAGGTAAATTAGAAGCTGTTTACCTTACAAACAGAGAATCTTATTCTATAATAGTATGATAAGGCCTATAATGAATTATGTAAATGTTATCTGGATAAGTTGTGATAAAGTAAGTTTAGGCAGAGTGCTGAAGTTACAAAAGCGAGCCGCGAGGGTGATCCTCAATGCTGATCATCAAGCACCTTCTGTTGCGCTTTTTAACCAGCTGAAGTGGCTACCTTTTTATGAGGATGCTAACTTAACTAAGTGTCTTATTGCATTTAAAAGGCTGCAGGGTAAGGTGCCTTTATATCTGACAAATCTACTCAAATTGAACAGTGATTTACATGAGCAACATACAAGATACTCTGATTTTAACTTAGTATGTCCTAGATTTAATAGACAGACTGAGGGAGGAAGGACTTTTAATGTTACAACATGCCAGCTTTGGAACCGTCTACCATTCTCGTTAAGACAGAAAGAATGTACATGTATCAGTTCCTTTAAGAGTTCTATATGGAGTTATGTTTTTAGGCAGCAACAATCTCTAAATCATTTTATTGTATAGTTGGCAGTCTGTCATTTTCTATTTTATTATTAAAATTTTAAGGTATTGTACAAAGTGTGTATATATAGTATAATAATATGTTAATGAAGTTGTGTATTTATCTCGTTTTTATCTTATATATAGTTTTGTAATTTAGCTTTTTATTGAATATATCCCCGAGAGCCTGCAGGCTAGCTTTTTATATAACTAGTTTGTATTGTCAGTTATTGAGGGCCACAAGTTTGTTAGCTTTGCTATTTAGTGCTACCCTCTTTAAATAAAGACATTATTATTATTATTATTTTTATTATTATGATGATGGTAATAAATTATTCCTGGGTAGATATCACATTCATTAACATTTTGGAGATATAAATGTACATTGTATAGATGTAGACCTCTATAACTCATAAATACAACACTCAAATCAAGAAATCGATATTTGTGATAACAAAATAAATGTTAGGTGCACTTTAAGAACTGTCTGAGAGTCGACATTACAAGCAGAAAATATAAAGGAAACTGTATACTGTTAGTCATTTACCGTAAAACCAAACACTATCCAACCAATAGGAAAGGGGGAATACCAATTAAAGATCTGTGAATCACAAATTTGAGAACTTTCCTCGCATATGATTTTCTTCTAAATCAAACCATACTTTAGTGTGGTAAAAACTAAAATTAAACCTTCAAAAGTTATCTAATGAAAGTATATTACATGTTCTTTGCTGGTTTTCCATTGGATTTGCAAGACTGTGTAAACCAAAAAAATAATGAGAAAGCACAATAGAAAATTGACACTGTTGATATTCCTTTGCCTTTAATGCTATTGTTCTTAGCCAGAGCATTACTTGATATCAAATTATGTTGAGTTTGAAACATTGAATTATAGTAAGAAGAATAAGACTAATAGCCATAATCAAATCAGCATTTTCACAACATGTTTTCCTCTCAAAGGGTAACCCAAGCCAGTTAGTGTCATTGGTATTCTATGTGACACATGATAACGGCCACATCACACTGGAACCATCTATACAGAAAAACACCCTCACAGGGTTGCGTGGCGAGTCTCCCGAACTTGGAAAATTTACTATTAACTTCCCTAAACCCCTTAAGAATGTGAAGCTGTCCAATTTCCTTGCCACCCATACTCCTAATGTTCACTCTGTGAAGGATACCGCCATGCAAAGCCTGCAGTATGTCAACGTCGGTAAGAAGAAGCAGTTGATCGGGCTTTCAGGGTTTATTCCCAAGCGTGATGAAAACCAAAAGGAGCTCCCCACGAATCTTTATGCACAGCAGTGGTCTTTAGAGCTTCCCTTTGAAATGGAAGTCGTCTTTGAGTCTGGTAGCTTTGGCTCTAGATCCGAGAGACTTTCTGGTGGCGTATTCTCAGATGCCTTGAAAAGGTACACTGATGCCTTTGATAGGAAATTCGAGGAGAAATTTCCCTTGAAAGCTAAAGGGTTTGATGAAGATCAAATCAACTTTGCACAAGCTACATTTAGCAACATGATAGGGGGTGTAGGGTACTTCTATGGAAAGTCTCGTGTGGTTTCTCGTTACCTCAAGGAGCCGGTGGACTACTGGGAGAGTCCTTTGTATACAGCTGTCCCATCAAGGCCCTTCTTTCCACGGGGGTTCCTATGGGACGAGGGCTTCCACCAGCTTCTCATCAGTCAGTGGGATACTAGTATCAGCACCGACATCATTGGGCATTGGCTCGATTTGATGAATATCGAAGGTTGGATCCCGAGAGAGCAGATACTTGGAGATGAAGCTCGTACTAAAGTCCCAGCAGAGTTTGTAACTCAGCATAACGAGAACGCCAACCCTCCAACTTTGATTCTACCGATAAAGTCAATGATCGACAAAGGGCTGTTGGACAGGGATTACCTGAAGAAGATCTTCCCGCGGCTCAGTGCGTGGTTCAATTGGTTTAATACCACTCAGCTTGGGAAGCTACCTTCCACGTACCGGTGGCACGGACGAAATGACAAGACTGATAGAGAGCTGAACCCCAAGACCCTTACCTCCGGTCTCGATGATTACCCACGCGCTTCACACCCAACGGACATTGAACGGCATATAGACCTCCGTTGCTGGATGGCTTTTGCCTCAGGTCTGATGGCTGAGATAGCTGAAGCCGTCGGTGAAAGAGCTGATGCGTATCGTGCAACAAATGCTTATCTGTCTGATGCCAAACTTCTAGATAAGTACCACTGGTCTACCAAGCACCAGATGTACAGCGATTTCGGGAACCATACTAAGTTTGCCAAGCTTGCCGAGAGATCGAGCCAGCCAGGAGGACCAACGAGACTAGTACGTATCGTGACGTCACGAACAGGACCCACTCCTAAGTATGTGAACAGCTTTGGGTACGTAAGCCTTTTCCCCTTCCTGCTCCAAGTCCTCAAACCGGATTCCCCGAGACTGGAGAAGATGCTCCAGGATTTAAGAAACCCAGACCTACTGTGGACTGACTACGGGCTTCGTTCACTCTCTAAGAGTGATCCTCTTTACATGAAGTTTAACACCAAACACGACGGGCCGTACTGGAGGGGTGCTATTTGGATTAACATTAATTTCCTATCGGTGCGTGCCCTGCATTTTTACAGTAATACTCCAGGGCCACATCAAAGCATGGCAAAGGAGATTTACTCGCAGCTGAGAAGTAATCTTATAGCCAACATTTATAGGCAGTATCAGAGTTCGGGTTTTATATGGGAACAGTATGATGATAACAGTGGTAGTGGGAAAGGCTCGCATCCATTCACCGGATGGTCCGCTTTGGTAGTTCTCATGATGTCTGAACAATACTGAATATTTTTCAATTAAGGTTCTTTTAAAAACGAAATGCAATAAAAGTTCCATATTTCAACCCGTTTAATGAAGTTTCATTTTGCACTTAAATAACGAAACGAAATGCGGTCACGCGGCAACACGCGAGTAAGCACACGTTTCAAGGGTTTCGTCTCTTTATTTTATCTGGCTGGCTCGCTTCTTGCTTAACCGCCAAACCACCATCACATCAGTTGCCGCATTGACTCGCGTTGCCTCGTTTCAATAGGTCTAACCATTTTACTATTATTTAAGTCGCGGCGTAATTTCGTGCATGCTTCCAAAAAATCCTCAATGCAATTTTTTTTATCCTTCAACACGAAGTTCCGTTATAAAATGGTTACCTGTACAGGTCCCGGCCCGCAAATGATCCCCAATGGGGACCGCAAATGATCCCGTGAAAAAATATGGAATGGCATGGATTTTCAGTTGCCGTTGGATAGTGGATCTAAAGTATGAATGAAAGAAAAATGAAGGGAACCCCCTTTAAAACATGTCCATCAAAATCTCCATGACGTCACGCTATCGACCCCGGATCACACCTGTCCAATCTTGACAGCCTTCGCAGTGTCTGTAATTGACACTCGTGAACAAGGCGCGATTATGGTTTTGCTATTGCCTTGAACTTGTTTCCTTGTGTGTTGTAAATAGGAGATACTGACAAGCAGGATAAGATATCTGGAAATGAAAACAAAATTGAGTCAGAATAATTGACCCGATTCGATTAAAAAAGGTTAACCGATTTTTGGTTTTTGGTCGACGAAGAACTAAGAAGAGGGATTAAGAACTCTGGATTACCGAGTAACTTAGGATTAAGCAAATAATTTTCTTTTCCCCCAAAAAAAAATTGTTTTGTGTTTGAAAAAATGACTCGGATTGAAAAAAACAATTTTTGAATGGGCCAAACAAGCCACCATACTATGGGTTATTTATTCTTAACTTTAATTTCTTTAATTTTAACTTTGAGTCAGAATACTCCCGATTAAGAAAAACTCGGGATTATTAACAGCAAACATCTAAACATTAATTAATTGACCCAGGGTTAAAAAAAATAAATAAATTGGTCGTTACGAGCCACCGTAGAAGGTACCGTTTGTATGGAAAAGAAAACTAACTTGATGCGAATGTTTTGATTTCTAAAACATTGAATCCAACGACCAGATTCCATGTCATTCCATGCCATTCCATGCCATTCCATGCCCCAATTTTTTCGCGGTATGTGTGGTCCCCAATGGGGATCATTTGCGAGCCGGGATCACTTGCGGTCCATTTTTGGGATCATTTGCGGTCCTGTACAGATCCACTATCCAGTGGCGAAAGGCATCCATGCCATTCCATGTTTTTTTTCACGGGATCATTTGCGGTCCCCCGGAGCGGGCAAATTTTTTTTTTGGGCCCCAGTTCAGATCCATAAGCAACTTTACCATGAGGCCTTGCGCGCCCAATCCAAGATGGCGGACAAAGATGGCGGACTTGGGGAATGGAAATTGTTCTCGGGGTGGTGCTAGTAAAATTTTGACAACTGCGTTGACGTAATTCAAGAAACCACGTGATGTTGCCATAATAAAGGGAGGAGTGGGTCAGTAAGACATAATACGCAGTGGGTGGCTGGCGGCAACTTTCATTTTCGCGGAAGATTACGAATTCGGCACCGGCTTTTGCGCGGATCGTGGGATTTTCAGTATTCTTTAATACTATTACTATTAAACCTGGATTTTTCTAACCGCTGGAGCCGAATAAGGGTTTGAAAAATCTCGACAACTCTTATTTCCTGAACGGTGATCATGAACTTAAAGTGCAATTCAGTACTTGCTCGTAAGCGTTTATACCTTTGAGACATTTTTGCGTAGTTTCCGGACATATATTTGAAAAGCTGCAAGTTGATGAAAGGTGAGCATTTTAAGTTTCCTTATTAAAAATTGTAAGACCTTTAATTGTAATCTTTAATTACTTATGATTCTTTTCCCGATTGTGCAAGCGATTATTCTCTTCAGAGGGATCAATAGGATCTTCTCAAATATGAAAGGTAATAAATACCCTAAATATAAGTGGTAAAACAAAGTGAATGTTAAAAAAAACGAATTTCCCTACATAAGGAAAAAGGAACACAGTATATTTTATAAACATTTTGTCGTAATTTCATAAGAAAATATTATTTTTAATTTGTATATTAAATATAATTAATATAATTTTAAAAAGTATAGCACCCCCCCCCCCCTCAGTTCTTATAATTTTTTTTTACTTTTCCAATACTTTATGCAGTGTTATATAAAAAAAAACATATATATGTACTATGTATACATTGTTACATTTGTACCTGGTAAAGAAAGAGTATTAGGGTATTTTGATTGTAATTTTGGGTGACTTTAACAATTGCACTTAATCATAACCCTACCCTATCCCTTCCTAGGTATGCTGATTTGTTTCAGTTCAACCCCTTTCCTTAGTTGAAGTCTCATATTTCTTTACTGAGTAACAATATAATTACAATAAATATAATAAAATGTACTTACTTTAATTATTAACCAACACAGGCTTGAACCCATTATTTTGTGCCAGCCAACAAGAGGATGTAGTCATGACCTCATGACTTCCTTCATAAATAAGCTACCCCTTGGAGCTTTCGAACTTTTCTAGTTGTGATATTGGAATTTGAAGTACATGTAAAAGTTAAATTAGGTAGATTAAAGAAATAAAAAAACCTAGCTGTAATACTGTAATATTGTAATTGTCAGAAAACATATTAACTATTAAAACACAGTATTTTTCAAGTGTCAGTAGTAGACCAGTCATGCATGTACATGTTGCCCATTTATATATCATATTATAATATACTGATCACACACTTACATGCATTTTAAATTTAAAAGTTGTGTTAAATAATAATGATCAATTATATACTCTGATAACACTATTATTTATTAAAGCTTAATTGACTAATTAATCAGAAGGTTGTGCACTAGCTGTTTATTGTAGAAAAAACCTTTAAACACAGCCAAACATTATTGTAAATGTGAGTGTTTCATAAGCGAATAAAAATGCATGTACAAGCATAATTCTGAGCTAGCTTTTATATTACAACTAGTGTGCTAGTATATATATAACTTTATGTAAATGGCAACAATTACAAATAATTGGTATAGCCTTAATTAATTCATACTGCTTCTAAACACTTGAAAAATTCTGTGTTAGGTTTTCTGATAAAACAATTGGAACAAAATTGGAACCCAAGAATTACAGGGTTCTTTTTATTCCTTTAGGCTGTATTCATAATATGTATACCTGACAGGGGGAGGGGGGCAGGTGCTTTTTAATGGGATCCCAATTTGTTTTAACAGGCTTTAGAAGGGGCAGGAATCTTAAAATTTATTTATGAAAGGTTGGGTGGATTAATGTTAATTTTTTTAATGTTTGTCAAACAAAGACCTACGTATATACACTTAAAATGGTAGGTGCACAGAATGGCTAATTAATGCACTAAATAGAGCTAGCTTAAGAAATGCAGGAGAATGCACTTGCAATAATCTAAAATCTAAAAACCTTCCCAGTCCCCCCCCCCCTCCCCCCCCCCCCCCCCCCCAGAACAGTTTTTCTTAAGGTTGCATGCAGCTAGGAATGCCTGATGTAAGGAATTAATGATAATGTTTTATATCAATTAAAGAACAATATATTCTTGTTTTGGAATACCATGCAGCAACAAATACTTTTTACAGACACCAAAGTAGTGGTAGTTAATAACAGTTAATTTTATGGTTTATTCTTAGCTTTTCTACATATTGTAGTATTAAACAGAGTTTCACGGCCCGAAATGACAGTTCTGTAAAATTATGCTTGTTAAATAATGCTAGTTTGCATATGGAAATGGACTAGGGGGAGGGCTAGGGGCGGCGGTGTATTAAATTTTTGAAAGGATGGAGGGGGGTTGCTAAAATTATTTAAATAAGCAGTTTATTCTGGGGGGAGTCATAAAAATATGACGTAATCTGAATAAATAACCTGCCCCCCTGTATGTGGTATAGTCATAATCAATGCAGCCTTTAATTTACTTCCAATATCACAACTGAAAAGTTCAAAAGCTCCATGGGATAGCTAATTATATTTATAAAGGAAGGCATGAAATCATGTACATTAATTCTCTTGTTGGCCAGGCACAAATAATGGGTTCAAGCCTGCATGTATTGGATAATAAAGAAGTACATTTTGTTGTATTTATTGCAAATATTGTTACTGTAAAGAAATACTAGACTTCAACTCTAAGGAAAGGGGTGGAAATTAAACAAATCAGTATAACCTAGGAAAGGGTAGTCTTTATAAACATATAACCTGCATAACCCTACTTTCCCTCCCCCACCCTCATAAAGAATACCAAAACCATACACAAAATATATTCCTAATTCTGTAAAATTCACAAGTACCCCACCTCCAATATTTTGATTGAAAATGACCACCCAAAAAAAAAAATGGTTGGATAACCCATAATTTCCCTGAAGAAATTTAAATTATAAATTAGTACCTTTCTCTGACCTGGTACAAACGTAACAAATACATACATATATATGAATGTTGTTTTATAACTCTGCACAATGTATTGGCAAAGTAAATACGGATGGGTGAAACTAATTGGGGGGAGGGGTTCTGCGAGTGCAAAACAAAGGACTTTTTATTATAATATAATTTACAAATTAACAATAATATATTTTATTATGATATCACGACAATTTTTTTTATAAAATATACTTTGTTCCTGTTGGGGATTCTATCATTCTTCCGAAGTCGGATGTGTCTTCCCTTTATAAATTGAGCTACTTGCGGTCCCGAAAATATTTTTTTAGCGTGCGAAAACGTCTCGCCAAGTTCGCGTAAATGATAAAGTCGTGAAAGGCGAACACGAAAGAGTAATGCGCGTTGATCGTTGTGCCTTGTTTATTTTACATTAGCACTTAGGGTATTTATTACCTTTCATATTTGAGAAGATCCCCTTGTCATCTCTCTGTATATACCGAGATATATATAATCGCTTCGCACAACCAACAAAATTATAAAAACAAAGCCTAATGTTTTGTATAATTTTTAATTAGGAAACTTAAAATTCTCAACTTTTCGATTGATGACATGTCCGGAAACTACGCAAAAATGTCTGAACAAGTACTGAATTGCACTGTTCAGGAAACAAGAGTTGTCGAGATTTTTCAAACCCTTATTCGGCTCCAGCGGTTAGAAAAATCCAGGTTTAATAGTATTAAAAATACTGAAAATCCCACGATCCGCGCAAAAGCCGGTGCCGAATTCGTAATCTTCCGCGAAAATGAAAGTTGCCGCCAGCCACCCACTGCGTATTATTTCTTACTGACCCACTCCTCCCTTTATTATGGCAACATCACGTGGTTTCTTGAATTACGTCAACGCAGTTGTCAAAATTTTACTAGCACCACCCCGAGAACAATTTCCATTCCCCAAGTCCGCCATCTTTGTCCGCCATCTTGGATTGGGCGCGCAAGGCCTCATGGTAAAGTTGCTTATGGATCTGAACTGGGGCCCAAAAAAAAAATTTGCCCGGAGCGGGCGGATCGTTTGAGGTCCATTTTGGGGATCATTTTCGGGCCTGGATCATTTGCGGGCCGGGATCATTTGCGGACCTGTACATACCTCCTCTTTTCACGCCTAGTAAAGCTAGTCCTGACCTGGGACCAATTCAATAAAACTTTTACACATGTATTTTACAATACATGGCGTTTAAAACGTTTGATTGAATTGGCCCTAGGCCACTCTTTCGATCGCTCCGTAGACAGGAAGGTCAAGCGAGCATATCAGCCTCAATGAAATGAAATGCTAGATTTTTCAGGTTTAAAACCAACCATATAAAGTGACCAGGAAGGAGATAATTGTTTATTAAAGGCTGCCAATGGTATTTTATGACCAAGAAAAAAAAGAAGTTATGACTGTTTAATAACTCTGAAGCCCTTATATTCTAAAGTTTAATTTTTTTTGTGTTTGATTTGAGTTTAGCGCGCCGATAAATAATCAGTAGGGAGCACTCGCGCGGAGCATCACGGACATGTTCACTCCACAACTGAAGGGTGACAAACCCCTGTGGCCTCCTTTTTATACCGGAGTTTTTACCTAATTACATAAACGTCAAATTAACAAAAACAAGACTAAGAGATCAGCGGAGTGTATCGCCATTTTTTTTATGCGGCCAACGTTCTCGAAATTAGGTGTATCGGTTGGTACATTTTCAGATGTTTATAAAATTTTTTTGTCAGAGACGAGGGGTTACTTACCCTGGTTCCAGAGGTTTTCTAGAGAACAGAAAGAGAGAACAGAAGAGCCGCGAAGCGGCGAGCGAGCTGCGAAGCAGCGAGAAGAGAAAACCTCTGGTATCGGTGGGTGCTAATCTCACTTTCATGTTTTGAAAACTGTCAAACATATCAACTGAGTAATTAATACATCGACCAATCAGGAGAGAGATACACTAGACGTGCGCGTCACGTTATAATTTAGCTAGAGTAAAGGAATGCTGTGCCAGCTAGAAGATTAATTTGTTTACATGTCAAATGCAGGCGATTCAGTTCACAACAGAGAACTCCCCGTAAAATTAAAACACCACTCACTGAAGCCGTAAAATCTCGAACAAACGACCATTGCAGAGTCTGCAGGATAAACATTAAAGCACGTAGCCGATCTACAACGCATACCGACCTAAATGGTTTCACAAGTGATCCGGTGTCAAGAAAATTATGCCACAGAACTATTATATTCTGAAGTTCGAGAAGACCTTAGATCAATGCGAGAGCCCACCAATGATTTTAGAGGACAGATAACAATAACTATTGCGTTCCGTGGATAACTAAACTCAGCAACTGAAAAATTATCGACTTGTCATGACCAGTCGGTAGGATTTCCGATTTATAACGCCAAATGACGCTTTGTCTTGCTTTATATCAGTCAGTGGGAAAGCGATCTTTTAGTACAGATGGTACGATGTCTTCATAGATGCTTTGAGGAATCGCCGTACGAATGACTACGAGATCGAACGGACTTCGATCGAAGCTGAGCCATCAAACGTAAATAATTACCAGTTGACCATACGATGTCACAATGATTACCTGAGAACAATATATCTAAATAACCAATCACAGTTCTTGTTGAGCTCATTAAATATTCCTCCAATCAGAAAAGACAGTCAGATCTTGACCCTCATGAAAGTGAGATTAGCACCCACCGATACCAGAGGTTTTCTCTTTTCTCGCTGCTTAGCAGCTCGCTCGCCGCTTTGCGGCTCTTCAGTTCTCTCTAGAAAACCTCTGGAACCAGGGTAGGGGTTACTTAGCTTCCTTGGAGATTCTTAGTTTCTTGCCCCCCCGGGGGAGGAGGATGGAAGGGCGTGACTGACTCCCTTAACTCATTCGGGTCCGCGCAACGAAAAATAGGTCGTACAAGACCTACAGGGAAAAAATTCTAGCGTCGTAGCGTTATATCCAATTGCTTTGAAACTCGCTGAACGGTGTGACTATATCCTAAGCCAATCACACAGCACGTTTTATCGAATTCGATTTAACCATACTTCTGATTGGTTAATTTTAGTTTCATAGTATTTTGGGTTTCAAAAATCTGAGATTCTGATTATGGCGGTCGAGACGCGAGGAGATCAGACGGCTTCTAAAACATACGATTTGGCTGCAGTTTTGGCCTAACTCGACCAGGAAAGCAGTGTGATGAACTGTACTCTTGCACCAGCTAACTGTCTGTATATTTATTGATGTTCATCCCCAGTGACGCATTTATTACACCTCGCGGTTCTGGCTAACATTTAGTTTGTTCAAACCACGTGTCTACGTTTCTGATACACAACTCCCGTTTGATCCTGAAAGGACAGCATTATCTATATATAGTTTCCTTTGTGTGCATTTTTTACCAGCCAGATTTCAGAGCAGAGCTCAGACTAACGTTCAACAGTCCAAAAAGTGCTTGCAAAACCCGTACCAAATCTAGTCGTGTTTTGACCTTAATCTTTGCATCATACCGATACATAAATGTCAAACAGATTGGAATCACTCGTGGTAAACTACGCCCTTGGCAAATAAAAAATATCGTTATTTACCAATCATCGTTGAGATATCGTGAACAGACTCGCTGTCGTAGCAGATACACACGTTTTAGACGCGTTTAGACGGCGAACTCTTCGTACGGCGAACGTAATCCTCGATACTTAACGTTAACTTAACTGAGGTTACTGTAGACCTACCAGCTGCGGGCCAAATATAGTGAATGCTCGAAGGACAATTTTCAATATAGTGGAGCCACTTTCAGTCGCAAGTACGAATAAGCAGTAGTTGTAACGAAAAGACATACTGATCCTGCAGCACTTGGTCTCCGAGATCGCAGCCATATTGAAAAGTTGTCCTTCCAGCACGAGCCATGTCACGTGATTGTGAAAAAGGCCTATTAAGTTCGACGTCGATTGTCAAAATCAGAGAATCTCGGTCTAGATTTTAACTCGGCGCAAAAATTAAATTTCAAGATGGCAGGACTCATGCATTAATAGTTCGGTACAATTGGTTCAACGAATTAAGTTCGCCATCTATTGGTCAGCGGATATTTTGACCGACATTTCACAAAAACAGAGCTCCGCAATAGGCTTTTGCATGAATGCAATCACGTGGTTGTACTGGGTTGCACAAAAAAATATCCATATATTTAAAGTACTTGTTCGAGATCGGTATTGTTATTAGCAAAACCTGTTTGTAAATGCTATTTTCCACCTCCAATCGATCTTTCTAAAACGGCATTTTTAAATATAGCTGATCACCCAGCACCCATGGCAACGTCTTTCCCATGGGGATCACCAGCTCAATTCTTTCGTTAACGATGTATTATATCAGCACGCGACTGTATTATATCAGCACGTGACTGTTTCGTGCAAAAGGCCTATCGGTCACTTTAAGTCTCCCTGTTGAGAAATGGACGCGGGGGAACTGAGGCGAGAAAAGAGAAAGAAAGGAGTTCGCGAGGTTTCCGATCGAAATGTCGAAAAATAATTAGGTGATTGCTTTCGAGTTTGATTGGTTAGTTATGCGTTTACTTTTCCTCGATTGATTCAAGTAAAACCAATCACGGATTACTTCAGTTCGTGATTGGCTCATTGCGTTTTTACTTGCTCGTGATTGGCTCAGCGAAAACCGCTCTAGTAGGCCTGTGATTACATCCTATAGTTGGTCCAGCTAGGATACAAATAGGTTGTAGTGTACTAGAATACTTTGCTTTTCAAGGATGCCCAAATACTAATACACATACATGCAGACATCTATTAAATATCTAAAATTTACATTTTATATAATCCTAGTTAGTTTTAAGCCCCATGGCCCAGTCAAACGGTTTCAACATCGGTAAGCAGATCTTTAAACCGTTTGAAATGGCCGGAGTTTGACTTCGTTTAAAAGTTTTTTCAAACGGTTTTAAGATCGGTTTCAACAAATATTGTACCGATGTTGAAACAGTTTTTGATCGGGGCTTAACATTGCCAAGAAGACTGAACTTTGCTGCCGCGAATATTACTAGAACAGAGAGCCCTATTTGACTTGACTAGCTGTAATAGCTTGCTTTATTATTTGGTGGTTTAGCTGATATTACAACCGATTTCAGTGTTAGGTGCATAGTTTCACGTTTTTTTTTAGACAATCATTCGACATACTCATTCGACGCAAATGTCCGCCACTTATGGTCGCCAACGCATGTCGAAGAAGACGGTAGAGTACTGGATGTGAAAAAGCTCCTAAATTATACGATTCAGTACCTCAAAACCACGATAAACCAGTGAGCCTTGTTACAAAGCATATCGGAATCTGATTGTGTCCAATGACTACGTCGAAGGTTGTTCTTTGCACGTAACACTGAAATCGCATTTGAGGCCGCCTTCGTCCAGTTTTGGAACCATAACTGACGAAATGGCTGTTTCTTCAGAATATACAGACTAACCAATCATGTTCGTTGGTGAATTTTGGGCGGGAAACCGGTTCGGCGCACCCCACTATGACGCCCGTCATCAAATTCCAAATGGTAGACTTGCAGTTCTCATGTCAAACTCAGCCAGTATCAAACATTCTATTTTTGAAATGTTCTTGGTTACTGGAAACTGCTCGTTATTTGTATAGCACAATAACATAAGGTAAAATGGGCCCAAAAATGCATTATTAGTTTCCAAGAGATCAAGTCAGCACTAGGCATAAAAGATTTATAGTTCTCCATAAACACAACTTAAGACTTTCTTTTGTGACCACTGAACTTTTAAAATGAACTACTGAGCTTACATGCAATCGTTCATCAGTTTTTATACAGATGTAAAGGAGTGTATCTCACTAATCTGAGTTCGACGTCACTGTCTCAGGCTTTGTTAAAGGGGCTATGTCATGGTACTGCGCATGTATCGAGTAATCGCTCGGTTGGTGGCTGTTAATATTGGATACAAACTTCCCTCCTTTAATGCTCGATTGAAAGGATTGTCAATATTTTCCCTGGATACTGCTAAAATACACGGTTTGTTAGTCATTCTTGCATATTTCCTTTGATTTTAAGCATCCCACATATCAAAATTGGTGGAAATAGCTGTTTCCGGCCCGGAACGCGAATGTTAAGTCTATTACCGTGACACAGCCCCTTTAAGCGGCTATAACAGGAGATAAAAGCTGGCCATAGTGCTCGGGCTACAACTTCGAATATTTTTATATCCCTGACAACATTCAATGTTGATGGATCTGTTACTTATAAAAATTGGTCTGCACTTTGAGAGGCTAGTGTAAACTAGTGTAAACGTTTTATTAAATTGGTCCCAGATCAGCAACATTTCAAGAAACACACATAGTCAACCTATGCCTTGTGGAAGTTAAACACTGGTATGATCAAATAAAAGTCGATTAAGGTACGGTAACCGCCGTGGGGAGCGAGTAGCAGCTGACGCTTCGAGCGCTAGCCCTACGTTAGAGTAAAAAAAGCTCTGACGAAGAGCTAGCGTTCGAAACGTCAGCTGCTACTCGCTCCCCACGGCGGTTACCGTACCTTGATCGACTTTTAGTTGATCATACCAGTGTTTATCTTCCCCGCCAATGCAGATCAACACTAGTTTTTACTGGAACTAGTCACCCATCGTTTGTGTAAGTTAGTTGTACAGGAATGCCGGTTCCTGCTATTCACCCATCACAGTTTGCTTCTATACAACATATCCTCGTTCTAGAATTACCAATAATCAGTAATTGGCTTTTGCTCTTCAATTATCGATAATCGCTAATTCTGGAACACAAATTAAACAATGACATTCTTAAAACCAGTCAAGGATAAAGATAAACAATTGTCCAAATCCGAACGGCGGTAGACGCGCTTAGTGTAGTGGTCGTGACGCCTGCACTGCCGAGCACAACACGCAAACGATTACGAGTTTAGGATTTGTCGTAGTATTACCAATAATCGGTATTTCAAGCGTGCTTGCCATTTACTGATTATTGGTAATTGTAGGGCGAGGATGCGTTGTTCTATAACCTGACCAACAATTTTTGACTCTCAGAAAAAAACACTTTAGCCCATGTTGAAGCAACTCAACGGCAAAACAGAATGTTGTACCGATAATATACCATACAAGGAAACTAAAGTATCTAAGCTGTTGTTTTATACAGGTTAATTAGGGTATACTATGAGTATACGATAACCTAGAATGTCTTTCTATGGATCGCTCGTGCGCCTTCTTCGTCATACTCTTTCTTTGATACCCACATCTTCTTGAAGGTGTCCAGAGAGGCAAGAATAGAACCACTAAAATACCAAAAAAATATGACGAGTTAACAATTATTTTCCTTCATGAACTCTCGTGTTGTTGCTATACAACCTGATATTAAAATGACCACAATTTTATAAAGTAAAAAGTAAAGCAACTCTATTTAACGTCGGTAACTCGTAACAGTCTGGTGAGACTGATAAACTTGAGGCCGACATGGGACCTACGATTTTACGTCCTTATCCGAGAAGACGTGAAGGTCTGACCATTTGCAGTTCGAGAACGAGATTGTTTCACAAAGGCAGCACCTTCTATTCAGTTATTTTAACACCCTGAGTGTTGGTTGGGGTTTGAACCCACGACATCCCGCTCGTCAGACCAGAGCTTAACCACTGAGCTAACAGGGAGGCGGTTGATCAAACCCAAAATCGTATATTTCTCACTTCTTTGTTCCAAGCACACTTCTCTCTAGTGAACATTTCTCGATAGTGAAGATTGACATTATACATGTCATGTCACGCTCATGTCTGGCTGTCACGTTATTATTATGCTACATGTACGTATAGAGCAGTTTCCACGTGATTGTGGAAATTTGTGGTTTGTAATAAACACTGAGTTGTTCAAAAGGTGGATAA
Source organism: Actinernus sp. WN-2022 (assembly GCA_030867875.1). Lineage (NCBI taxonomy): Eukaryota > Metazoa > Cnidaria > Anthozoa > Actiniaria > Actinernidae > Actinernus > Actinernus sp. WN-2022. The sequence goes on from JAOWCC010000577.1 coordinate 34,315,421, forward strand.
CGCTATCCAGTGGATAAATATTAACCAAACTTATTTTATCTGTAGTTATGTTTACCACTTTACATCACATACTTTAACTTATTTTATTCACTGGTTAAAGATTCATCAGGGCCCGGTTGTTCGAAGCAAGGGTACCTTTAACCCTAGAATAGCGCTAATTCTGTAATTGTAATTTGTACAGTTTAACCTTGGGTTAACGATTTAACCCAGGGCCCGGTTGTTGTAAGCAAGGGAAACGTTATCCCTAGGATAGCACTAACTCAGTAATTGTAATCTGTACATTATAACCTTAGGCTAACGATTTAACCATGGGATAACACTTTCCATTGCTTCGAACCACCGCGCCCTAGTGGATAACATTATCCACCCTTTGAACAACCAGGCCCAGGTCGCAAAGAACAATTCCAATTCGATCTGTGGTTTAGCCGGGTCCTGACTTTGATCAGCCCTGTGGTTGTTTCAGGTCTCGTTAGAAATCCAGAGAGAAACATTTGGCACAGCCCAAAATCTGTTCAAACTATTTTACATCATGATGCCATCAACATTTATTGGTTTCTATTGCAGCTTTGTAACACAAGGTCATCAAAATAATGCAAGTTGACTTGCAAAATAAATGATTCATCTGAGTGAAAAACCTTACTATGTACTTCGCGAGCTGATTGGTCAATATGCGGTCCATAACCTCCTGTACGGACGTTCCGCCCACTTCCGGTCTCAAAGAAAACAAATAAGCCATATAATAAACATCTTATTAAGTCCATACCGTAAGGTACGGCAGGAGAACAAGACGTTGTTCCTACCATCAATATATTGCCACCATTATATCTAGGGAAGTGACGCTTTCACCATGAGAGCTACGCAAAGCAGCAACAGACAGTAAGGGTTGGAAAACTGCTATAGCCACCTTAGCAGGAGCTCAAACGAAGAAGATTATTATCGTTTTCCCCCTTTTTTATGGCCCGTGTGCGTCGCGCTTGGGCCATAAAAAAAGGGGGAGAAACGCGGTCTGTACTCAGTATTTATTTATGCTCTCTAGTCTCTCAGTTGTATCTTAGTTAAGGAAAAGAAGTAACAAGTAGTTAATCGATCCATACCCTATCCAGGTGGAATATAATCTTTCTTGTGGGGCAGAAATCTGGAACAAAATGAATGGATGGGATGAGCACATTAATTTATACGTGCATCTAAATCATTTGACAAAAACAATATGGAAATAGAACTGTAGCCAGACCGAAAATAACAACGAGCAAGTCACTAGAGGGGTGTGGCGGCATATCCCTGCAGAAAATTTTGAAAATACTCAAATGCCATTTCCTGCATTTTTAGAGCACTTTTGAGCAATTACAAAATTTTAGAGGCCTGCAGTGTATACTCGCTATACCACTGGTTACTAATCAAACTTACTCTTATTTTGATATCTTTGGGTGCCAGCTTCTTCACTTCACTTAACAAACGATCACCAAATCCTGTGGAGGTAAAGTGCACATATTAAAAGTTTGCTCTTTTGTATACTACTGTCGAAATGTTTTGAAGCTGATCAGTTTTTCTTCACCATTTCCATTGCTATGCGATAGGGCAAGTTAAGACTGAGTCGCGACGTGTAGTTTGCATCAGTTGGGCTTCTGTCAATCAACGAGCGAGGGGCTAGCCCCAAATGTCTACCAGATGATTCTACCCCTGCACTTCCGGTCTGAATTAGCCAATCAGCACAGTTTCTGTCGTATTACCAGTAGTTCCATTTATCAGTGTGATTCTCCTCAAATTTTAAATCGGTGGAGAAGTGTACTCAGAGAATATCGTCGAAAAATGGGGACATTTTTCATATTTACTTTCTTGGATGAAAAAATCACTAAGGTTACTCTAAGAATCCAGATAAGAAGCAAACTAACTTCTTAACTTGGAACTGTTGGCTCTGACTAATAATCCTTTGCATGCTTCAGGGTGGACTCAGCTGGTAGGATAATAGACCTATCCCACATGTCGGCCATCTTGGAATAAACCTATTGTTAATACTTACCCAGCCTCGGTTAAACACGTTTGAGACCGAGGCTGGGTAAGCATAAAAAATAGGTTTATTCCAAGAGGGCTGCCACGTGGAATAGGTCTATAGCAAAAAGAACAGAGATCGAGGGCACACTGGGATGTTAACTGTAGTTGTAAAATTCATGAATAATTAATGAGGATGCTAACCAATCCCAGCTCAGTATTCAGATCACATGCACAGTACTGTAAATCCCAATAAAATTATTAATGAGTAAATTAACTTTTGATAAAGATTTCGTACTCAGCTAATAAGTATGCATAACTTTTGATAAAGATCTGTAACTCCTATGGGACATACATGGTCATTTCAAGTTCCATAATTAGAATAACACAGAATCACATACATGTAACAATAATGTGCATTCCAATTATTGTTTCATTTCACAAGCACGATAAAAAGTGGCTCGCCATTGTAAATGACCATAAAGATTGTCTGCTCATATTTTATCTACCACTAAAACAGCCAAACTATGGTTAATAATTTTTACTATGGTTAAAATAATAGCCTGAGAAAACCAGATGCCTGTCTGAGGTGTGTCTGATTTTCTGGGCTGAAATGACATGTTGCATTCCAACACGAGTGTTGACAGTTCGGAAAGCACAAACTAGAATTAATTACCTGTAACATAAAAGTAGATGACAAGCTGTCAACTAAGTCACTACGTTTAGATTAACTTGGCAATAAACCCATCTTTTCAGGTTGGCTAACTATAGTTAACATTTCTTTCTTCTTGCCGTCGTTGTCGGAGCAACTACATCTGTAACCACAGTTGAGTTTACTACGGTAAACCGTAAAATGCAGGTCACACTGAAGATGTGGTTAACTATAGTTAAATCCGCTTAACTATAGTAAACTTCATCCAGTATGACCTCAGCCATTGTTAACATTTCTTGCTTCTTGCCACTGCTAATTTTTTTTTACAAAACCTGAGTAAGAAATTAAAGCAATTCAATAACGCGAAAAACAAACAAACACAGACAGACTTTGACCAGAATTTTTTTTTTCATTTTCACATCCCGCTGTCACATCCATCATCGTAGTCGTCCTTTATTTTCAGCCCATGTAAAATGTTGTTTAAAACTATTCATGTGCCGAACCTAATTAGATTAAAAAAGAAGCCGCCTAATTTATTCGAAAAATTCAACCATTTACGTATACAGACTTTGAAGGACTGTCTAAAAAGGCTGTTTGTAACATGTCTGTGAATGTACAAATTTACAGAAACGTTTTACAAACATGTTACAGACTTGTTCTTCTATGTAAATGTTTGTAAAAGAAGTCTGTAAATTTGCCCCTCCCACTTTGTATTATTGACAGTTAATTACCCCTCCCACTTTGTATTATTGACAGTTAATTACCCCTCCCACTTTGTATGATTGACAGTTAATTACCCCTCCCACTTTGTATGATTGACAGTTAATTACCCCTCCCACTTTGTATGATTGACAGTTAATTACCCCTTGAACTTTGTATGATTGACAGTTAATTACCCCTTGAACTTTGTATGATTGACAGTTAATTACCCCTCCCACTTTGCATGATTGACAGAATGCAAACTACTTGTCATGACTTTGATCTCACACCATTGTGTAGCAATGAAAACAGTGGTTCTGTTCTTGATTTGCATACCTTTAAATAATGTTGATCCACCAGAAAGAACAATATTGGAATACAGAACCCTCCTCAGGTCCATGTCTGATTTTTGAATTGCAAAAGCGAGGACCTAAAAACAACATTTCATACGTATTTAGATTTTGGTAAATTATATTCAACTTGAATACAATTTACTAGGTTAAACTACCATATTATGTAGATAATGATACAGGGGCACACGGAGATATGGAATTTATCTCCCTGTAGTTTATAGAATAAATAAGGAGTATGCTTAATGCACTAACAGGTTTACAAAATCCCAAATTTCAGGGCTACATATTTCCCATGTTCCCACAGAGTTATAGATTGAAACACTTGTGGAAGACTGTCAGAATAACCAGAAATAGCAGTGGAAACACTCACCTTTCAGGCTCGTGTTCCCGTTGCCATTTCTCGTTCTCCCAAACCTATAAATCTATGAAAACATGGAAGATGTTTTCTATTTCTTAAATGTACCTCGTGTATGCCTTCACTTTCATTTCCAATCAAGTCTGGTCTGAACAGCAGTTCTGGTGATCTGAATCTGGCAGGACCAATCTGCATTTGGAATAATAATAATAATAATAATAATAATAATAATAAATAGTGTTTATTTTACACATCACATAAAAATAAATTACAATGTGATTACAATGACAGTTACAAAAAATATGAGAAATTACAACTCTCTCAAACTGATTAATTACAAAAATGGGAACATTGCAATTTTTACAAATAATAAGAGTTTTTCTTTTAAGTTCACTTTCCAGCTAATTATTTTTGAATCAATGGACACTCTGGGAATAAGTGGGCTCTGGTCTCACAGGGGTTTAATTAATTTTTCATTAAAAGTGTGCACATACTAGAAGCAGTGTTTTCGGTAAGATGTGGCAGCCGGCAAAACTTGCTATCTACTCTGGATATTTGTGCTGGCTACTTTACCCAGACAAAGTCGGGATCTCTATACAAAGGACTATGAAAAGAGGAGGTTTCAGACTATGCCAGCTATGTGGAACATTATTGAAAACACTGTAGACACATAGTGAAATGAAGTCATTACCCCACAGAAGCAGCATCTGGCAGTACAGGGTTGAGTAGCCAATAGAGCTGTGGCAGTAGCAAGGTTCTATTGAAACCCCTGGTCTCATACATAGCCCAATGGTTATTCAGGGTTGTCAGTACAAATTTGTCAAATTGACAACCCTGAGGTTACATGGTGTACGTTTTACAGCCGGTTATGAGAATAGATTTTTAAATGTAGACGGAGGACCTCAACAGGCTTAAAGCCCCTCTATGATTTATCATCCTTATCCGAGAAGACGTGAAGGTCTAACCATTTGCAGTCTGCTCACAAAGGCAGCACCTTCTACTCAGTTATTTTAAGACCCTGAGTGTTGGGCCACAACCTCGCGCACAACAGAATGGAGCTTAACTACCGAGACAGTACAAATGAAGGGAAATATGGGAAAAACAGGTTACTTTTAATCTGACAGCTGGCAGAAATCTGCCAGTTGCTGGCTTTTACTGACAGCTGTCTCCAAGATATTCAAACTGGATAAGAACTACTAATTATTTTGTGTTCCATTCTTTGCAGCAAGGAAGCAAACGCTATACAAACTTATTTTTGTACTAAAGCTCAGTAGAACCATTTTAATACCTCTATTACACTGCCGTCAGGCAAGGTGTACTGTTGTCTTTCACCCTCTAGTGATTCCTGTAACAACAACACATTGTAAGTAGTGTATCACTGAAATATTAGTATTAGTTTCTGAAATATGATATGAGATGGGCTGCATCAGGAAGGTCCCGGACAACGTTCAAGTTAACTAAATCAATCATGTAATTCGCAATAACAGTTTGAAGACTTTATTGTATTGTTGGCATGGAGTGCTACATTTCATTCCTAAAGTTAAATGTTAGTTTTAAAAAAATTACAAAAAAATCAGGTGTGAAATTTATATGATTTGACGCAAAGGCCTGATTACAAAATAATATCAAGATTAGGAATCATATCATAGGGGATGATTTTGATGTATGACATTGATTTACACCTGCTGGCATTAAAAAAGTTGAAAATAAAAGAAGATAAACATTAGATGACAACTTTTTGGTCAAAAAATGCCTTTTCTGCAGTCATTCTGCCCCTTGTAGCTCATAACTTCTTTATTATATGGACAATAGTGTTTTACTGAGAAATAAACCACTCATGGAACTCAAACGAAACTACATCTGGGTATTGAGTGGCATATTTTCCATATCCTCACTAGTGAAAATATCAATGATATCATGTTTGCCACCTTTTGAACTACAAAGATGGTGGTACAATGTAGGTTTGTGAAAATCACAGAGGAAGATGTAAACAGCTAAAATGAGCTACATGACAATGAATAATCTGAGCACAAAATGCCAAATACTATCTAAAACTCTCTAAAGATTTTCTTGACTGCAACGAAGAGACAAGAAAACCCAATGAAACTCCCCAGAACATCTTAGAAAGATCACAAAGAATTTTGTACTGACAGTACGTAAAATGAATAGATCTATAAGAGTTCTTAGAGCAGTTTAATTGTCCATATAATAAAAAGAAAATTACATGGCAGTTTGAAGATATGAAGTTTATCCTCAAGAGTCCAAAACATTTCACTCGTTCGCTGCGCTCACTCATGAAATGTTTTCAACTCTTGAGGATAAACTTCATATTTTCTCACCACCTTGTAATATCCTCTACATACATGTATATTTACCGTGTACAGCAGAATGTCTTGATCAATATTATTGAAGAGCTGTGTGCAATAAGGACATATTAAGTAACTCATGATCACATTCCAAATTCTCCCTAAGAAAACAAAGACTTTGCAGGAGAATTTAGAATGGGATCAGGACTAGTCACTCATGACCCTATTGCTCACAACCCTTCAAAATAATAATAAAACTGGACTACAGTAATTTGCTTACCTCTTTTAGTGGATTGAGGGCCAAATAACAGGCTCTCTGAAGAAGACAAACAAACAATAATTATTGTTACTGATAATAGCTTCTATGCTTAGCATTAAATAAACAACTCTGGTTTACCTCTTTTATAGTCCTAACAATTTCAAGTTCAGAAGAAGAGTGAAAGCAATGTCCTTCTTTCCTTAATAGCTGACGTAGATATCTTGAAACGTCTCTGTAACAAATAATATTTCCAGATTATCATTAATTTTGTGTCAACAATGGCTTTCTAACCACAAACAAACATTTTAGAAAAATATTGTCCAAGGTCTTTACAGTGCGACTTCTGAAACTGGGGTCACTTAGACAACGAGACATAAACACATTGCAAAATGAAAATAATGTATTCCAAAGTATAAATCCTAGCATATCCATGTGACCTTTTACTGGATCGAAGCTCCAGCAAGTTGAAATGCTATTGTCTTGTAATCAACACTGATTGGCTCAAATAACCATAAGTTGGAATGCTTTGTTTTCTTCTGCAATGTGATTGGTTCTTGTTTTCTTCTGCAATGTGATTGGTTCTTGTTGTCTAAGTGCAATGTGATTGGTTCTTGTTGTCTAAGTGCAATGTGATTGGTTCTTGTTGTCTAAGTGCAATGTGATTGGTTCTAGTTGTTGTCTAAGTGCAATGTGATTGGTTCTTGTTGTCTAAGTGGCCCCGGTTTCAGTAGTCACGCTGTAGAAGGAGTATGTATTATACCTTCCAGCAATATCAGTCCTCATAATGGAGTGCGGCATGGCAAAACCTTCATAAATAGGCACGGAGTGGGAGACACCATCGCCAGCATCAAGTACTACACCTGTCGTTCTACCAGTAGCATACCTGAAGACCCAACCAGTCAAAGTGACAATCTATCCATATTAGTATTCTTCATTGCAAATGACTATATATTGGATTTCCACCCTAAAAAATGCAAGGGCTTTTTCTGCAAAAAGTAGTTTATGTCGTAGGTATGTCATTTGTGTTGTTTGCCACCATCTTGGTTAAACATGTTTTTGGGGAGGTCTTTACTTATCAGTACACACGCATACATAAATGCAAAGATGTAGTGTGTGCAACATTTTTCTCCTTTTTTCCTCCTAGCTAGATAGGGTACTTGGCTTTAAAAATGGTTATTCCAGGCACACTTGTACCATACGCCTGTTAAATTATGACTTTAAAAAAAATTTGCTCTATTTTCTTATTTGATGTGCAAAATAAACTTCTTGTCTTGTCTTTATTACATGACTACAGGTAATGATATATCAAGTAAAAGCAATCTCAACTTACAGACTCAGTACAGCTTGCATGGAGATAAACAAAGCTGGAACATTGAATGTCTCAAAAAAGATCTACAAAAAAATGATATATATGGTAGTCAGTTCATACTGGATACACTTTAGATAAAAATAATAGCATTTATTCATCAATGCAAATGCTAACAATTATATTTACAGTGTATTTTGATGTATGGCACTGCTATAATCAACTAACAGTCAATTGAGGTATGCTAACTGCCGTGAGAAGCAAGTAGCAGCTGACATTTCGAGTGTCAGCCCTTCCTCTGACGAAGGGGCTAGCACTCAAAATGTCAGCTGCTAATCTATTCTCATAGTGGTGAGCATACTTAATCGAATTGTAGTTGATTATACCAGTGTTTTACTTCCCCACCAACACAGATCTACACTAGTTTTTACAGAAATTAGTTATCCATTATTTGATGAATACTGTAGGTCTGGGATATACATTTACATATACATTCAATAACATACAGTTGTCATGGTTATGGATATTTTTCTCTACTACATGTAGTATATATAGACTTTTCTACCTCTGCAGCCTTCTCTCTGTTCCTTCTAGGATTTAAAGGTGCCTCTGTCAGTAGGACTGGATGCTAAGATGATGAAGAAATGTGATTACATTATTATAAATTACTGAAACGTTTTAAGGGGCAAACAATAATCAGTAATACATACGTATTCTTTCATGAACAAAGCATGCTTTAAGATCCAGTGGTGTTTTGTCTCAACTCCAAAAATCACCTATTCCCACGAGGATGGAAGGTGATGGGTATTGGATGCCATAGGAAACACTACTGGATCTTCGAGCATGTGAACAATGCTGATCATGAGTTTCATTAATCAAGACATACCTCTTCAGAGAACGTCTGTAACTGATCTTTTGAGTATATGTACTGTGAGTAAAAATATGAACATTGATAATTTTACTTATTGAACTGTACAAAATATAAACAATACCCTACTTGTCACTTTGAAATATAATGCACTGATATTTGTCTGTCTGAGGATATTATCTGTTCCGAGAAGTGAACAGTTTCTGAGAGCGAAGCTCAAGGAAAACCGAGTTTCGAGGTACAGATAATGTCCAAGGTCAATTTTGTAGGTTATGGTCTCCATAATCCTTCAAATATTTTCTTTTATGCAAGCCCTTGCAGACAATATGCTCACAGGAGGGTATTCACCAATATTTGTAGTCTGGTAGAAAGGAAATATCAAATCATGTGATGCATTCCACTAATCATGTGTGACAGAAAGTATTTGATGGGTTAATTAGGGAGCAGGTCAAAATACATGCCCCAGATAGGGACCCATTCTTTTCAACAGACACAGCTGTCACTGCAGGGTATCACCCCCATTTTTGACCATATAATTATTATCCATTCTGGGGGGCCTAGTGGTAATTTTAACACAGAAAATGAAATGATAACATAAGACAAAACATGCAGTGCATTTGTTTCTAGATTATGCCTTTTAGTTTTGAAGATATTTAAGAACAAATTATTTTTAATACTGAGTTTTCTCTCCAGAGGAGATGGCTGGCAACAGCCCCCACCCCCCTACCCCAAAATGGGTCTGTCGAGAGGGCATGTGTTTTGACCTGCTCCCTTATAGATTATGTTTAAATTATTTAATTATTTAAAGTGTTGTTCTGTTGAATGGTACAGATATGACAAAATAAATCAAAACCTTACCTGCCATATTCTTTCCATATCATTCCAGTCACGAATAACTCCATGCTACAGACCAACATAAATTTTACATCAATAATGATCTTTCCTTACATTTTTAAACATAATGAACTGCATATCTATACATAGGGATTTCATTACAAGCCAGTGGGGACTGGAAATCCTGGCTGTTGTTCATGTAAGAGAGTGCAAGCTATCGTGGTAAAATAATTATGATGGCTAAAAGAAACATATTTCAATACATTTGTATCTCCACCCCTTACATGTACATGTATCTTACATTAATAATGAAACCCCTGTATACAGAAAACAGAAGAGGGCAGAGTTAAAATTTTCTCGTTCATGGTCAAAGAACGTATTTAGGGGTTATAATAAACATTTGTTTTACTGAAATACATGTACATTTTCAGTAATATAATATAATTATGTTCAAAGTCATGTACTGAGGTTGAGCCAAAAATCGAGCCAGAAGGGACAATTTGGCCCTTTGCGAGTGATCTGGCATTTAATTTCCTTTGGAAGTGGGACAAAGCTGTACAATTTTACCCTTATTGTATTTTTTCAAGGGATAAATGTATTTTTAAAGCGGGAATGGCAGCTCCTTCCTTGCATGTACGAGAATAAGTGTTTTTTAACAACTGTTGAGATTGTTGTGTTCTGATTGGCTGAATGGCATTTGAAATAAAGAGGACATACCACTGTTGGTTACTTCATCACTCAAACAACATCAAATCACTTTTCTCCTGTAATTTTTCTCATCTTCAAGGCCCTTTCAACTTAATTAATTTTAGTTTGTTTTTGTAGAAAACCTTTTGATAGTTTACCATGGTATGTGCAGCTAGTGCACTACACTTTTGAGCATGCGATGGTGCAAATTGTGGAAACTAGAGGACATACCATGGTAAACTATCTTAAATTTGTTAAACGTACCTTCAGTTAGAATTATAGAACAATGGAAATCACCTAATTAATGCGTAATTCCTTACCTCCATTGGATATTTAATGTTTAACAAGCCTCTGTGTTCCTGAAATTCAAACCAAAAACAACATGAAAAATACCATGTAAACAAAGCAAAGTAGTTTACTATATTTTTTATTTACATGTTATGATTCTAAGAGTAGTGCTTCCTTCTCCTCGATAACTGACGACATACGCATGAGAGGTGGTCCTGACAGATATCTACACACAATAATGAGGCCTGTGTGCAAAAAGGCTGTAAGCAGGGTATTCATTAACATTTGAAGTAGCAAAATAGCAGGAGAGTGTGTCCTAACGTATAGAGAAAATGCATTACAAATGCAAAAGTAGCCGGAGAATTTTGCTCGTAACCGGAAAATTCTCCGATCTCCGAACCTATTGAATACCCTGCGTAAGTGACTCTTGATCATGTTATAAATTCTCCCTTAGAAAACAAAGAAATTGAAGGAGAATTTAGAATGTAATGAAGAGTTGCTTACTCCCTTTTTGCACACAGCCCTTCATTATTGAAGGGGTGAGAATGAAAAGCATCACTCTTTCAGTGTTTTTTTTAATGGTACGTTGCTTTTAGTTTTTTCAAGTTGAATTTTACGAAGATTGTGATCATTCATGTATGTGAAAATACTGATTGTAGAAAAAAAATATTTGAAAAATAAAATAATATACTTTAGCTTTTCTCACCTCTCCTATCTGTTTTGGCTTCTTTGTTTTTTTTCTCCAAGTCTTTCATTAAAGTGCCTATGAAGTTTAAACTCTAGGCCCCAGGCTCCTTTAATGAGGAAAAGAAATTTCATAATTTCTCCTTTGCCAAACACATGTGGGCATATCAGATGGTTTGCAACAGTATAGGCAATGTACGTGAGTGGCTTAAAGTACAATATTTTGCGTAACTCGGATAAAAACTACAATTTTATGTTCAAGGTGAAAGGAACCTGAGACCTAGAGTGTTACCATGGTAACATCTTAATTTGCATAATTACGTGTATTTTCCTTTGTACCATACATGTGCAAATTGTCAATTGTTTTTACCCATTATTTGTAGAGATATTCTTCATTTTGTGATTTGTCTTCATGGCTGTGTCAACCTTATGACGTCACAGACCATCTAATTTGCATATTCCAAAATCCTTAATATCTCCAGAACGAGATGAGATATTGACAAACAGAAAACACCATTCTTCTTTCGAAAGGACTTTCAAATGAGTCTTAATATCAATGACGAAAATTTCACTTCATAGGCACTTTAAAGACCATGTGTCCGAGCCCATGGTGCTTTGCGCCAATGTTATGATTAGTTTGTTTATCAACGGCCACATAAATTAAAGACCAGCTTTTAGTCGAATTAAAATGCTCTCGATTGTTTATAAGTTTCATAAAAGAAGTACATGTACACATATACACTTTGGATAACGAATTTCATAATTTCTACCGGATTAAAAACCCAATCGAGCTCCGGATGTTTTGTACAGAAAAAATATTTTGGAACTACAATATTTTTTTACTCCAAAGAAGTGGAACATCAATATATTCTTTGTGCACTACTTAACGTCCAATAGGCCATTTTGACGATGTTGCACACGCATTGAAAACAAAAGCATGTGGCCTGCCAAAACTCAATGTTGCATGACAATCAACTTCGCCCCTGTCGTTGTGGATGTGAAACCTATTGAAGTAGTTTCCAACTTCAAACTACTTGGCCTGAACATTTCAGATAACCTAAAATGGAACGTTCATATCTCGGAAATCATACGAAAGGTGTCTACCCGACTGTACTTCTTGAAGCAACTTAAAAGAGCAAACGTGTTAACAAAGGAACTCTTGACATTCTATGTTACATGCATACGCCCAATAACCGAATACGCCTGTCCCGTGTTCCATAACGGGCTCCCGCAGTATTTGTCGGAGGATTTAGAAAGACTGCAGAAGCGTGCTTTAAGAATCATTTACCCATTCACCACCTATCCTGAAGCTTTGGCAGCCAGTAACCTAACTCCACTCTACGATCGCAGAAATGCCCTAACAATCAATCTATTCAACGAGATCAGCTCCAATGTGAACCATAAGTTGCACAACTTACTGCCTAAACCAAACACATGTAATGCTAATCTTAGAAGTAAGCGGAGTTTCAATGTGCCCATATGTAAGACCAACAGACTGAAAAACAGTTTCATATATAGTAATAGCAATTAGAATATAACAATAACCAGAATATATATAGCAATATTGAGTAGAACCTTCATGATTATCAAGACACAGTTCTACATATAGTAAGATTATATCTAGCAACTATCAGTAGCAATATTGATTAGAATTTTAATTATCAAGTCCAACAGACTGAAGAGTTTTATACTTTATAGTATTATTAATTAGATTATAATTAGCAACTATATTTTATATCAGTAGCAACATTGATTAGAATTAATTTTAATTATCAGTATTTTCAAATTTAATGTAAAGTCTTACGCAATTCAGCTTTCCAGCTGCAACAGTTATTACTAATAAACCATCTATCTATCTATCTACATTGTATCTAATCTTTTGTTTTCTTGATAATTTGCATATATATTGTTCTCAATGCACACGCAACATCGTCAAAATGGCATATGGACATTTAGGGGGAAGGGGTTCAGGCATGGACATCAGTGCAGGAGATCAAGTTCTACCACAACAATTGAAGAAGAATGAAATTAAACCCTGGCAGCCATGGCTCCTGAAGATGAAGCTTTCTACATCAATCTGTTATGGAACCAACCAACATGTAGATGTTTCCTTAGACCAGGTATGAGAAAAAATTCTCTTGTAACGGACAATGAATGTATGAATTGGTAGTGCAAAGAGAAATTAGTTCCTAAATGGAGGAGAGGGCCTGGAGAGCTGTTGTTATGATAATTAGGGTTATGTAAACTGTCAAGAGACACAGTCAGTTTATTGTGGTTCTGGCTCATGACTTGTGGACCTGGACTCATCACTGCAAAGTGTTAAACAATACCTCTGCTTTTGGTCCAATAAAAATATCACCTTCCAGTGCACCAGCCATAACACGAACATGCTTTGGCCGTCCAACACTAAGGAATAAAAAAAAGTGGGAAATAATGGACATAACATACATGTAGCTCTAACACTGAAATCACTTTTCTGTACTTTTCTATACAGTCTGCTCTTTTGTCAGAACACATATGCATGCAGTACATTATAATAAGCCTTTTATTACATAAATAAATGAAGGCTGTGTGCCACAAGGGACCAAGTGCCCTTTTGAGGACGTTTTTTCAAAGCTACTGTGAACTGACTTTTGGTATTTTTAATAGAAATTTCGGGGGGGGGGGGGGGGGGGGAGGGGGGATGTCCTGATTTGAAAAGGGCACTTGGTCCCTTGCAGCACACTGTCAGCCCTTCAATAAAATGCTGTTTTGGCTTCTTGGGTTTTTTTCAAGTCAGTTCCTGAGTTTATTTTACCTGCCTTATTTATTTTTCAAATCCTTTCACTCATTAAAAACTTTCAAGATTTTTTAATAATTAAATATTTTCTATTTAATGGCCTGTTCATACTAAGTGATTTTTTATTTAATAATAATTACATGTATGTCAACAGTCGCCTCTTACAAGTGCAAACAGTACTTTTGAGCACTACCAAATTGTGTTGAGTGTTATCAAACTTCAAAGGTACAGTTGTCCTGCCTCAGAGGCCAACACAGTATTCTCAGGTGACATTAAGTGAAAGCTTTGTCAATTCTTGCCTTGTCTTTATGTGGGCCTGCCTCAAATGTGATCTCAAACTCTGCACGTAAAATCCTCCCTTGATTGATGTTTGTGGTTTACAAATAGTTTGCATAATTTCTAGTATGAGCATGTTTACCAAGCAGCAGATTTGGTAGAAAAAATAAAAACTAAGAAATCTTTGCAAAGCCAAACAAAATTTGGCTGGCTAGTGTGAACACTGGACAGGTATATGCCTAGAGTATATGCACCAGTCAATTCCAGCAGTGCCCATTCCCCCCCCCCCCCTCCCCCCTGGACATGGTGGTGCATTTGCATAATTTGAGATCCCAGGAGTGGGGTATTTGCACTATATCAGCCCAGGGGTCGGCATTAGACAGCATAAACAAAAGTTGTTCATAAAGTCATGGACGGCAACCGAATCCATGAGTGAATACAGTAATGCACAAACTGAATTCGCCAGCCACCAAGCTGAAGAGATGGTTGAAACCAGTGGAGGTTCTTGTTGGAATTGTGGACTAATATTTGGCAAGAGTGACTCTGTGTAAAGTGTTGTTGGACATCAATCCATTTAAGTCACCGGCTTAACTCATGGTTGAATAAAGACCTGTTTGACTAAAAGGCAAACTTTAGCTAGCTCCCAAACTGGAGAGATGGTTGAAACTGGCAGAGGTTCTTGTTGGAATGGTGGACTAATATTTGGAAAGAGTGACTCTGTGTAAAGTGTTGTTGGACATCATTATATTTAGTTGCTGGCTTAACTCATGGTTGAACGAAGAACTGTTTGACTGAAAGGCAATTTGTTATTGTTGGAGATTCACACAGAGTCATGCCTCCAGGTGAAGCAAACTGTGAATATTTTGGAACTAAGGGGGCCATTTTTTGTAAGTTTCGTGGTCTGAGCTTTCCAAAAATAGTTGTGTCTGGCCTTGTTTGTGCTTCGCCTGGGGACTTATAAAAGATTCTTAAGACGAAACCGTATAGAGTTTCCCAGTCAATTTTTTTGCTGTGCACCCACAATTCCCATGTTAAGTCCAAAGGGGAGTCAATGGGTCTCAGGTCTATCCTTGTCATTCCATGATCGCCATTTTATTTCACATACACAAACTTCGTAAAACTGGACTTCATTCTGTGTGAAAAAACCTAAAAGCGACAGTAAGAGTAAAAACGAACTTGAGCGACTCAAATCGTCACTTGATCAGTTTTTGCATACAGCCCTTCACTTCATCTGTCATAATTTCCTGTACACGTTCTGATTTGCACAGCATGCTAGTGCTGTGTCACATTGTCCATCATGACAAAACTGATAGTCCTAACTATATTGTGCTGACAGTTAAAGGGTACAACCACTGTTCATTCCAAGTTAAAGTTGGTGAAACATTTATGGATCAAAAGAAGAAGGGGGAACATGGAAACACATTCAAAGTTGTGAACAATCAAGTATTTTTAAGCAATAACATCCAACCAGTTTCAATTTCACCATAATTGTAGTAAATGTCTGTGAGAAAAAGACTAGCAACAAATTATTGTGATTTACATAATCTTATACTTCTGTTAACATTGGAAGGTTACAATAAAATACATCCATATCCTGACACAGTAATAATGATAATGACAATGATAATACATGAAGATACCAATCAATATGGTTTGATCAATCAATTGAAATTAGAAATCGATACCAATTAATAAAAAGTCACAAAAATCTACTTCATTCATTGTCCATCAATTATCAATATCAATCAATCAATCCCTGGAACTCCATTGCTACACTTTGGAAGAGCTCCTTAACTCATTCAGGTCTTCTTAAAAAATTGAAAAAAATGGGTTGTTTTGGATTTCATTTTGTTATGTAATACATATTCACAATAATATGGAAAGCTATATGTCGTTATGAAGCCTGGTGAATAGACTTTCAATTTCGAATGTGACATATTTTGATTACCATATGTTCACATAAATTAGCATAAATTATTGAGAAATTACTACAACATTTGACAAAAACTGAACTGGATTCCACAAAATGTGTAGTATAATAAAAAGTTGGAAGCAAAAAGTTACATTGATGTATTGGCAACATCTCTAGCACATCTGGCTGAAGTAGGACAAAAGAAATTGAAACAATTATATTTACGGTCACGTGCATACTGCCGAAAATGTCATAATATAGGAAAATTCGGAAAATAATATAATAAATATTCACCAAAAAAGGAATACCACATTGAACTCTTTTACTTTACTCTCACAGCACAACAGATTGACCAAATTTAAGTGATTTCTAGTTGTAAACAAAGGCCAACAGATAATTTGCATAATTATAAAAAATGTATAAAGGTCACTTATTATTAGTAAGTAAACTACCTAAGTAAAATTATATTTTTAGATATAAAAACTTAAAAGGCAAAGTATCAACTCTCAAAAGTATACATAGCATAATATATAAAACATAGTTTCATTTATACTAAAGCAGAAGTCTTAGCAATTCCAAAACAATGATTATGCATAAATTATAAATTCGCACAAGGTCATATTTCATTCACCTTATGGCGTAAAATATCGGATTGAAAATGCTTGCCCTGTCCAAGAAAATAATTCTATCCCCCAGATATGTTCTTGAGCCATTGAATAAGAAAGGTTTCAAACAGGTCTAACATGATTTCAATGCCTTTCGAGCCACTAAACAAGTCTAAATCGTAGCCATGAATTCTCACCTGTGAGAAGTCTTCGCCGAAATTACGTAGCTGACAGCCAATTTACAACTCCAAAACACTCTATATACCTCCAAAACTGCCATCCAGTTCATCACTGCTTTCCTGGTCGAATTAGGCCAAAACTGCAGCCAAATCGTACGTTTTAGAAGCCGTCGGATCTCCTCGCGTCTCGACCGCCATACTCAGAATCTCAGATTTTTGAAACCCAAAATACTATAAAACTAAAATTAACCAATCAGAAGTTTGGTTAGATCGAATTCGATAAAACGTGCTGTGTGATTGGCTTAGGATATACATGTAGTCACGCCGTTTAGCGAGTTTCAAAGCAATAATTGGATGTAACGCTACAACGCTCTAGTTTTTTTTCTTATAGTCTTGTACGACCTATTTTTCATTGCACTGACCCGAATGAGTTAAGCTCCCAGGCCACAGTATTCCCATCACTGTGCTCCAATAAATCATTACAGTTTACTCTCATGGGGTACTGTGTCTAAGTTTGATAGAACTCTACCTGTGCTCTTCTTTAATAGAACAATTACCTACTGATATATATGCATGGCTATGCATCAACACTCTATGTGTAAAAAAGAACAGGGGTACTGTGTCTCAGTTTGATAGAGTTGTCTATGTGCTTTACTTTAATAGAATGTACCTACTGATATTCGTGGCTACGCATCAATGAGTCTACACGTAAAAGAGAAGAGATGGACTGTGTCTACGGAATGATGCGTAGCCAGTAGACAGCTACACCAAAAGTAGAAGAGTGGAGGGGTATTCTGCAATCTAGCCTTTTATATCAATATTATTGGTATTGATTGGTATTGACTATCATCAATTTTTGACATTTATTGTATACCCCGAGCATATGTTGTAGGTCAGCTTTATGTACCGATCAATTAGAAACATCAACATCACCCCCCCAGGCAACACCCGGGCAAAATCAGAATTTTGTCCTTTTTTTAAGTTGTCTAAAGTGACTTACGGAGCCCTGTAAGGGCCATCCACATGTTATGAAAGAATATCGTGCGATAAAGTGTTACTATCGATTTATCGTGCGATACTGTTTTATTATCACGCGATAGTGTTTAATATCGCGCGATAATATGTTATTTTAAAATACGTACATTACTTAGCATGGTGGAGAACACGCTACGTGATCCTTTATATGTTTATTTTACTTCCGACAACGAATTTGGCTTTACCCGAACACTTACCGGCGATTCAAAATGATATTGAAAATAACAGGGATGCATTAGTCGAGAAATACTAGCCATCTAAATGCCATGTGAAGTTAGGCCCTGGTGCAAAATAATGCCCGCACTTTAATCTGTGTCTCGCTACCTTTCAACTCCTTTACCAAAGCGTATCTAACAGTTTCCTTGCTAATTTAATACCAGCAAATATTTGTTCCTTAACACTTCCCTAGAGTTCCATTTCTATGGCGTCAATTATTTCATCTGGACTACCGTAGTCCTTTCTCCTTCATAAATTCTTGCTTCTCAGAACACGTTAAAGCTGGCGAAGACTAATCTTGATGGTGTTATAAATTAAAAGAAAAGCGAGGATTTCCATATAATTCAAGCCTAGATTAAAGTACTCAGTTGACTAATGCATCCCTGTTATTTTCAATAGCATTTTGAATCGCCGGTAAGTATTCAGGTAAAGCCAAATTCATTGTTGGACGTAAGTGAAACATATAAAGGAGAGCATTACCACGTAACATGTTTGCCGCCATGGTGTCTTGCTAAGTATAAATGTACGTATTTTAAAATAACACATTATCGCACGATATTAAAACACTATCGCGCGATATTAAAACACTATTGCACGATAATAAAACAGTATCGCGCGATAATAAAACAGTATTGCGCGATAGTAACACTTTATTGTGCGATAATAAAACAGCATTACGCGATAGTAAAACGGTATCGCACGATAATAAAGCAGTATTACGCGATAGTCTTTCATAAAATGTGTTTGTTGATGGCCCTTACAGGGCTCCGTAGTGACCTCCCCACTCCAATTCCGCTATGATTTCGATCGAGGAAACCACGCAGCACATAAGTACATGAAAAGCGAGACAACTTGTTCAAATCCCCACCCCTCCCTTCCGGTGTCGAATTCCCCACCCCAAGGATAGCTACCGATGTCAAATTCCCTACTCACCGGGCACGAAGACTGGGGGTTGCCTGGGGGTTGCCCGGGGGGGGGATGTTGATGTTTTGAATTCATTGGTACATTACCAGGTCAATTTGACCCAACCCAAATCAACCTAGGCTATTTTGGTTAGGATATCAATCATTCTAAAAAGGGATTATTTTAACTTAATTTTGGGATTCATAAAAAAACAGGTGTTTAGTTTTTTATGTTGGGAGGGGGGGAGGGGGGGGTACTAGAAAGAATATATATATATATACATTTTGCAGTAATTGACTTTATTAATAGTGTACATGTACGTAATTTTCACGGCTATTTTAACACCCTTTGATTCATGGGAACCGTCTCATGTAAGTGAAATGAGGAGGACTGATTTATTAAATAGGTAAGCAGCTATTTCGCACTAAAAAAACAAAGTTATATTTAGTTACTAAACTGATCGAGGAAAAGATCGTATAATAAAAATACAAATACAACAATGTTTTGTGTCGAACCAAGGGCAACCAAAATCGCCAGAAAAAATGTAATTTAAAATATTGTTGATGCATTATGGAATCGGTATTAACGTACCCGTAAATAAATATTGCTAGATTGCATGCAGGCTGCAGTTCTGTATATATTCAGTTATATATAGTGGGAGTAGTGTGTAGTATCGGTCGATGTAGCCAAAGCCCCTAATTTTTAAGAGACTGTAGATCACAACAAGCATTACAGTCCTCAATAATGATAAAATAGAATGGGGATACTTAAATCATCCTATACATCACCGATCAAGGGAAACCATATTAGACTGTGCAATAAATATTTAAAGTGATAAATTGTGTGAAGTTGGATTTTCGAAGTAAACCTTGAATAACATACATGAACATATAATGTACTTACTAGTTGGCGAAATGGTACTTAGGGACTTGATCTCCGGCAAACCCAGCTTTGATAACACCAGATCCCTGTATTTTAGGTAATTTATTTTGATTACAAAATCAAAAAACATTTACCAAGAGTAAAGGTTAACAGAAATAAATCGAGCCACATTCAGTAAGTCAGCCAAGTTCGACCGACTAAATAAAACCGCTATTCTTCATAATTCGAGCTAAATTTTAACTTACATTATCTATAACTATCGGTTGATTGGCAATGACATCGAATTGATCCATAGCAGTGGTTTAAGCACGAATTTCTGGTTAAGATCTTTGGTATAACATGGAGAGATAGTACTGTATTCCTTGAAAATGGGCAGTGGAAGTTGTACCACGTGAGGTGTCTAGCCAATCAGCATCCCAGTTCGATTGTGAAGACAGCGATTATTGATTCAGCGGTATCCATTTGTAGGTCGGTATGTACTTCATGCCTGAATGCCATATAGTCGCTTCGTCAAAGTTTCATTCGTTACCAGGCTATCGCACGGCCAAAGCTCCCTCCGAAGTCGCTCCGCTCGCAAATTACTATCAATGGAGGGTAGACTGCGAACAGTCCCTCCTTTTCCCTCCGAAGGAACCTTTCAGGAATCCATTGGCATTGCCATCGCTCTTATTTCGAACCTCTAAAACATATTCTTATGCAGGAAAGTTTTGTTTAGCATTCATTCTAAATGTAGAGTATTTCATTTTTACATTTTTTTGTTCGAAATTGCGATGAATGAAGGCTCTGGAGGAAGGGGAGGTAAACTAGTCGGGGCAGGAAAAAAGAAAACGGCTGCCTTGAGGCAATTGACGAAAAAAATAAATGACCGACACTGGAAGGACAGAAAAAAAAGGAACGGCTCGGATAGAGAGAAGTACCGGTTCCATGAACATTTGCCCATTTATACGAGAAATATCTTGAAACGGTCGGATAAAAAGTGGCACCGGTCCGCAAGCCTAGGTGGAACGGCAAGGGCTGTTTACACGAGAATATTTCCGAGACCGGACATGGTTGAGCTGGTTGAGCCCATGATAATGTCAGATCACTGTCATTCCTATGCGTCGCACATGACGCTCGTAAAATATAATGGCGATAATGACGATCAATCAATCAATCAATAACTATATTTAGGCACGCTAGCCTCTACAACTTGTAGCTGATTTCCATGAAGGGCGTGAACAATACAATTAATTAAAACTATAATACAAAAGTCGATGACTACTTAAATGTGCTAAAAACACATATAATGCATAAATATATATAAAGGTATTTAAGATGTGTTGAAAACACATGATACCTATTTACAATAATATGACATTATAATATACTATAATGTCAACTGCTGATTTAATGGTAGCGTTACTAATTGTTTAAAAGTTTAAAAGTACGGAAGGAAAGGAATGATGCATGCTAACGGTTAATGGAGGAAGAAATGAGATTGCAGAAGGAATTAAACGATTCGCAGTCCCTTACTTCAGTTGGCAAGGTATTCCATGACTTTGCACCATTGTAACTCCAGCTTTTCTTTAAGAATTCGGTTCTTGGACGAGGCATGACTAGCTTACTAGAAGATCCTCTCAAGTTATAACTGCTAGTTTGATTGAAATTTTGAAATAAATGACACAGCCTCGAAGGTGCTAAACCATGGAGTATCTTGAACATAAGTTTTGCCTTCATTTGAGCTCTATGCTCCTGTAATGTCAACCACCCAAGAGCATTTAGGGACGCTTCAGACTGTCCGGCTTCGTTACTGCGTTTCATTATAACTCTGGCGGCTCTATTTTGTAGTTTTTGAAGACGATCCGAAAGGACACTTCCTATCGAGTCCCACACTACACTACAGTAGTCGAAATGCGGCCTAACCAATGCATTATATACTAATATCAATGTTTCGTGATCTACAAACTGTCTTAACCTTTTTATAGCACCAATACCCGATGAGATTTTCTTAGCTATATAATCAATATGACTTTCCCACGTAAGGAACTCGTCGATCTGGACACCAAGTACTTTACAATTATTAACCCTCCTGATTGGTTGGTTCCCAATGGCAATGTCTGGTGCCTTTGAAAGATGATTAATATTATATATAGATCCAATCAGGGTGTATTCAGTTTTTGCTACGTTAAGACTCAGTTTGTTTGCCGAAAGCCATTTTTTAACGTTCCCCAAATCACGATTTATTGCCAGTTCTACTTCCTCTAGAGTTTCACCAGCTGCTGTTAAATTTGTATCATCCGCAAATAGCCGTGCTGTTGTGGAGCTCAGGCAATTTGGCAGATCGTTTACATACATTAGAAATAGAAGTGGCCCAAGTATTGGCCCAAGTATTGACCCTTGAGGAATTCCACATGTTATTTGCCTGTGACCCGAAACTACATTATTTATTTGGCACTTTTGAGTACGGTCTGTAAGATATGAGCGGATGAGATTCTTAGCAGCTCCCTTTATACCGAATAGCTCAAGTTTATGTACCAAAATGTTGTGATTTACGGTATCGAATGCTTTTTTCAGATCAATGAACACAACCAGGTTAAAAAGGCCACGATCCATATTAACATACCATTCGTTTGTGCTATCTAATAATGCAGCTGCGGTCGAATGGAATTTTCTGAAACCAAACTGGTGATTCGATAGTAGGTTATGTTCCATCAGGTATTCGTACAACTGATCGTATAATATTCTTTCAAATACTTTACTTATTATTGGAAGAATTGAGATAGGTCTATAGTTGTCAAGTATGTTTCGTGGGCCCATTTTGTAGAGTGGATTAACTCTGGCAATTTTCCATTCTGAAGGAAAAGATTCAGTGACAATGGCTATATTAAATAATTGTGTAAGGGAACTTACAATAACTGGTGCTGCCACTTTAAAAACTCTAGCAGAGATTTTATCGACACCTGTTGCTTTTCGAGTAGACAATGAATTCATTATTTTGTAGACTTTTGATGTACTTATAGGCCTAAAACTAAAACTTGTATTTGCTTTCTTGATATAACTCTCGAAATCGGGTCCATCATTATCTATGGTTTCTGCAAGTTTAGGGCCTATGTTTGTAAAGTAGTTATTGAAACAATCTACAATTTCCTCTGGTGAGGTGATAGTGTCATTGTTGGTGTTAATTTCATTCACGAAAGTATCCGTTCTATTTCTTCCCAAAATATCATTAACTGTTCTCCAAGCTCATTTAGGGTCATTTTTCTGGTTATCAATTTGGGTCTGATAATATTCTGCTTTAGCTTTCCGCATTCTGACGTTGATATCATTTCTGGCTGACCTGTAAAACTTCCAATCAGATTCGTTGTTAGTTGAGATTGCTTTTCGTTTGAAATGATCTCTTTCGAATATTTTAGCCCTGATATCTTTGGATATCCACGGAAGGCTAAGTTTCTTTCTAACTCGTTTTGATCTTACCGGGGCATGTCTATCAAGCACTTCTAAGAACATTGCCTTCCAACACACCCACATTTCGTCAACGTTCTGCTTGGTATATGTTTGTTGCCACGGCTGACAATTGAGATCAGCCAGAAACCGTTGATCGTTGAATTGTTTGAAGTTCCTGATCTCAATTTGCTTATGGGTTCTATCTTTTTTAACTGTATTGATTTTCCTTATCACATATATTAGACTATGGTCACTATGTCCGACGTGTAGAACACCGGAACGAGTGACTTTCCCTGGGGTATTAGTGATACACACATCCAATAACGAACGTGTACTCTCCGGCTGTAACACGTGTCGGTTCATTAATTATTTGAGCTAGCTGAAATAGTTCCAAAATTGAAGACAAAGTTTTAGCAGGTTGATCTAGAGTTTGAGACAATAAGTTGCAATTTAGATCTCCCAAAACATACAACTCCTTGTCTTCATTGTCAACCAGCTCAATGAAGTGTTCAACTTTGGATAATACTTCGGCAGGAGCACTGGGTGGTCTATATATTGTGGCAATGATGAAAGGCCGGCTATTGGGTTTCGTGATCTCAATACAGACAGCTTCGATGTTTTCCGAGATTAAGTCGGATCTTTCATGATAGCAAAGAGATCTCCTCGCATATATACAAACACCTCCTCCGTTGCGTGCTCGATCGCAACGGACAATATCATAGCCGTCGACACTTATTTCACCATCCGAAATAGTTGAGTCTAACCGCGTTTCGTTCAATGCCAGAATATCAAGGCACTTATCCGCTAATAAAAGGCGTATTTCATCAATGTATTTTGGTAGGCTAACAACGTTTAACATAGCCATCTTAAAACCTCTTACATTTGAAATCATTGATAAATCCTTTATAGCTATTTTCTCGGCTCCACTAACCGTCTCATGATCTCACTTTCCAGTGTTAATGTCATCATTAATAAAATCAGTTAAATTTGACTGTAGTGTCATGCTCCCCTTACGATTTAAATGAAGCCCCTTGGGATTTATATGTGATACATTAATATTGTTATTTGCTAGGAAAGGCACTCCATTACGCCTACAACAGGATTGTAAAAGCCTGTTAGTTTTACTAACTTTGTCTGCCAATCCGTGGCCATCATTTCTTACCAGTAGTCCCGAGATTCCAATGTTTGTGTTAGGAGAGTCTTGTTTGACTTGTGTGATAAGATTTGAGATAGAATCAGCTATCACTTGAGGTGAAGAGGCCTTGATATCGTTGGTTCCAACGTGAATGACTAGTTTGTCAGGTTCCTTACGAACGAACGATGTAAGGCTGTTGTCTTTTTTGTTTCTTTCAAGAAGGAAATTGGTTAGTTCTACTTTGAAGTTGCATTAAAAAAAACACAGATATAATGCTTAGAAAAAGAGACTCGTTAGAAGATAAAATTTGCGTTCTTTTCCTTCGTTTTTGTTTTGTTGCCCTTCCCGTTCACTCGTCTATCGTCCGCCATATTGCAAGAAAGTGGAGCATGCGGACAGAAATAAACAACTCAGGGCAAAACAGTGCAGGCTCAGTCAAAGCAATGGAACGGGTACGTAAGCGTTTACACGATGCACAGGAACTGAAAACACGGGTACCGAACCCAGTTTTATCCGTTCCGTTCCGTTTTGGGACCATAGGCGCCTATGGTAATTGGCACGGGTAAAAGTAGGGTACGGATCGTTTACACGAATGAAATTATCCGAACCATTTTAGTTTTTATCCGAGCCTTGCCATTTTTCCGGTCGTGTATACGGGCCTTCGGCCTTCGCGGCTTTTCTCCTTGGGCTGGAGATGAAACGAAAACAGAGGTATAGAGCGGATTTCAATTGAGTGTTGGAAGTGTTTTGGTTTTGCGTTTACTAAGCTCTCCTATTGGCTGAGATAGTAAACCAACCAATCAGAATCCAAAGTAAAACCAAACGCAAATTGGTTTTGGTTTTGCTTTGGTTTGCATGTCATTGGCTCACAGGGAAGCCATTTATGAGTTACTTGTGATTACTCGCTCCTTTATGATTGGCTGGCTGTGGGTAGTTTGCGTTTGGTTTTACTACACTCAACTGAAAACCGCTCTATATGTGAAGTCTCTGATGTCCGTTTGAAATTTTGCTTGCTGTTTAGAGTAGCTTACGTTGTCACCAAAATTCTATTATCTTGGTAAAAGTTTACGAACTATAACTATAAGGATCAAACGTCGATGGGACGGTCCCGCCGCCAACTGCTCGGGTGCTGAGAAACGATTCACCATGATTCACCATGCACGATTTGAACGGTAGGTCATTCCAAACTCAAACGCACCTGAAAACGTTTTCCAGAATCAAAACAAGCTAATAAAACATACCTGAAATTTAGCTGAACCTGCTACTTTGTCGGCTCTTCAAAAATAATTATTTAGGAAACGGCGAAGTTCGCGATCGATCGAGCCAAGCTATCTCACGGACTTTATTCCAGCGAAGCATTTATAAACACTTCACGAACCAAGGCTTCACAACAATTATCATGAAAGGAGGCGAATTCCAACTTCCTTTACAAGTCTTTAGAACTCCAAGCGATGGGAGTTTTCCGTTCGGCAAATCAGGGAACGACGACTAAATTTGAAAACCGTCCGTTCAGCATTCAAAACCATGTTTCGCAAAATGTTGAAGATTTTCACAAGAAATGAAATGGCGCTAGATTGTCCTAAGCGATGACGATGACAAGTAAGCAATCCCTAGTATTACATTTGACGAGTTGAGTTTTTGTACACATTTAGCCGGATTTTCATTGCTGTTTTTCGGATAAATCGAGGTGAACTTCCATGCATAACTGAATTTTACTTTCTTACAAAATCTACCTAACATTGAAAGGGTTTCAATCTTACCTCATGCAGCCAATCAGAAATGACCTCTCATTAAACTGACCAATCAGACACAATGCTACTGTTGCTTGAGAAAGAAACCATTGCGATCGCGGAATAATTTTGAACGGTTTGAATATTTATGATATGCTAATTATATTACCTCAACAGCATACTTACTGCGCACGGGTACCAGGTGACCCAGCTCCTTTAATCGAGGAAGTACAGGGAGTAATGGCACAAAAAATCACGAGATTTTAATATTTTCCCACTACGGCAATGTAGTTTTTAAGAGTGCGGTTGCCACTAAGAGTTTGTCACACAGATTGACAGTCGATCTATACTTATGAGCTAAATATGGCGCTGACGAGCTAATGGACTTATTCATAAAGGCATCAGGGCGCGAGGTTATCACAGGAAAAGAAAAATCTACACTCGTTGGCAGAACATTACGTTGTTCAAAGTCCTTGGACTTAGAAAAGAATATCAAAGTACTGTTGGCAATCCTGATTAATTAAACATCAGTGTCCGTAATAGTGATGTTTCGTTTACCACGGTTCAGTGATTGGGCGTGAGACCTCCCTTTGTTGGAAACTGACTTCTCCAAGCTGTGAAATATGTCGAGGTACAATACCTCTCTTGATGCATACAGACCGTCTCTCCAATGTGGGACCTGCCACTGGTGCAGACGGAATCTACTTGTGAAGTGCCCTGGATGCCATTATGAAACCAGATACGATCGAGAGAACAAACCCGAGCTCTGGCACCCAGATACTTATTAAGCCGGAAGCCTGAATCTAAATTAAAATTCTCCAATAATTGCCTAAGATGGTCATGATCAAAGTACAATCGATGCAGCACGTATATAGCTAGAGAGCTCAGTTATATTTCAGTTTTAACATTCATTTTTGCATTTTTGTTTAGGGGAACTAAATCCTCATTTCAAATTAATTTGTTGCATTAAAAAAATCCAAACTTCAAACGGAGGTCTATTAAGTAGCGAAAACTCATATGTTTAGAAAGTTAACCTTGGATACAATTTTCCGTGATGGGTTATGACTGATAATGCAATACAAAATACAATCTTTTTCATTTCGTTCTGTTGAAAGTGGCCATGAGACTACTGCATGGTTGGAACACACTGAGTCTCGAATGTTTTAGTTTTATTCTCGGGAAATAAATGACGACTGAAGAGTTTGGTTAAAGCATTGGGTTGTGATCAGGGGCCGGCTAATGTCAGCGTTCAGTGCGGCCAAACTCTCACATTAATTTAATGTCAGACGGTCCAGTGCGGTCAAACTCTCTAATTAATTTAATGTCAGACGGTTCAGTGCGGCCAAACACTCTAATTAATTAGATGTCAGACGGTTCAGTGCGGCCAAACTCTCTAATTAATCTAATGTCAGATGGTTCAGTGCGGCCAAACTCTCTAATTATTTTGATGTCAGACGGTTCAGTGCGGTCAAACTCTCTAATTAATTTAACGTCAGCGTTCAGTGCGGGAAACTCTCTAATTAATTTAACGTCAGTGTTCAGTGCGGCCAAACTTTCTAATTAATTTAATGTCAGACGGTTCAGTGCGGTCAAACTCTCTAATTAATTTGACGTCAGCGTTCAGTGCGGTCAAACTCTCTAATTAATTTAACGTTAGCGTTCAGTGCGGTCAAACTCTCTAATTAATTTAACGTCAGCGTTCAGTGCGGTCCGCAAACTCTCTAATTAATTTGACGTCAGCGTTCAGTGCGGTCAAACTCTCTAATTAATTTGACGTCAGAGTTCAGTGCGGTCAAACTCTCTAATTAATTTGACGTCAGAGTTCAGTGCGGTCAAACTCTCTAATTAATTTGACGTCAGAGTTCAGTGCGGTCAAACTCTCTAATTAATTTAATGTTAGCGTTCAGTGCGGTCAAACTCTCTAATTAATTTAACGTCAGCGTTCAGTGCGGTCCGCAAACTCTCTAATTAATTTGACGTCAGAGTTCAGTGCGGTCAAACTCTCTAATTAATTTGACGTCAGAGTTCAGTGCGGTCAAACTCTCTAATTAATTTAATGTCAGACGTTAGCATTTGAGCCCAGCGTTAACGTTTATGCAACCGGCTCCATGCATCAAGAACTATACGGTGATATAACTTCTGGTTGTGATGCAAACGACAATGACTTTGACAGGTGCCAATCAGTGAGCTAAATACTCCGACGGTGCTGTTTTCATAGCTATTTATCGCGAAAGTACCTCAGCTAGTGCAGATCAATCAACAATCAATAACTTTATTAACGTGTCAAACTTCTAGCTGGCCACAAGTGGCCTACTAATCGGGGACACTGAAGATTAATTCCACATCAACATTCTGTGAGATAAAACAACACTACCGGATAAAGAGATTCTTTATTAACTTCTTGTACAACTGTTACAGTTGGTACATTTTTGTTATTGCTAATAATAAAACCTGGATCTCAACAGTGCCGGTAATGTTAAAGGAGCACTGTCGATTGAACATTCAAGTTTCTTTAAAACAAAACTACAAAAATAACACCCTGAGATAGAAGAGAAATACCATGCGAATGCCAAAGATTAAAGAGGATTACAAAACCTTATTCTACAAACTTGATTTCGGTTTACAGTGAACCGATTTCAAATTGTTCTAAGAATTGCTCTTAAACTGAACAGTATCTTTGCCATCCTTCATCAAAATTATCTCAAATGTTCACCAGTATACTTGGAAAGCAATCTAAGTAGTTATTTTGTCTTTCGTCATGAGAAAGTGTGTTATTATAGGTTGACTGTGAACCTTTAAGTGGCGGTCCCTTCTCCAAAGTCGGTACACAACTAGTGAAAAAGTACTGAGGGCAACTGAAAAACTCTGGCAGTAACCACCAGTGCAAGCAGAGGTTAGCTTGGCAGTGATTCTGATGAGGATAAATGTATTTATCATGGGTTACGTAACCCCGCCATCGTGGTGTTACGTGTTGTTTTAGTAACAATACGTCATTAGTGGTACAGTACTATATAGTCGGAGTTGCGTAATGTACAGTCATTCGAGTCCTACGTCCGCCGCTTCGCCTTCCAAATTTTCAGTTAGTACGCCGGGTTAGCTTCGTTAGCTTTCGCTGCTAAAGGAAGCTGGCCCTGTTAGTGTTTCATCTCTAACGCACATCTTCAATCAAAATTGATTGGAAACGATTGGAAACATGCCAAAAAAAATCCAATTTATAAGGCCGAATCTAAAACCGATAGGCCTATATCTGTTCTTTCTGTTGTTAGTAAACTCATTGAAAGAATCATTTTTAATCAATTGTTACTTACTTGACAGAGAATAACCTACTTGCCGATTGTCAGTCTGGCTTCTGACCATTGCTTCAAACACTAAGCGTTCTTTTAGATACAACAAATGATTGGTACTTTAATATTGACAAAGGTCTTCTAAACGGAGTAATCGTTTTAGACCTTAAAAAGGCCTTTGACACTATTGACCACCAAATCCTGTTAGAAAAGTTGCAATACCTTGGCATTTGCCAAAAGTCACTTAAATGGTTTTCCTCATACCTATTTAAGCGTAGTCAATCTACATATGTTAACGGTAATTTATCTGATCCTCTAAGAATACAATGTGGTGTTTCTCAGTTCGATCTTAGGGCCATTACTATTTATAATCTATATTAACGCCGATCTTTCTGCTTGTAGTCTTTATTCCAAGCCAAGGCTATATGCTGATGATACTAGCCTTGCTATGGCATCGATAGATTCCATTGTCCTCGAGCAATTAATGAACCATGATATAAATGAGGTCCAGGAATGGCTCAAGGCCAACAAACTCAGCCTAAATGTCGTAAAACGAGATACATGATTATAGGTAGTCAGTACAACATAGCACACCTTCAACACGAATTTAAAATCGAAATTAATGATCAAGATATACTAAGAAACGAAACCTATAAATACCTGGGCTTACAATTTGACCAAACTCTATCTTTGGAACACCACATTAACTCTATCTCTAAGAAAGTAACAGCTGGCATTGGTGTTTTAAAACGTGTAAGGTATCTGGCTCCTTTCGAAGTATTACTCTCCATGTACAGAGCGCTAATACCACCATATTTCGATTATTGTAGTACTGTATGGGGTAATCTTGGCAAGGGACTATCCGACAAACTCGAAAGACTTCAAAATCAAGCTGCCAGAGTAATCACTTTTTCTCATTATGATAAAAGATCTGCGGAGTTACTTTTATAGGTTATACCATGGCATGAGGGGTATTAGTGATTTAAATTGCCCCGAGAGCCGTGGGAAGATTTGTAAAAGTCTTCCCGCGGCTCTCGGGGCAATTTAAATCACTAATACCCCGAAATGCCATGGTATAAGTTTGTTATACCATGATCGCCGAGGAACGGAACAAATCTCTGAGAAGTTTAGTTCTCCCTGCCGAAACTAAAGACGTCGCAGTCGAGTTGCTTTCGAAAACGTTTTGTTTAATGCTTGACTGAGCGCCATTGATTAAACGACCCTGGTTTCCCCTGGGGAAAAGCATGTTGTTTTTGAGAAGAATAACACTAAAATACAATGTAATTATGCGGTTGACTAAATATTCAAAGAGCATGAATGGATTTTAATTACGTCACGTTTATGGTTTAAGTATCCCACATGGAAGAAGCAGGTTTGAGAAATTAAGAGAAGAATATGCAGATTGAAATACGTGATCCCACATGGATTACGTTGAAGGTTATGATGAAGACAGGTCAGTTTGGATTCAGTATTTTTCATCCGGGAGCGCAGGGCTAGTTGTGCCAGAGGGGAGCAGGAGTTGATGCTTTTGACCTTCTCACTTCCAGCCTGCATTCTCTTCTAATTTTCCCTCATTACGCATGCAGGGGAAATTTAGAAATATGCATTGTCTCGAAATGTCCCGGCGGGAAATTTCGAAACAATGCATACTTCTAAATATCCCTGCCATCAGGGAAAATTAGTGGTTTAAATGTGCCTCGGAGAACAAAAGAATCCGAGGCTACCATGGTATAACTAGAGTTAAATTTGGTCTGATCTCGTGACCAGAAGAGCCCAACAGTTGGCAATTACTATATGCTTCAAAAACTCATGAATAATTAATGAGCATTTTGTCCAATCAGATGAAGCAAATCAGTCACGTGCATGCTCCTTTATACCTGATAAAATCTCATCATTCTAAAAGGCCCGCGGAGGGATTTGAATTCTGTCCCAGAGGGAAACGGGGTTAATGATTGAGACAATGGAATTTCTATTGATGTTTCAGCTTTCTCACTGAATTGCTAATTAGGATGAACGTTTTATATAAAGAATATTAATGAACATGAAATTTTATATAAAGTTTCATCCTAATTAAGAATTCACTGATAAAGACCCAAAGATAGCAAAAAGTACACGGAATATAAGGTACCTAGATAATAAATTTTGCACTCAATTTACTAATATCAGCAGACTACCGAGATACACAGATAATATTTTTAAAATGAAGTTATCCAACTACCATTACTTGTTTACCGAGCCACTGTTTAGTTCTAATTATTAAACCAAACTCAAAGCCGTAAAATTATAAAAACGTGCATTAAACTTACATATTTTGTGTCGGAGTCAAAAATTTAGAGTCTGCCGTCATGTCAGTCACATCGCTTTCCAAGTCTTGAACTTTATCGAGGTAAACCACGACACCAAATCCTTCAAGTGCAGATTCTTCTTGCCGATTGCGAAACGCCGCTTCAAACAACATAGTATGGTAATTTCTTCATGTCATTCCCTTGAGATGTTCGTAATTGCAGGCGGTGATTACTCGAATATTTTGCTTGGCGTTGTGAATACAAAGTTCAATGGTTCATTAAGTAACCATTCCCTTGAGATGTGCGTCTTTCTTTCATTGCATTCTTAAAGCGTTTTTGAAGCCGTTTAAAACACTCACAGCACGTGTTTTATCAAGTCTAAAAATTCTCGGGCTTCGCCCTCGAATTTTTAAACTTGATAAAACACTGCTGTTCGTGTTTTAAACAGTACATAAAGTGATGCAGGGCTCTCTCCCACCCTATCTAAAAAAAAGATCTTTACTAAAATTTCCAACATACATTCCCACAATAATCTACTAACCTTTTCATCCCGAGACCCCTAACTGAAGCTGCCAAACACAGCTTCCATTTTAGAGGAGCAGTTATCTGGAACAATCTAACTAATGAGGCAATAAACGAACAAAATACTAATGTTTTTAAAAGACTTGTACGCAAGCACATTTGATTAGCATTGTACATTAAAGATTTATTTATAGCCCATTTTTTATCAATTACATGTATTAATATTTAGAGTCGAAATTTATAATTGCAGATAGTGTATTTATAATTATTAACTTATCTTGTATTACTTACACATTTTCACACGCCTCCCTGGAAGAGCATTTATTTCTGTATAATGATGGGATACCGTGTGCAATAAAGTTGTTGATGATGATGACGTTTGCGTTGTTTAAAGATTACTTTAACCAAAATAAAGATTCGTTGAGAGATACCGACTTAATTGCTAAAAAGCCTTAAGAATTACCTGAAGTTCATTTGAACATGAATAAGGCAACAAGAAACGATTCAAAGTATTCCAGTCAATTCCAGTCTTCTGACAAAGTCGATTAACTTCCAAAGCTTTCAATTGTCTTAGAGAAAATTCAACGACATGGTCAAAACTAGTTTGGATGGAAACTTTGATTCTGATATCAAAAACGCGACAAGCTCTTCGGGTTAGCGGATAAAGTATGTGCCTGGTTGGGATTTGGTGAACGAATATCTCGCAGACGAATTGGCAAGTGGTTCAGAAGACGAGACTGCAACGTATTCGCAAGACTGCATGATCAGAAGCTGCGATTCTCAAGTGCAACTGACGCAGTATCAGAAAATGAAGTCCGTTAAACAGAGGCCCCAGTACAAGCCTATTGCAAGCTTCAGACCCTCTCTCACCCCTTCAGGACAACCAGCAGAGCAGAGCAGAGCCAGGAGATATTGCTTTTCATGTGGGCAACAGGGTATTTAATTTAGTGTTTCCGTTCTTTTAGGTTCGCACGCAGTTCGTGTGGACACACCCCCATATGTGGTTGCTTATTACATGATAAATGTTTTATGTTCGGTTTTGCGGGGAGCGCAGTAAAACATAAATGTATTTATCATGGTTACGTAACCCCGTTACGTGTTGTTTTAGTAACAATACATCATTAGTAAGAGGTACAGTACTATATAGTCGCTTCGCCTTCCAAATTAAATACCCAACGAGCATAACGTTCATATATTTTCATAAATCCGTATATGGTTCTAGTTAGAAACGAAGTTATGGTTTCAGTTACTATAGATGATTTTCGTAGCATTTTATCAAGGGCACCCAACGAAGTTTTCGGTTAAAAAGCTGTTCGGGAGAGTAAGTTAGCCTAAAACTTTCGGATTTGAAAAAAATGTCCCTAGAAAATTGTTTTCTGAAATACTGGCTAGAAAATTTGTTTTCAATCCTTAGAAAATTATAGAAGAAAAGGGAGACTAAAAGGTTTCCCCTAAAATATTCGTGCGTATTCGTCTGATCAATAGAGTAAGAGCTTCCCCTAAAATATTCGTACGTTTTCGTCTGATCAATAGAGTCAGAACGATCCGGGAAAAAGCATTGGTTGGAATAAAAAAAAAACCACATATTATCACAAATCATTTAGTGAAGCGGCCACCGACCTAAAGTTTTCGAGAACACATTTTCATTCTCTAAGAAATTCTGACATCTAAAATCCGAAAGAATAAACCTTTAGCAAATGGAGGTCACCTAAAATAATTGCCTAAAGGAAAAAAGAACCCCTAAAAAATTCGTACCTCCACAAAACTTTGCAACATGAAGTTACTAGGGCTAGAAAATTCTTGTTTATGTTCTGGACTACTAACAAATTCGTAGGCCGGGAATATTTTGCCATAGTATTTTCGGTTGACGCGATTTCCACCTAGAAAATCCGAACAGCTAATAGCTTTCTAGAATACGTCAAAAGACATAGTAGGCGCCTTAAAATGGCTAGATGAGCTGCATACAACTGGTTTCAAACGAATTTCACAAAGTACTCGTTGGGTGCCCTTGTTTTATGCATTAATACACTAGAGAATACTGTTATTATTGCAAGGCAGCGTCTACTGATGAGTTTATTTGAATTTGCCAAATGTTACTTATTTTCACGATACAATAAATCAACGCTTTATTACTGTTATGTACACAGGAGTAACCAGCTTATTGGTTTAAACCGGTATATTAAAGTTGTATATTTACTCGATTTTCCGACACTAAACACTGCTGTTCATGCATGAGCTCAAATTGCTCTAGATTATCACCATGTATATAGTGTGTAATTTATGATAGTTAATAGAGGGCCCACGCGGTTCGTGTGGACACACCCCAATAAGTGGTTGCTTATTACATGATAAATGTTTTATGTTCGGTTGAGCGGGGAGAGAATTAGAACAGAACTGAGGCCGCGACACAATATAGCCACAGACTACAGCTCATTAGGCGAAAAATAGTTAGTCGATCTTACAGCACTAATTCCATCCAGAATACTTTATGGAACAAATCTTGCGCTGACTATAATAAAATGAATGTCCCCAAGACAATAAGGCGCTCTTCAAGTGTCCTCCAAAGGTCAGTCTATTGAAATGTTCCTGTAAACTTTTTCAACTGATCCTTATTAAATAGTGATGTAAAGTGGTAAGCTGTAGTGCTAAGTGTGCACGCCCTACGAGAGTAGTATCGTCGTGTACCGTTGAGATCCGTGGGGAATCACACCTCGCGCGCTCAGAGATTTGTCGTACCGCTATTATAGTGTATATTATACTATAATAGAATATTTTATGAACATGCTAATGAAGTTCATATAAATCTGGTAAAAAACGACGGCAATCAGCGAATTCTCTCGTGGTCTAATGGTTAGGGTTAGTGTTTCGTGGTGGGTAAGCCATTGCATTGATTCTAACCGGCCCGAGTTCGAATCCCGGGTCAGGCGGTATATTTATTTTTTATACTGAGGATAACGTATAATCGTTCTAAAATTTCTAAGTGTCGATTCGAATGTTTGTATAAAATTTCCGAGTCTCAAATTATTCATAGCAAACGTGGGTAACAAAGGGAATTTTATGACGCAGTTGCTTAAACGGTACACGACGATACTACCTCTACGAGGGAAAGAGAAAAAATCTCTGACCCAAGAAAAAGCGAACAATGAAGGCACTCTTGAAAACCCCACTTGTTCGAGTTAACCCCACGTGGTTACCTATGCAAATTCAGTCTCTCACATGTTTTCCTTTTAACTCGATCCTTTGTGAAATATTTATTATTGTTATTTTGTTCCTTCCCCTTGGCGTATGTCTGTAGAACCACAACCTACAATGGCTTTTGTATTAGTGGTAGCACTAAAAAAAATCATTCTCGTACAATGATACTCAACGCCAACGGAGCTCTTCGATTACCATAACAACCTGTTTAGTGGCTTGCTCTTTAAAATTACATATTGCATTTGGAAATATAAATATTCTCGAGGTTCATTAATATTCCATGCATTTTTTATCACTAGAAGCTGTATTCATAGTGGGATTTTACAAGGTAACTTTTCACCAGCAAACAACGTTCTGATCAGACGACGTCGAAGACGACAAAAACCTTCCTCAGTTCAGCCGTTCAACAACAAAACAACTAAGGTAAATACAAAGTTCCAAACATCACTTTTCAATACTTTAGTACCTACAAATAATGGCCGAGGGCATAAATCGAGAACCCATTTCTTTCACTGAACTATTACTGCACAACTAAAAGGCACAAAAACGAAAAGAAACGAAAATTTACAGAAACCCGAGCTACATTTTCGATTGAAAAAAACGTTGGTTGCGTTGGTTTTTGGCGAAGGAGGAAAACCGGAGCACTTCGATGGGAGAACTACCCTGGTCCCAGAGGTTTTCTCCGTTGCTTAGATCAAGCTAGAGAGAGCCGTTTCGCGGCAAACGCGACAATGAGACTCAAGCCACATGCTGCCGTCCCACGTTCATAAATCGAAACTCGGGTTACAGTTTATGCGCTGCGAGCCGATGAGGGTGTTACTGCTTGCGCCATCCCGGGAAAAGAAATGGAAAAGAAACATGGAAACGTACGATGTCGCTGGTAAAGTAGTGCAACCGTATCTTCTACGTTCTTCACAGCTGGAGACATTATATTGTTAGCGATCTTGACATAAATGATTCGGTAACTGTTTTTCAGTATAACGTAGTGAAAATAATCATCGAAGTTATACAATTTGAATAGTGACCAATGTGGATAGGTCGATCTTTATTGTTTTCCAGCTAAATATATATGGAAAAAAGGATTAAGGTTTTGTAAAATGAAACTGAAAGGTCAAATTGAAAAGTTCCCAACAAATTCATATTGTGTTGGCTGAATTTGTTAACGGTGATCCCAGTACGTTTTCGTGCAACCGCTACAGGTGCCTCAAATACCCATCAACGGTACTCATTTATCATCATCAGGGATCACTCGATAACGAGTAAGATTGTCCACCAAGTATTCTTCAGTTCTTGTGCACCCGCAGGTCACTGACCAGTCCAATGCGAGAGGTATATACTCATTTATATAGCACACATTTTATATGAGTATATTCAGAAGTCTTCTGGTATAATTATTCAAATGCACTTCACAAGGTTATTTTTGTGTTACGGACTGCTATTGGGGCGCAATGTGCTGCCGTGCAGTTTACAAACATTAGTGTTGTTAGTATCTCAAAATACCAGGCTGTTGTTGTGTTGGGAGACAATCCTCTACTCTTTCTCGAAATAACACAACAGGTTCTTTTACGCCCCCTCCCTCGCATAGATTAGAAGAGGAAGGACACAAGACTTTTTCGTTGCTAATAAAAATCCTGTGGCAGAATGACTTGTGAACAGAGATTAGTGTAGCCGGTTTGTGGATTGTCAGCATGTCACAGGCAACTGAATATAGCCACCGAGCTTATATATATAGTTAATGAATACACCAGCAATTAATGCGGCTTCCAGAATGAGCTCCAGTTAACTCTATTGGAGAGTTTGACTTCGTTTAAAGGCTATTTCCAACGGTTTCAAGGTCGGTTTCAAATAATGTTGCAGTATCCGGCGATGTTCAAATCGTTCGAAAAACTTTATCGCTAAAAAAAATGATGTTGTATTAAAAATAAGATTTGAATGCAAAGTAATTACTTTTACCAATGCGAAGCTTTATCTTCTATTAAGTGCGACTCCAAGCCCCTGACAGATAACCATTTTGATGAGTTGAATATGCAAATAAAGGTCTACCAAATGGTACTTACAGTCGGCGAAACGAGCCTTAAAACTCCAGTTGAAAATATCTGGAAGTAAAGGAAAGAGAACTTAACTTCGAGCAAAATTTAATCCTTTTATTTTATTGGAATGGTTGTACTGCCTTTAATAGACCACCTCGAAGATCAAAAATCATCCGGGAAAAGTCACCCTACTGGGTTCAAATTCACATATGATGCTTACCTTTGATTCTGTTGTCGATTCTTGTAGAATTACTAGGTCACCTTGCCGTAATTACAATTTTCTTCCGAGTGCTCCGAATTACAAAGGTTTGTATGGAGACTGAGTAACCACGCCAGGAAATGTTGCATACCTTTCAAAATGGTGTCGAAAACTTCGAGGTGATCTATTAGCCCGACAATGACTGAAGGGAAAGTCTCGCTCTTTCCCGATGTTTGAGAGGAGAATAAATTTAGAGATCCGAGAATCATTATGCTGATATTTTTTGCCATTTAGTTTCATTCGTTCCCTAGGTAATCCATTTGCGATCAGTGAAAATACTTTTCAATTCACGCCATTTATTTATTCGGTCCAATATAAACAAATGCCGTAGTTAAATGCCTCAGGATATACCGGCCACATGTTTAAAGTTCATATTAGCATGATACAGCATGCTGGTACGGACTGGTAAAAAGCACTTTGAATCGCTTTATAAAACATACTGGTGACCTAAACTAGTTAAACTTACTCAAAACTTAAGATCCAAAACGATTTTCCTGCCTTTTAGCTGGATTTTTGAGTACGTGAAATTTCTGAAACGTTCTCGCGGCCTAGCCCCACGTACAAGACGTTGTCTAAAGACGTTTTGAACTAAACAACTTGGCTGAGCGAATTTCGTTTTTATGTTTCGCTGTTTTAAGAACACGACTCGTTTTATTTCCAGTTCCAGTTAATAATCAGAGTTTTTCCTTCAGCTGCAGAAGAACATGAACTCGTTTCCCAAAGAAGCCCTCGATGCACACAATAAGTACCGCGCCCAACACCAGGCCCCTCCGGTCACCTGGTCTCCCGAGGTAGCTAAAGATGCGCAAGCATGGGCAGAAAAGATCGCCAAGTCAGGCCGTCTTCAACACGCGAGCAGCGAGGCGAGGAAAGGAGACGGCGAGAATGTCTTCATGTCGTTTGGTAAAGATGATGTGAGCGGTGATGATGCCGTTGAAAAGTGGTACTCGGAGGTTAGCAAGTATGACTTCAGCAAAGGCGGCTGGCAAAGCGGCTGTGGACATTTCACCCAAATTGTGTGGAAGGCGAGCAAGGAAATCGGCTTGGGCAAGGCCAAGAGTCCAGATGGTAAGATTTTTGTCGTCGGTCGCTACAGGCCAGCTGGGAATAACATCCGTGCGTTTGCCGAGAACGTTTTTGCAAAAAAATGAGTACGATGAGAAATGGCGTTGTTCCGTGAATATTTCAGACGCAAGCATTCGCCATTTGTTATTTTAAGACTAAGACTAATAATATTACGATTCGTAGCTAGCCCAAAACCTGGAATCAAGACTTTCTAGTCTCATGTTTCTTTGATGTTTCTAAAGGGAAAAGCGGTTCCACATTATTTTGTCAAAATAAAAGAGGGATAAAATAAAACCTAGTTTCGGCCTCGACCTCTTCTCTCTCTTTATTGTTGGATGTAGAAATGGGAGAAAAATGGGCAAACTGTAATGAATGAATATTAAAAAGAAAAACCTAAGGATTGTCACGAGTTTACTCACTTAAGGGGGGAGTTTTGATTTGTCAAACATAATTAATTGTCACTGCTAAAATTTCCCTCAAAGTTTTGCTGCTTTTTAATTCCGAAAGCTTCTGAAAAGTCTGCTAATTTTCAAGTTTGAATATTGAACCTATTAGAAGACTGGCAAAAATATCAAACATTAATTCTCACTACCTTTTCATGCACTTCAACCGAAAAAAGGGACTCCTTTCTGAAGGATGTTTGCTCCGTTAAAGCCTGGGAAAACGAGAAAACATTCGGTTGCGTAAACATCGTTGCTGATATAAATGTAGCTATAGATGAGCAAACGAGCGGGAAGCAAGTTGCGTTGCTTCGACGAGCAAACATTTGTTGCAGAAGCAAAGTGTGTTTGAAATGTTTCAGAACTTCTCGGACGCAAACATGTTTCGCGCGCGGGAAACGAGGGCATGAAATTTTTGGGAACAGTGCATGAAATTCAGGAATGTTTGAATTGCGCAACAATGTTTCCTCGTCAGTTTTCCAGGCATTTAGAGCCATTACAGCCGGAGAGTGACCCCTCCTCCTTCAAGAGTCTCCGGCATCGAGATCGTTCCCAAACGCAGTCTCTCGGGTCGCTTTCAGCTATTCGAGAAAGGACGATCTGAGGGCTATCAATTCATTTGGACTTGTTTTGGCGTGACGAACTTAGTACTAGCAATAAAAAATCATCGACTGTGAGTGTCAACCCTGCATGGAGGAAATCCTACGAGAGAACCGTACATGCAAGCGTTTGAAGAGAATGGATTGATTTGTCTATAAATGGACCCCCTCAGCTGAATCAGTTATTTTATTAATAGTCTTTTGTGCCACCACGCCTTCAGAGATTTTGAAGCCTCTCTGATTTCACGTAACCATGATTTTTTGTTAGAGGTTATTCCATGTAAACAATCATGAAAACCTAAAGAAAGCCTTTAAATGAAATACCACTCACAATAGCTGTCGAGAACTAAAATTTGAGCAAAATTGTCTTAAGACTTAACAAGTAACGTTCTCATATTTTAAGGAAAAAAGAAACAGCCGACTTTTACTGAAATGCTGACAAGTTCACTTCCCACTTCTTTAAGTTTGCATTCATTAAAATTAGTCAGGAAAAAATGCGGTTAGTTCGGTTGGCATTTAAATTCAGCATGTCCCAGCAAATGTTGTTTATCTTGGTTGTGTTGTTTTCGTTAAAACGCACGCGTAATTTGTACTTGATATGAACTTGCCCAGGTGGTCGTATTGGGAAAAGAAAACCACCCGAAATTTGCGTGTGGAATTGTGGAACAGATCAAAATTACAAAGAATTTGCACGAAATAATTCTTTTTAAAGAAAATTATAGCTATGACATCCAATCCTTTTTTAGTTTGAGTTAATTGGTGATACATTCATGTTCTATAAGTACTGCATTATCATCGTCGTGTAAGGAATAGTCAATAAATGCGTAAAACCGTGAAACACCGTTGAATTAGCTTTACTGATAAACCTATTGCAGCGTGGCACTTTTGAAGACATAAATGGATCAAACTAACCTCGCTGTTTGTTCAAATCACGAAAGACTTCCTCTGTTATTATATGATACTCTATCCACACTTAACGCTATTATTAAAATCGAAATGCCGAGACTGTTCGATACTCCAGTATTTTTCCTATTTTGAAGATTGGTTTCAAGCTTGATGTTGTGCGTTTGGAAAACAAAAGTTTTCTAACAATAAGAAAAGTGGTACTAGTAACATTAAAAATTAAGGGCCTTGCTCAGTCAATGACACGTGTTATTGGGGGATGAAAACAGGCTTTCGAGTTTAAACACTACAATGAACCAACTGCTTCGTGAATCAAAGTAGAAATCCTTTTTTAACTCTAAGGATCTACGCTAAAGGGCAAAGGAGGACCCTTGCGAAACACCCCTACGGAATACAAAAGCTGAAATGGAAGTCGAGAGTGGAGCACTATCGCCTGAATACTATCCAAAAAGCAACGAAGATAAAGAGGGGGAGCCGACAGTTGAGAAAAGGCGTAGAGCAACTAGACCATGGAAAACATTTTGTTGTACTATTTGCGATAAGCTTGACTTTTTACTATGCTGCGGATTTTTAGTTTGTCGGCGGTGTTTCACACGATGTTTCCAGCTGCGACAGTCTGTGTTTTCTCGAGTGGCTTATATTGGACTTCTTCTTGGAGCCTGTTTAGTATGTTTGATGATGCTAGCACCACAAACTAGGAACCTTTTAAGCGATCGCTTTTGCCAGACTATAACGTACTTCGTTTGCGACATCTTACGAGGGTATTCAGCCGTTTACAGAGTGCTATTCGCTATTTCAATCTTCTTCTTCATCATGGCGCTGACGTCGTTCGGGCTCACTTCTAGTAGAGGCTGGCGTGCAAGGCTCCATAATGACCTCTGGGGCATAAAGATAGTGCTTCTCACAGCCCTAACATTTCTGTTCCTATTTATTCCCCATTCAGAGTACACTGGGGAAGTGTGGATGTTTTTCGGACTAAATGGAGGATTTGCGTTCATCATGCTACAGTTTGTTCTCCTGATCGACTTTGTACATTGCTGGAACACAAGTTGCGTTGAGAAACTGGACTCCTGCAAAGATTACCGGCGTGCTAAACTACTGTATTGCATACTGTGGATTCCAACCATAGTACTTTACGCAGTCTCAATAATTTCAGTAGTCCTGTTTTATATACTGTACGCAGGACGAGGCTGTCATAATAACATGTTCTTTATAACTTTCAACGTATATTTATGCCTGGCAGCGACTTACGTTTCGGTGAACCCAGTCGTCCAGGATGCGCGCCCGCGCTCAGGACTCCTCCAAGCAGCGATTGCCACAACGTACAACACCTACATCACGTGGTTAGCCCTGTCAAACGCGCCAGACGAGTCGTGCAACCCATCGCGTTCGTACCTCTACCCTGGAAGTCCTTTTCAGGACTTTCAACTCCTCCTTAGTGTAGGGCTGATGTTCTTTGTGTTAGTGTGTGCAAGTTTGAGGGATGTGTCGTCACCGCAATACGGAAAGGTAAAGTTTTTCTGTGGAAGTCAGAAAGTTCAGAGAAATGCTCCCCCATTAAGCCGGGAATGTCGGGTCGCCCAAGAGAGCAACGGGGAAGAACAACAAACGCAGAAAGTTGTCACAGACAACGAGCAAGATGGGGTGGAGTATAGTTACTCGTTCTTTCATGTGATGATGTGCCTTGCTTCTCTCTACGCAATGATGACAATAACAAACTGGTATCGGCCGGAGGAAGGTGAAAACCTCAGCATAAAGCTCATAACAGGATGGGGAGCAGTGTGGATACGTTTGTCGGCTGCTATTTTTAGTGTCTTTATTTATATCTGGACCTTGATTGCCCCTGTGATGTTCCCTAATTCATACAGAGACTTGGTTTTCTTTCAGTTTATGCTCAAGGTGTAATCTCCGTTAATATTAGGAGTACTAATGCAGATAACGTTCCATTTTTGATCAGAATTAGGATGGGTGGCATCGGTGGGATGGAAAGGCTTTGTTAGTAATAAATAGTAGTTTTGTACAGGAAGAATCCCTTCTTTAGTTTTTACATAATCAACAATGTAAATATGGTTAAAATAAAAAAAATTGAAAATGTAAATATGGTTAATTTTGAATAAAACTTAAAGTTGCTTATACGATTTTTCGTATTTAGTGTGAAATTACTCGTCATATTCAAACAGGCCTGACAATAATGATATTTTGGGTATACATAAAGGCAGTTCTGTTTATCATATAAAATATATCAAATTGTAAAAAAAAAACAGTCAACAAATTCACTTTATTAGCTATTTCAGTGACAAATTATTATTACTTTGGTCTCAGTAACATTTTGGGTTGGCAACAACAGTACAGGCCAGTAACTGAAAGCATTCACCGAAACTGACATTCACCAAAACATGGAAGAGACCGAATTCCTAATGGCCGCCTCCTAGTTTGCACAATTTGGAAGAGAAATCTGCACAAAGAGGTCATTAAAATTAATGTTTTACCACAATTGCGGGTAATCTCGCGATCTGATTGGTCGATGTGCGGTGGCAAATGAGAGTCCAGACAACGCTGCTGACGCGAAAAAATATAGACAATGCTGGCTCTTTCAAAGCTGTCAGGCTTTGTAACGAAACTTCCTTGTACGTTTTCTGCACCTCGTGAGTCCACAACAAATTTTGACCATGTGATGACGTAAATAAGAGTCCACACCACGGAAAACCAGAGGAAATTTGCTAAATACCACATAGAATATATTAAAACTAATAATTGTGTTCAGTTTTAGAGCAATGTGTAGAATTGCTGTTGAGTTACACGTTTAGCGCGGCGTGACAAGGCCTTCAACTCTAACCACTAAAAGTTCGAGAACGAGCTTGTTTCACAAAGGCAACACCTTTTTTCTCAGTTATTTTAAGACCTGAAAAGTTGCCTTTCCTGCTGTATACATTTCTATTTTCCGGACAAGTTTGATCTTGGGATACCTGTGGTACATTGGCCGTTACACATATGCAGGTCACACCCACACCGCGGCAAAACGTTACGCGCATGCGTATTTGCTATTTCTTGTCGGCGCGCGGCCGCCCCCAGTTTCCCGCGAAACTGAAATGAAACAACAGGCACATACCCGTGATTTTAAAATTTCTGCTTAAAAGCATCCATTTGTAACTGTTTTGTCAAAAAATAAGAAAACTACTTAAAAGCTAAGCCTAAGACTTTAACAGGTTGAAGTTTTCTTAATTTGTAATTCATTGTGAGTTTACTAAGTTATAAAATTATTTACTAAAAAAGTTGAAACCCTCGGTAATTTGTATTTGATAGCAGAGCCTTCGTTCTTTTGGCCAGCGGAGCATACCGTTTTGCCGCGGTGTGGGTCACACCGCGGCAAAACGGTATGCTCCGCTGGCCAAAAGAACGAAGGCTCTGCTATCAAATACAAATTACCGAGGGTTTCAACTTTTTTAGTAAATAATTTTATAACTTAGTAAACTCACAGTGAATTACAAATTAAGAAAACTTCAACCTGTTAAAGTCTTAGGCTTAGCTTTTAAGTAGTTTTCTTATTTTTTGACAAAACAGTTCACAAATGGATTCTTTTAAGCAGAAATTTTAAAATCACGGGTATGTGCCTGTTGTTTCATTTCAGTTT
Source organism: Actinernus sp. WN-2022 (assembly GCA_030867875.1). Lineage (NCBI taxonomy): Eukaryota > Metazoa > Cnidaria > Anthozoa > Actiniaria > Actinernidae > Actinernus > Actinernus sp. WN-2022. Next base: position 34,359,986 of record JAOWCC010000577.1, read on the forward strand.
TCGCGGGAAACTGGGGGCGGCCGCGCGCCGACAAGAAATAGCAAATACGCATGCGCGTAACATTTTGCCGCGGTGTGTATGCAGGTAACCCAACATCATATTTTCCCGAGAAAACACCCAGAGCTCGTAAATCCAAATTCTACGAAATTAGTTAAAACCGAGAGAGACTAAATATCAAAGTTATTAGTTTCCTAAATTTGAACAATGTGCACTTCAAGGTGGCACTAACCCCCCCCCCCCCTTAATGGCTCCTGATAAAACATATTCTAATTTGGAGTTCTGCGAAGAAAACAAGTGATTTGGATAAATCCTTACTTTTCTATGCTTTTTCAATGTCGCGAGATATTGCCCCCCAAACTTGTCGCACGATCGAGCAAAAGAGAATGGACCTAGTTAGACTGTGACGTCAACCCAAGCATTCTTTTCTCAAAGTTCGACTGTGATAGATTTTAAAGTGAACGCTAGAGAATCCAAACAGTTTCTGACCTCCTACAAAAAGCTGAGTTCCTGGATAGACGTCACTCAACCTAGGCTCTTCCATTTATAAACGCGGTCGATAAAAATATGATTCTATTTTCAAATTCACTTGTTTCCTGCAAAATTCACTTTAGGGTAACTATGGTAACTACTAGAGTTTACAACAACTTCAAACTTCGAATGCGGGCTTGAGGCACTTTTAAATAGTAGAGTAAGAATTGTTCTAAACTTGATTTACCGTTTTCCTGAGCTGCCTGGCCTTGCGCCCCTGGATAGGTTGTGATACTGATGGGTCCTGAGCCGGAAGTCAGCTCCAAAACCCGGATTTCCGAGTTATTGTGAAAACGAACCCGGATGTTCTCCCTGATTGGTTTATTCTGAATCGTCTATAACCCGGAATTTCACGTTACGAAAAACGCGGACCCAAAAATCGTAATTAGGTTCAAACCCGGACCCATGCTCGAGAGTCCAGAGCCGTCCACGGGCAAAGCACCGCTGGATTCTCGAGCATGGGTCCCAATAAGAGTGCCCCCGGGCCTTGCGCTTGCGTTAAAAATATCACAAAACATGTTCTCTCGTAGATAAGCATTGTCCTGCTTATTCAGTATTTCCAGTAGGTCTAAAAAGTGAATATATAGTGATGCCGCAAATACGTCGTTCTTCAATGACCCTGAATTGGAAAGAGAAAACGTTTGTCTTGCGGCAACGATCCTTAGGTTTTAGCTCTTGAGAAATATAGCATTGATGTATCATTCATGGGGGCCTTCGTCTACCAGTCTTGGAGCTGAACCATTCGTAAAATGGCAGCCATTCCTTGTGCTGATGAATGGAATGGTCAGTGAGCCACTGTGATGTTAGCTTAGTGTTCACCTGACAAGGAGAAAGAGATTGAGATAGGTCAGCTATATATATAGAATGTTTAGTGAGCCACTGTGATGTTAGTTTAGTGTTCACCTGACAAGGAGAAAGAGATTGAGATAGGTCAGCTATATATATATAGAATGTTCAGTGAGCCACTGTGATGTTAGCTTAGTGTTCACCTGGCAAGGAGAAAGAGATTGAGATAGGTCAGCTATATGTATAGAATGTTCAGTGAGCCACTGTGATGTTAGCTTAGTGTTCACCTGACAAGGAGAAAAAGATTGAGATAGGTCAGCTATATATATAGTTACATTATACCATTATTTTTTTGAAATATTATTAATTTACCTTGAAGTTCATCTCCGCGTCTTTTTCTTCCCGTATCTCCCCTAAAATGGATAACAGAATGACAGAGAACAGGAGTTAACCTCACAAATTAAGTTATTAGTGTAATAGACATAATTATCCCCCCCCCCCCCCCCAATATCGTCACCACTCCTTTCCCAGTAGAACGCTGGCCAAATGTTCATATATGGCTCAATCGACAATTGACCGCCCATTTCAATATAAGTCTATTGAAATACAATGTGATTTACCCACCTAATTTGCAAGATTAATCTGTAGATTGAGTACGGCTAAAGTTACCACATGAAAGATAACATGAACTCTAGTAATTGTGTTAATGTGGAGAATTTGGAGCAACTGCAGAATACCCCGCAAATGAAAAGATACCCCCAAGGCTCTACGGGCTACGCGTCGTTGAGGCCGAGTCTCACACCCGTGAAGCTATATCTTAATGAATTCTTTATAGAACGAAGGTGTGCTACGCGTGCTACGCGTCGGACATAAAGCGTTGCAGGGTATTCTGCAGTTTAGCCGAGAAGAGAAGGAGCTATTCTGCAGTTTAGCCGAGAATTTCTGATGAGTTATAAACATTTCAAATGGAGAAAAAAATACGAAGCGAGGCTTAGTGAGGCCATGTCCATTGTTTTTCTCATATGAATCTCTTAATTTCAAATGGATGTGACTCCATTGCATTTTTTAAAGCTGCAGCACTGAAATTTCACAAAATCACCAAATAAATGTAGAAATACTCTTTCACAAGGTAATGATAACGTTTTCTGTACATGTGGATAAGGCCCGGGAGGGGGACTCCCATATAAAAGGGGTAGGGATGCTCGTCGGACATTTTCGATTTGACCCCTAAGAGTTACTAAAATAGGCGTGGCTCAAGCTTATATTGACTCCTAAAAAGGTACCGATAAAAACATGCCAACATTTTAAACTTTCGATGCATTTTATTGCTATTAACATGTTGTATCATCAAGCACATTCTTCCTTGCTGTTTTCAAAAGCAGTCATTCTCTAGCATTCGGTGACACCCAACCCGCTTTACATAGAAATGTCTGTGTTTGATCGTGGATGCCCTAAGTGGTACCAAACTCCTGATTTTGACCCCTAAAAGGTACGACGAGCATCCATGTACCCCTCAAATAAGGGAGTCCCCAACGTCTGTCTACAACGGAACTGCTAGAATGGCCTACTATGAAATTTACTGGAATGACTTGCAAAGGGCCCATTGGCAAAGAATATTTCATGAACATTTACATGTCACTTGTCACTAAGATTTTTACTAAAAACTGTTGAGTGAATACTGTAAATGCATTACCTTGTGAAGCCATGTTCTGCAACAAGTTCCTTTTGCATCTGTTGAGTCTGTTCAATGATTGATGGCAGATCTTGTGGCTGGGATGGTGGTAAGATGTTTGGGATATACTTGGCAAAGAGAGCTGGGTTTCTTTCAGCAAATTCTGATATTAAAAGGTGGGTTATACGATGTATTTTAAGTGCAAATAATAATTTATATTGTACTATTGTGTTTGTTTCTCACAAAAAGGTATTAATCTTGCACATTTTGTAACATTTCTGGCATTTAATCCCTCATTTTGGTTACTTTTCATGGATCCTGTGACATCATAAGATGAATCAACTCCCTCCCTAGAGAAAACTACTACAATAAAATCCTGTAGGTTTTCATTGTGACACACAAGATGAATCAATCCCGCAATTCAGGTAGCATTTATTCTAGTTTAATTTCTGCTCCTGCCTCTCAAAGAAAACTAAGTTAGACAACTCAGAAATAGAATTTGGGGCAAAAAGAGTTCATGTTGTTTTATGGCAAAAAAAAAAGAGTTCATGTTGTTTTATGGTGCTACTTGCACTTTAAGACCTCAGCCTTGACCAAAATATTTTAAAATATCAGGGGCATAGCTAGCTAGGGGGGTCCTTGAGTGCCCATGGCCTTCCCTTGGGTAAATTTACATTGTAAGCATAGGTAATCAAATGGGGATGAGTGAAATTAGGGATAAATTTCATGCGTTTGTCAAAATCGAAGTAATTTCCCAAGCCACTTCGGTGATATTTATCCCTAATTTCACAAGTCACTATTTGATTACCCATTAATATTATGGAGGGCAAATTATGATGCACAAAAAAAATATTTTAAGCGTGCATAGGCATGAAATTTCAAGTTAAAATTAAGCATTAATTTATCCTCTATGGTATTATTGAATGAATAGCATGCCCCATGCTCTCATAGAGGTAAGTACCTCAGTCTGGCACTCATAAGGGTGCCAACCAATCCAAATGCAAAAGCCCCTTATAATATATTCAACAAAATATCTGGATTCTGATTGGTCATAACGAGTGCATAAAAAGGTTAAGAGTGCACAGTTGCACACAATCAATTAATGTTTGCTCAGTATATTATAAACAAAAATCTCGCATGAACTGCTCATGCTATACACTGAGTGATCTTTTGAAAGTTCTCAAATTACACTCACCTAAAGGCTTGTGCAATTAATAGAACTTTCAAAATATCACTCACTGCCTATATAAATCCTGTATAGCACTTGTGTTCATGCAATTTTCTCTACAAACAGTATCACTTACAGAATACTAACTTGGTTAGTATTCTGTAAAATAAACAAACTGATACAACACTAATTACTAATTAAAAACATCAGTGTTGTATCATATATATATACAACACTAATTAATGAAACATCAATGTCACTTTGTATCACTCTCCTGTATCACTGATACAGCTACTGGTCTCACAACTGCTCACTGACCTCCCCTACCCAAGAGTGAAATGTCATGGTAAAACTAGTCTCAAGTGATGCACACAGACTGTCTAATCAATGTGGGACCTGTTTTTGTGCACACTGCACATGACTGTGATGTAAACTATACTGCTGAACTTTAATGTTACATTTTCCATAAAAAAATCATAATATTATTGTTTCATTTCATAAGCAGTTTACAAGTTTATATGAGTGGAAAGTTGTATCTGATTTACAGATACAACATCGCCACTCATTTTGTATCTATTACTTATCAAACTCATTAATAATTCATGAAGCAAAAACAAATGAAATCACTGAGCAATAAGTGATCTTTAAATCTGCTAGAGATGTCGTCCTGATTTACGTAAACTTTTGCTTTGATTTTATCGGCCGAAATTAAGTTCAAAATCGTGTCTGTGCTTTATGGGATTTACAAACTCTCGCTTTCAGCTTGAGTTAATGTAAATCCCATAAAGCATGGTCACTCATTTTGTATCTATTACTTAAAGTGTTTCTGTTGAGGATAAAATATGAAAACATGTAAGCTAGCTGAAATTGGAAATAATGCACATTGCAGTACCTGGATTAAGCGAATAAAGTCCTTTTATAATTGCCATCATGGTCTGTGGGTTGACAGCAAATGGCTGGATTGAAAGCTTTTCAATAATTCCTTGAATTATAAGTGGTAGACAGCATACATAAGATGAAACCCATAGTAAAACAGGAAGTAGTAAAATTTGTAAGTTACAAAAATATTTAAGGCCAATTAAGAGTGCAATATTTTTAGAGATGCATAGTTGATTATAAACTGTAAAATAGGCCCTTTAGTAGTATACACAGGCAGGTTGGGGCACAAGGAGGTGACTGTACAGCGGTCTTTTTTGACACTGGCTCAAGTTTTAAGTTAGTTGCCATGGTAATATCCACAACACCCCTTGATTCGTGACATCACAGGGAGCCCATGACGAGTGTGATGACATCATGAATCAAGGGGCATTGTGGGTATTACCATTGCACCCAACTTAAAACTTGAGCCTGCATTGAAAAAGACTGCTGTACAGTTGTTTTCTTGTGCCCAACCTGTCTGTGTTTACTACTCCCTTTCATACTGCAAAAATCAGATGAGAAACAGGCCAGGCTATGAGCACAAATAGTGATGACAGTGAGAAATCTTGCAACCAAATAAAGGGGATTTACATCTTTCCCAAATACATTTTTTTGCCACATGGCTCCTTGCAATTACCATTCTTCACACTCCTAGCCTGATCTGTTTCTCAACTGATTTTTGCAACATAAAAAGGATTGTTTTACAGCCTAAGGTATATTGAGTAATTAAAATATTAACACCAATAACTATAAGCATCCAAGACTTTTAAATTTTCAAGTGCAGTTGCAATGTGTTACCCTGACTTTATTCTTAAGATAATAATAATAATGGCCATATTTATATAGTGCCATATCACCAGTCTCATGGCGCTTTACACATTACTGACATATCCCGTCAGTGATTTTTTTCAGACTGCTAATTACAACACTAATAGCTGCCACGCAGTTTACAATATTGAGTGTGTGGTTAGTGAAATATAATTGGGCTGGCTGCTGTCCAGGTGACAATCCCCTGCTCTTTTCCGAGTAATGTAGTACAACAGGTTCTAATTCACGTCCCCTTCAAATACTGATTAGAGGTAAGGAGACAAGGCCAACAGCTTGTAAACGTCCCTGCCCAAGTGCCGGAGGACACAGCCAGGATTCAAACCCCTGACCTCCCGCACTCTAGACTGTGCTCCACCAACTGAGCTAACCAGTGATGAGTTTAACATAATTATTATCACAAACCAAAAATAATACACGCATACACAAACATCTTTTCAAGACCTCCAATTGGCATTATTTTTAATACAATGTAGAACAATAGAGGGTTAATTTGCACCATCATGTGACGGAAGCCAATATGTTGGATAGCAGAAACAATATAATTTCATTTCAGTGCTCGAAATTTTAAACAAAAGTTCTAGTCACATTTTGCAACTACAGTTACGAAAATTTGGTCGCAAGTTTGCAATTTTTAGTCGCTAAACACAGAATCCAGTGGTCTTATGACAAAAAGCTGCACCCATGATATATTTTTAAAAGAGACCGCTTTAAAATGGCATCTGAACAAAGGTTGGTGTCACTTTGTTAAAGGGAAATAAAAACTGGAAAATGAAGGTAAATGGTGCATGATTTTGCTGAAAATTTGTAAAATCTCAATGAAGCATACGTGTAACACACAAGGCTGTTGAACCTTCTATTCATTTATTTAGACAAAAAACTAGTTGCCAAATTTGTGACTCCTGGAAAAGTTTTTGTTGCAAGAAATTTTGAGCCCTGCCTTCCTTTGAGATTTAATTTGTCACATGATTAAACAAATTTCTTGTTCCAGCCATCCAACTTGGCTTCCGTCATGTGAGGGGGAAACCCTCTATTACAAAAAATACAATGTTCAGTCTATTAATTAATATCATTGTTAAATATTACACAGATGTACTTACCAAATAAAAATGGGTTATCAGCAACAAATTCTGTAAACAGCTTTTTGAGTTCTATGGACAGATCTGTGTGAAGCTTGGGTACAACATAAAAACGGTTCTGCAAAAAGAGGGTACCATAAATATCCATGTATACACCACACCCGCATATGGCTAGGCTGCACCCCAAATTTAAATGCCTTTTTTGAAATAAAAAAAGATCATAACTGCTTGTACTTGAAGCCATTTTTTTTTCAGAAGAGATTGTTCAATTATGTCATTCCAACTCATGCCAACTGCTATCAATTGCAGCTTCAAAAATATGGTTACTATTTTCCTTGTCAATTCTTGTGACTGTATATTTTAACCTGCTGTCTTTAAAACACGCCAGAATTCTTCTGCTTTTATTCCCCCATTTAAATTAACAAAATTTCAAGGCACTTCGTTTCTTTAAGCACAAGAGATAGTGAGGTTTTCTGGCAAGTGCCATGCTTGCTCACTCACTCGCAATATTTGCTTGTACCTGTGTATAATCTGCATCCCCAAATTTGGCCCTTTTTTTCTCCAAATAATGTGTGGCTTACCCTGGTTGAGAATCTTGCAAGATCTTACCAAGATCTAATCTTGTAAGATCTTGCAAGATCATGCATGATTAGCCAAGATCTTGGCAAGATCTTGGCAAGATTCTCAACCTGGGAATGTATGGGTATTTATGGTAAAGCGGTTTTCGATTGAGTGTCGTAAAACCAAAGTAAATTATCACAGAAAGAATCACAGAGCAAGTAAAAACACAATGAGCCAATCACAAACTGAAGTAATTCACGATTGGTTTTACTTGAACCAATCACGAGGTAAAGTAAACGCAATCGTGGATGGCGTGGTGATTGATGGCATGATGGACCAAAACATGTTTGGTTTTAGTTTAGCACTTGATTGGCTGATAATCACAAAACGTTTTCCACAGCCAATAGGAAAACTGAGCAAATGCAAATGCAAAACCAAAGCAATCACAGATTGCTTTCGACATTCAATTGAAATCTGCTCTATCTATGAAGAAGCTATCCCAAGAATATACAATAAAGTCACTGCTGCATGATGATACTATACATTAATACATGTATTAGTACAATAATTAACAGGTTATTTAAAATACGTATATCCATGCTTACCATATAATTAAATATAGCTACAATTCCAGCAACTGCTTGCAAGTACTGTGCCATGGAAAAATTGAATTTCTCAAGGTACCGGTAATCATTTTGTGAGGAAGCCTGATTGAGGAACAAAAGGAACAAACAAACAAAAAAAGTAATAAATATATTTAACATAAACTATTTAAACAATAATTGTTGGACAAGGCTGAGCTAAATATCATGACTTGTTCATGGCAAGCTGTCAGTTATTTGACAATGCTAACTCATGACAGCATAACACAAACAAATCATGATATTTTGTGATAGTCAAGTTCAATAACAATAGTTTTATCATGTGAAAAAATAAAATATTACCTACAAACTGGAACTTTGAGTCACCAATAGCTCTGCAAGTTTATCTGCCTTATTTACCAAAGGAGTAGTCAATAGTGCACTTGCTCAGACAGTTATTTTTAGCAACTATTGAATTATCAGGACTGTGCATGCAGAATTTGGGATGGGAAAGTGTTGAATGATACCATTATCATGATTGGTTGATTCACCTGCAAATAACTGACTGCAAATAACGGTCTGAGCATGCACAGTCCTGATAATTCAATAGTTGCTACAAATAACTGTCTGAGCAAGTGCGCTATTGACTATGCCTTTGACAAGGCAGATCAACTTGCAGAGCTATTAGTGACTGACATTGCATTTTTGTACCCCCCTGGTTGAGGATGTCATAAATCCTAGGGGTGTCACAACTAAGAGACACTGGATTTCTTACAGGGTGTCTTCTTTCAAAGCTAAATTTCCTTGGGGGTGCACAGTGAAAAGTATTTCCTTGGGGTGTTCTTAAGTGTTTCCCATTAATTTTATATGGGATTTCCTAAGGGATATCACCTAATTTTGGATTTCCTTGGGGGTAAACTTCATTTCAGGTCCTCAACTGGGAGGTACAAAAATTAAATGCAATGGCCGAATATAATTTATTTAACACTCCTCAAAGTATAAGTAACTCAATGGACACCAAAAAAATGAAAAACAATGGACAGAACACTTTGAAATTAGTACTGGTAAGTTTGAAAATGTGCAGACAATTTTTTGTGGTAGTTGGAGTTCCCATCTCTCTGACTTTAAATATGTAGAACCCAACAAGACATAACATATGCCTAAACTGCAAGTATAATTATGTACTATATAAACAAGTGTCCTGTCAATTAAATGGATTATTGCCATCATTTTTGAAGGGCTGTGTGCTGAAAGGGTGTTAGTGTAGAAATGACTAAGTGACACTATTTGCTCTTATGTTTGCTTTACATTTTATGAAGTAAAATTTTAGTTAGATTGTGATATTTTTGTATGTGAAAATGCTAATAATAGAAAAAGCTCAAGATTTGCAAAAAAATTGTCTTTCTTTTCAGGGCTTATCATGGCACCCAAGCCATTGACCCCATGCAGGTTTGATTCCTGGTGTTGCCCCGCTCAAAATATCCTCAATATCATTCCATTTGTCTATTTCACGCCAATATTCTTTGAAAACAAGAAAAATTATCATAACTTACCTTAATAGTGAAATACATGTACATGTATCTATGTTCATTACCCAGTTCCCTTATTGCGTGAAATATATGCCTCCCCCACTCTATTTTAGAACTACGAGCTTGTTTACCGGAGAGCCAAGTCAAACATGAGTTAACAAAATTAATGAATGTTCCTGGTCATTCTGTTTTGGATAATCTTTTGGGTTTTCAAGCCTTCCATTAAAGGGACTCTGTCATGAATAACAGGCCTGGTTACCAAGCCGCCCAAAACTTGAAATTGTTCGCCAACGCTTTCAAGTTTGAAAAGCAAATATATCCCGAGGAACTCACAACATATATTCAATCAGTCTACATTGCAGCCATCTCTCATTTTAGTATATAGTAGTTTATCTTTTATACTTAGCTGTTCAAGTTTTATATTTACCAGAAATATTCGTATTCAGATGTAGTTGTAATGAGATTTTGGGATGGCATCGACAAGAACTTCGAGCTTCAATGGCGGCTCAACTGCCAACTGGCCGTGATGGACGAAGAAAACAAATCTGGCCGCAGAAAGATTTTGAAGAGCCTGAAAGAACACTGGAGAACGTGTCAGGAAAGCCCACAAGAGTATAGTCCTTGTCTAGAACATTTACGAAACCTGAAACAATTTCAAACACCGCTTTTGAGATGCGAGTTTTGTGTTTCGAGTTTCGGCGGCCAGTGAAATTACGCTTCGGTTGTTCATTCCTGCTTGCATTCGTCCCCTTTAATACGTTTCTGACTACAAGAACTCTTGCATGTCTAAGTAATTTTGTCTACCTGAAAGTTGGAGAAAGAATAGATGCGTACATTTTGTAGGTTCTCATCGAGAACGCACAACTCGCAAACCTAGAAATGTAGTTTACGGCAAAACACGATAAATTCAACATCCGGTCACTGAAACTCGAAAGAATGTGTTTCTCTTCAGCCTGAATCTCCATTGCAGCAGTGACAACAATACAAAGATGGTTTTCTAACTGAATGCCTTCGAGCAAGAGCCAGTTTGTATTGTAAATATAGCTGTTGTCGTATCGCGATCGCAAGGAACTGAAACTCATTATAATTTTTCAAGTGTTATGCATTATTATCATTAAATTGCTTGAAACCTGTTCATGCGCATCGCCCTTTCTGCATACAGCCCTTCAATTAGTACAGTTATAATGCATCTTACTTGTAGTTCTTGGGCTCCCTCTCTCAAGTACGATGACACAAGTTCTACCAAATTGTGGTACATCTTTTCCGAGTACTGCTGACACACACACTTGTATACAGTACTACACATGAACAAAAAAACAAGAAAATAGCTTGATATATTATTTAGAGAGTACCAGATGTTTGTGAGTCATGAACAGCAACCAGAAATCATCTTAACAGATCAATCACAATTTCAGGGAAACCCCCGCCCCTCCCCCACACTTCACCCTAACCTTTAATGGTTAATCATTAATAGAACAATGCATATCCAAGGGAGAGGTGGGTGTGTAGTTTCCCAGAAACTGGGATTGAGCCATCTTAACGTACATCATTTGTAAACATTTTTGGCCAATCAACATGGATGGGAAGACTCTTTTTTTACATTTATGACTTGACAATGTTACAGACATGAGGACATTAAAAAGCACAAAAAGGAACATTTGACTTCCAGCTACTGTCTGTGGCTCACAAACATCAATTTCAACCCGAGCCTTAATTGTTTATAATCATACAGACCAGTCTTTATCTATTTATTTATTTATCTGAATCAATCAGTATAGTTAGTATGTTAGATAAATATGATATAAGACTTTTCAAGAAAGTAAAGAATATGTGTAACCATCCTCTTCAAAGTATCCTTCCTAGGATTAAAATGCCTATCACCCTTTTGCAAAAGGGTGATAGGCATTTTAAGTGCACTACAATAAGTCTGTGGAAAAAGAGCGTAATAAAACCTCTGACCCATAAATACTGAATGTTGTAAAAACACATTTGTAAATTTATAGGCTTATTTTTAATCATGAACTAGGAATTTAGGAGTTTTTAGTTATGTACTAGTTTATTAGGTATTTCTAACTCTTTCTAAAATAGGTATTTTTAATAGCCTTTTTTAATCTATTGTAAAGTTTGTATTGTATTTTAACAAATTGAAATAAAGACAAATTATTAAATATTATTATTATTGTTGATAATGTTCATTAAGAACATCATAAAGAATACTGGAATACTGAAATATCTGGGGTACTTGACCAAAAATTGGGTAAAGCATAGTAACTAAGACAGTTCGATCACTATAAAAACTTACTATAAAAAATTCTTGGCAATTTATATTGAATTTTAAAATGTTTATTATGTTTTCATATCACTGTTTCCCTACCTATACATCTCTTCATAGGATATAGGGATAAACTCCCCTGGATTCTGTCTTAAAATCAACAAGATAGCACACTCCAGCTTGGGCCAGAAATTACTAGTATATTCCTCGTCATCCACTGATGCCACTGCAAAATATTAGAGCAGACACGCAGGAAAATGTCAACACATATACATGTAGAGGTTTACTACATGGTGGCACAAAAAGTGAATGTTTAAGTCTGAAAGGATTTTAACTTCATATTTTCAAACCCTGCATTTTTTCAAACCCTGCATTTTTTTCATCAAGTAAATAGTTGAATTGTAAAATATTTCTTAATTTGAGTGCTGCATCTAATGAGTTATAGGTTTCTATTTCCAATATGCTAATTATGTGATCACATGTGAGGCCAACAAAAGGTCACTTCTTTCTCCTTGTGAATGAAACTATTTCTGATTTATACAAAATATTGGGTAAAATCACTGATAGAAGGCCTAAATATTACATGGATGTTTAAAAAAAATTAGTATATTTCTGTCAGCACGTTTTTGTATAATAAATGAGTCACATAATTAGCATATTGGAAATAGAAACCTCTATAATTAATCGATGCCGCACTCAAATTAAGAAATATTTTACAATTCAACTACAAATAACTGTATTTACTTGATGGAGAATTGATTTTCATGATAACAAAAATTGGGCTCATGCAATTTATGCACTTTGATAAACATGCATTTTCATGGGATTTTCATGACAATGATGAGCAATGGTGATTGCAGTCAAGAGAATAATTAATAAAAGTGTTTTATAAGATCATCATACAAGTATAATTATTACTTCTGTTGAGCGGGAGATCGTGGGTTCAAACCCCGGCCGGACCAACGCTCAGGGTCTTAAAATAACTGAGTAGAAGGTGCTGCTTTTGTGAAACAACTGCAAATGGTTAGACCTTCACGTCTTCTCGGATAAGGATGTAAAATCGTACGACTCCCGTCGACCTCAAGTTTATCAGTCTTATCAGACTGTCACGAGTTACCAACGTTAAATAAAGTTGCTTTACTTTACTTTATTTTCTTGCTGCTCATTCAAGCTGTTACATCCTCTGTGGTTTTAACAAATCTGTCTGCCATCTTTGTAGTTCAGAAGGTGGTACAGGGGCATAGCCAGGGCGAGGTTCCAGGGGTTCCAAAAAAAACCTTCATGATTTCCAAAGGGTAAAAAGCTCTGTAAGATGATGGATCACCAGACTCAGAACCCCCCTTTGTGGAACTCCTGGCTATACGCCTCTGTGGTTAAGTGCAACATCATCAATATTTTCACTTGTGAAGACATGGAAAATATGGCACTCAAGACCTGGATGTAGTTTTGTATGAGTTCTGTGCAGGAAGCACAGGGAGTCCCTAACCGATACTAGAATATTGGAAGATTGGATCGAAACATTAGTTTTGATGCGTGTGGGTTACCTGTGATTACTTTGCCGCGCGAGAGTGGTTGTGAATTTATCGTAGTCTGTTTGTTTTTATCCCAAAATTCTTCATTCGCAGCCTAAAATTCGGACAATAAAGTTATCTGGCTGTAAGATGAACCAGCTAAATGTGTAGCCTATTTATTATTCTGTAGTCTGCATTAGTTTTAAGATACCGGATAATGTTTTGAGCGAGATTTAAGCGTTTGAGTTCACCGATACCTGTTCGCTGATTTTCGCTGCCGATCGCCTTGCTATAAAGTATTGAAAGGGAAGACACAGCGTTAAGAAAAACGACCAGAAATCCTTAATTGCAAATTTCATAATCTCTAATTTAATTCACATGTGAGTTGTTTATTAAGTATTTTCTCACTCCTGCTGTGACTTTTTTTGGCAAGCCTTATAGTCTAAGACAACATTTCAACACAATCATTTTATTTTCGTTTTTGTGAGGCAAGCTCAAGGTTTTTACTTTTTCGCTGCAACGTTGTTGACAAAAAAGCGACTCAGTAGGGGAAGTACCAGGAACATTTAGTTTGACAAAAAAAAAATCCCTTCGGGGTTTATACTAAGGGTTTGAGTCGTTATGAGTCACGAAAAATGGCGCAAGACGTATCTCCCTTCTAGGATATGGTAAGGCATGTCCCGTCGCTCCCTGTGGGGTTATACGTTGCAGTCAAAAAGTAAAAACCTCGGCTCACCGTGTCTTCCCTTTCTAATACTTATACAGTAGTGAAAATGAGCGAACAGGTGTCCGTGAACTCAAACGCTTAAATCTCGTTCAAAACACAGTATAATAAATAAACTACACATTCAGCGGATTTGTTTTACAGCTAGATAACTTTATTGTCCATTTTTCGGATGAGAAAGTGCAATTGTTGAATCAATTAGCGAAAATGAGCGAACAGGTGTCTGTGAACTCAAACGCTTAAATCTCGCTCAAAACATTATCCGGTGTCTTAAAACTAATGCAGACTACAGAATAATAAATAAGCTACACATTTAGCTGGTTCATTTTACAGCCAGATAACTTTATTGTCCGAATTTTAGGCTGCGAATGAAGAATTTTGGGATAAAAACAAACAGACTACGATAAATTCACAACCACTCTCGCGCGGCAAAGAAACCACAGGTAACCCACACGCATCAAAACTAATGTTTCAATCCAATCTTCCAATATTCTAGTATCGGTTAGGGACTCCCTGTGGTAGGAAGGAGTCTCAGTGGTAACAATGGCATCAGAGGCCAGTTGTCCCAGAGATCGCAAAATTGGAGTCATGGTGAGAAATGTCTTAGTTTCTATTGTGCTGCACTGTTGTGTTCTTTTGTGTCATAAGGAAATTAACATCATTTTCTGCCAACAACTGTAAAATGTTCTCTTCCTGGCCTTGCTTTGATGCCTTAGTAAGGTCAATTAGTGGTTCATTTCTTAGTAAAGCAATCCTGTCAGATACATATAATAAGTGTTTCTGCACAATGCTTTACTTCTGGTTAATAATAATAATTATTGTTACTGTCTGGGATTTTAGTACAGTTGTAAATACAGGCCTAAAATAAATTAACTTGCTAGCTCAATAAATATTAAATAGTTTGTTTTACATCGATATACAGGAAGCCATTTCCGGGTCTCACAAGATAGTGCATGGCTTGTGTTTAAGTATTTGATGATTTCCTGTGTTGAATTGGAATCTAGGTTCTTGGATTTTGAGGAGGAAGACTGGAAAACCTGGAGAAAAACCCTCAGAGCCAAGTTGAGATACCAAGTGAACAAACTCAACATACATATTATGGTGCCATGGTCGAAAATTTAACCCAGGCCACATAAGTGAGAGGTGAAGCACTTTCCACAATACCACCCCAGCTCTCCATACATGTATAAATCAACGATTAATAATTTTCTGATTCATAGTAGAAGTTGATGAAAATCATAAAATGAACTATTTAAAAATAATTCCACATTCTCAATCAAAGCAGGTAAGTGCATGGCAGTCTAGCACCAAATGAATGGTGTTTATTATCCAGGGCCCTGTTGTTTGAAGCAAGGGTAACTTTATCATTAGGATAGTGCAAAATTATGTACCGTATTTCCTCATGTATAAGCCACACCTTTTTTGACCTTTCAGTTTTTCAAAGTAACAAAAAAAATGTATCAAAGTTGGGAGTGCTGCTTATATGCAAGTTTAAAAAAAACTTTTTTGCAATGGCCACAAACAAAGCCATATGAACAAGAGAATTGCATCTCGCTCACTCCGGATTGGGATACCAGCGAGTTGTTCTACGCTTTACAAAGAAAACTACAATCTTGGACAAAACTGTTAGGACTCTTAATTATTTGGTGCATTTTTTATTTTTGCATGCTTTACCTACCCCTCCAAAATTCCTCCCCAGCCCCCTAATCCCCCAAACATCAATGTTGGGCGAGTAGCACACAAACACCTCTCGTGAATGCACAACCGATAAAACAACATTGATACAGGGGGGCGGGGGGGGGGTAGAAGTGAATACTTTTGGATTCCGTTTCAGGGAAGTGTATTAGGCAAAGTTTATTTTGAAAATGCAAGGGTGTCTCAACGGGATTCAATCTTGGTCAAAACTGTTAGGACTCTTAATTCTTTGGTGCATTTTTGAAAATGTGAATATTCGAAAATGCAAGGGGGTCTCGATGAATTTTGTCCAATATTGTAGCTGTCCATTTGCTTGTCATCTTATCTGCTAAATAATGCTTCATATGATTCTTTGTATTGCTAAAGCCCATAATTGGCCTTGGAAGCCCTCTAATTTTCAAATAGACTACCATTCTTGTTGAGTCCTCATTCTACAGTTAATTGTCCGATCGAGTGTAGCAACAGAAAAAAAACTTGCCCCAGGCCACCCTCCTTGAAATTCAAGATGGTGGAATCACGGACATGGACACGCGCATATCGTTTTGCTAGAAAACCTTGCTTTCTCTTGGATTAAAGGAATGAGTTTCCTTGAATATGTTGCTAGTTAATGGTGGAATAAAAGCAGAAGAATTCTGGAGTGATTATAAGACAGCAGGTTAAAAATAATATACACAAGAAATGACAAGGAACGTTGTACCATATTTCAAGTTGCAATAGCAGTTGACATGATTTGGAATATTGACAACCATCTCTTCTAAAGAAGTTTTGCTTCAAGTATGAGTAGTTATGAACTCAAACAAAATATTATTATTCCCAAGTTTGTGGTGCAACTTACATGTATATGCAAGTTTTTTCCTTAGACTTTTTTTGCAAAGCCAGTTCCTGTTTGTTGGGCCAAAGTTAGGGGTGCAGCTTATACATGAAGTGCGGCTTATACAGTACAGCCCAGAAACATATGTACATTTGTCCGCAAAAATTTCGTGACCAGATTGTGTGCAGTGTTCACAATCATTCTGTTCCCATTTGTTCGCGAATAGTTCGCAAATTGTTCGCGATTTCCTCGCAAACGCAAGGTGTTTGCAAACAAACATGTACAATCTAACAATTTACAAATTCTAATCAACAGGTCATCCATCTAGAGGGAAACACATTAATATCATTGCCACTTTTCCTAGGAGAAAGTTTGTCTTGAAACGAACAAACCAAACGTCCGTAGTCTTCCGTTCCAACACAAGAGAATGCTCACTGCGGTTTTAGTTTTCAGGTGCATTGGATCTTTATGCATGTTAGATAAGTTTACAGGGCAGGGGAAGAGATTATTATCTACAACTGCAAGAGAAATGATCTATTTTATTTCTTCCTGTGATCGGCACGAGCTATTGTAAAGTTATTTCAAATAAATACACCGGCAAATGGAGCTGGGGGCGAATTGACTGCGGACGAAGCGACAAACGACTGGTATTCATTACACGAGAATAAACTTTGCCGAGTATTAGAGCGAGGAGTCTCAGAAAGTTCATTTTTAGGCGTTTTTTCTTATGTGGTCAATGACTTTTATGGCATGTGATGGCTTCTAAAGGACCTGTTGTGTATTTGTAAGGAGTCTCGGTGACCTGACGCTAGTCCCTCGCGGGCAATGCTATCCGGGATAACCTTCCTCAGGTAGACAATATATCGTCTACATTTTTCTGCGGTGACGGTCTCCCAGAATCGGTGGATACCGATCAGTAGCTCCTCCTTGTTCATCGGCTTGACAATGCGACAGAGAAAGCTCTTCAGTTCCACAGCATCTCAATGGGATTGAGATCTGGGCTCTCGGTGGGGGTGGGCCTGAACTGGATGTAGTTATCACAGCCAATAGAAAAGCTAACCAAACGCAAAACCAAAGCAATCACTTAATTATTATTTTCAACACTCAGTCGAAAACCACTCTATGCAAAACCGCATGGTAAACAAACCATTGCCATGGTAAACAAAGCGACGACGGTTTCACATTAAGTAAGTTTATGATGTGTTTTTGACAAGAGCTAGGAAATCAAAGAAAACTTCAGTGCTTCAACAACCCAAGTTGTTATAACGCCGAAAGAGTGACTTTATAATTTTTCATGGACGTTTAGTATAGAGACCTAGCGATTCCTGTTTCGTCATTGCGTATTACTGTACTGTAGTTTCCACACAGCTTTAGCCTGTTCTGAACTCTTGGTTCATTTGGTTTATATGTGTTTGTTGTAGTCTACAACACAAGCGCAATGGCTTGATTTCGTAGCTTGAAGAAGTGATGATCGACAAAGTTTTATGACTGGCGAGATCGTAAAAAAATGTACATATGTTTATGGGCGGTACTGTACGTAAGGAAATATGTTAGGGTTAAGAAATAAAGTTAGAGGTGCGGCTCATATGTAAGGAAATATGGTAGTTGTAATCCGTACATCTCAGGTTAGTGACTTAACCCTGGGATAGCACTTGTACCGGCCCTTTCTCGAAATAACAGGGCACAGTAGTACATGTACATGTATATTAGCTGTCTGTTCTGGTCGACTTTATATACTTAAGTTTTGACACTCAACTAATGACTGTCTGTTATTGACAAGTCCACTGTACTGTTGGATTAAAATTCTAATGACAACCTTGCAATAATGTGACATCTTATATAATAATATGCTAAGTGTGTGTGTGTCAGTGTGTGTGTGTGTAACGCTCTTTCCCAGGCTCCCTCGTTGGATCAATATCCTAATATGGAGGACGCGCGCACTCGCGTCCGAAAATGGTGCCAAAAAGTGACGGCCACAGGTATTCCAACGAAGATGACTAATCATGCGAAAAGTTGCTTTCTGTCTTGGTTGCATTTGAGGAAAGAATGTTAAAAAGAAATGAGTTTTCTCAAGTTCTACACTTACTTGGGCGAGCGAGCCATCGAGCTTATGGGAATCTGTTTTAGGGAAAACCTGGGCGAGCAAGCCATCGAGTTTACGCGAATGTTTTACTTAGAGTTTAGGGAAAACCTATCGCTAAGCGGCCGAAGTCAAGCGACCGAACGAGGTAAGACCAGGTATTCAAACACAGTTAGAAATGTTGTCTGTGGAAAAGGCTGTTATTTTTTTAATCTTACAACTCTATGATGTGTCTAATAGTAAGATATTTTGTCCATGTCTGTTTTCTGTATCCAGTTTCCTGTGTTCTTAGATATAAAACCAACTGTTTCGGTGGCCAGATTTGTTTTCGTCACACAAATTCATGTCTCGAGCTGCCTCAGTGTGACCGTCAGTTTTGGCACTTTTTTGACAAAAATTGTGCTCATCAGTTGAAGAAAATAACTGAGATCCGTAAGATATTATTCCCTTTAAAAAAAATCAAAATACAACCTTGAAAATATCAACACGCTAAAAACATTGTGCCAGGATTCGGTCAGCCGGCTAGACTATGTTACTATAATTTATCATATTTGTTGATTTCATGTGAGTTCCCACGGGTCCCTGCTAGTAATTTATAATGGTTGATTTACAAAATAATATATCCACCCCCTTATAATGACCATTGCTATTGATTGATAATGCAATTTATGGATAACAAATTGATAACAATTAAAAATAAGCTATCTAATATCAATCAAGCAATAGCGAAACTTTGTGTTGATAACATTACAATAAATTTGTTATGCTAATGTACCAACCACGATTTCAAAAGGCCGCTTTGTGCCAGGAACCAATGGATCTCTGGTTGGCACATTAATAACAATGAATAACATGGCAGTAAGTATCGCTATATATACATATACTTGTTTATGACTTGTCAACTGGAACATTGAGCAATGGCAATACAAGACTCCCATGCAATTTAAGGACGGTGCCCACTATTGTCAGCGCGCACGCCGTTCTGCGCATCTTGCGTTCCGCGGGTCATCCCGCGAGACAGGCCATTTGCAGAACTATTTTCAAAAAGCTGTGTTAAATGTGTAATTTGACAGACAGAAAGATGAAGGATTTTAATACGGTCGAAAAATATGCTTGAGAAATGAACGATTTGGAAAATCTTTAAATTCCACTACACGGCCACGAAAGACAATTTTCAGCTGAAATGGTATTAAAACAGCCGACCATTTCAATGATTTATCGTGGGGAGATGGTCGAAGAATCGTACATGTAGATTTAGGAGATTTACCCGACCAATCGAATGAAGGTTGTTTGGACAGCCATGAATCACTGCTGTCTTTTCGCCCAGCGCCTTGTGCTTTAGGCCTGTCGATGCTTTCGAGTTTCGTCAGTAAAAGAAACCAATTTTCAGACTTACTAGGGAGGCCTTGTTAAAAAATGTTAATTTTTGAAAATAAAATTAGCGATAAATAGGCCTACCGTCCACATAACTTTTTAAAATGCGTGGATACCCCCATTTTTTCTTTTTGTAATCTATAATATAGAAGCTAAACAACGTTTACATATATTTTTTGTCTTTATAAAATTGAAACTTGATGTCCATTTCGGCAAAAAATATGTGTCTGTTCATGGTCACTAATGAGGCTTACAAAGCAAAATTTGTACAAAAAATGATAATCATCGTAAGATAAATGGTTTGATTGGCATCCTTTGTGAAGAACGCTATGTCTAACGTTTTTTGTCCTAATATTTTGCCAGATAACCCAAAATATTAATCGAATTAAAAAATTGATTCTCGGACAAAGAAAATTGCTGAGTCAGCACTTTTTTCGATTTTCATCCTTAATCATCTCTCTTAAACGTGTGGGTACCGCATAATTTTTTTTCTGATTTCAAAAGCTCCATAGGGGGTTCAAACAATCCATATAGATTTTTAGAAAACAAATTGGTTTGCAATTAGTAGGCACCGTCCTTAAGCAATGAAGGCGTGCATTAAAACTGCAGCTTTTCATTACAAGTGCAAACTTAATCGTGCCAACACAGAACAAATATTCAAACATTTATGCGTTACTGACAACAGAGAAATGTTTCTAAACGCTGTGGTTAATTATAAACTACAAGTTCTTAGACGGCTTAGGGTTAGGCGTGGACGTATTTACAATTTACATTAACAGAATTAAGTTCATAAAGTAGGTACAAGCTTCACCAATAAATACTTAAATCGTAATTGTATTATACGAGCTTGTCAAGCTAGGCAGAGGTCTGTCATGTCATTAAGCTTAGCAAACCGAGCTCGGTTGACAGTCGAGACTTCTCGCCAGCTCCTTATTTATTCTCACATCAACCAGACTTGAGAATGAGTTCAGTTTACAACAAATACTTACATCTGGGAGGTCGCAAAAGCGATGGAAAACCATTATCCCGGCTAGACATAACGTTCGTCTCGCCCATTTTCAGAGCATGATAATCTAAAGGTTGTATTTTTGCCGTAAATCCATGGTTTTCTGGACTCTACATTCCTACAACCTTTTGCCTTGGATTCAAACTTAATGACCAGTCCTCATATATTTGACTCTATTTGGGAACCATAGGGAGCCCGAAAGGAGGATATTCATGTCTTCCCATGATGCTCTGCTCGCTCTGTTCTTCGACTCGTGACAAAAAGTAAACATGGCGGCCGATGGAGAGCCCAATCCACGCACATTTTTGTCGTGGCTTTCAAGGACATAGAGTGAACTATGGTACGTATTAACATACAGAGTATTTGTTCACATATTTTATGACGTGACTGTAGTAATTTTAAGGGGCACATGTTTCCTCGAAACCTGTTCTGACACGTTTAATAGTGGGAAGGGGCTTCACGCTTCAAGTGGCTTTTCGTGACGGGCTAATTTAAGTGGTGTGCAGGGAATTGCTTTTATTACTCGGGCTGCCTGTGGCAGCACCGAGTCTAAAAATGCAAGTCGTTATTTATTTTTTTATTTTTTTATTCCGTGTAGCAAGCGTTCTGCGCATGCGTTAAAGGTCAAATTCACACCAATCAGATTGCACTGTGCTGGTCACACAACAAGCCAGGTTAATTTATTTACATAATTTAATACAGTAAATCAAGATGGCGGCGGACCCGCGAGGAACTTTCTCTCTAATTTGGAGTCCCATCTCTCAAATGTAAGCACTTTAATGTTTTATTTAACTTCACTCGTGCGAAAGCCTTCCAACAGGCTCAGGATACTTGTTATTTATTTATGCTGAACCCGAGTGAATACGCTTGGCTTGCTCGCTGCATAATTTTGAATTGTGCTGTTCGGTTTGCCTATACCAAAACTGCAAATGGTCAAGATGCTATAAATCATACCTGAAGGCTGAAGAGAAATACATGGATATGAATATTTCAGTGTGAGTTGTGAAGAAGCTTTTTAAATACTACATGTGTGCATCGTGGTGGTTTAAGTCAAACATGGTCTGTTTTGTCGGCGCGGTGACGACACCAGCGAAGTTGAACAGTCAAATCAACTCACCATAATTTGTAAACAACCAAGTGAATTCTGTTGGCTTGCTCGCTGTACTGGATTCTGCTTTTCGCTGTACATACAGATACCGAAACTACAAACAGTAAGATGACCTGGCTGAAGAGAAACAAGGTCTGAGTTTTCTAGATACCCGTAATCGGCGTATCTTGTGTGTCGAGTTGCGACACTGTGTACATCTTGGTTATACAAATTAACGGATTCAAATTAACACTACAATCAGACAGAGAGTTAATCTATACCGACACTTTGATATGCCAAGGAACTGGAATATCAACACAGTACAAGGAAATTCAAAGTACTGACTTCATTGCTGTGTTCAATTAATCTACACTGAATTTCTAACGGACCTGAATCAAGGCTGATCAAAGTGACCATAAATTATTCTGGAACAACAATGCCGCTCAATATTCTGCAACCAACCTTGTTCTCACTTGAAAAATACCCGGGAAACGTAATGTGAACGATAATGTTCAAATCGAAGGAACTGCATGGACTGTACTTTATACACATCCATATATAGTTTATGTTCTAGGAACTGGAATTCAGTTTATACACATCTGAATAGCAGGGCTCGAAATTGCGCCCGATACAGGCGTAAATACGCCTAGATTTTTTCGTTTTACGCCTAACGTTTTCCACTTAGGCGTAAAATTTTGGAGAATTACGCCTAAAATTTTTAAGCTGGACATAAAATTACGCCTCCCTTTTTTTCTTAATTTCGAGCCCTGAATAGTAATATTTATTTATACGTACTTTATATTAATCCCTTTATATATCCTGTAATATAGTGTCCCCAATTAGCTTTACAGCTAAATACTATTGACACTCAAATAAAGTTCATGTATGTATGTAAACCCAGGTTTAGAATCTTGGCAAGATCTTGGCAAGATCTTGCAAGATCTTGGCAAGATCTTGGCAAGATCTTGGCAAGATCTTGGCAAGATCTTGCAAGATCATGCATGATCATGCAAGATCTTGGCAAGATCTTGGCAAGATCTTGCCAAGATTAGATCTTGTCAATCTTGCAAGATCTTGCAAGATCTTGCAGGATCTTGCAAGATCTTGCAGGATCTTGCAGGATCTTGCAAGATCTTGCAAGATCTTGCAAGATCTATTTCTTGCCAATTTAAGATTAGATCTTACCAAGATCTTGCAAGATCTTACAAGATCTTACAAGATCTTGCAAGATCTTATATACCTGTTATAAATTATATAGTACATCACTCCCCAGGTTGAGAATCTTGCCAAGATCTTGCCAACCATGCCTAAATTAGATATTAATTGCTTTTAATATATAATTATCCATGAAATACCAGTGTATATTTCTTTCTAAAAAGTGATATCTTCACGCGTGAAGTTAAAAATGATATATTCACACATGAAGATATCACTTTTGAAAATGACTTGCTTTCAAAGATTTCTAGCCTTTTTAGTTGGAGATTGAAACTGGTATTAAATTCATCGATAATTATATATTAAACAGCATTACATGGCTGCTTGGAGATACAAATTTTATCTTCTCGTGTTGACGAAGTATCTTACTCGTTCGCTGCGCTCACTCGTAAGATATTTCATCAACACTCAAAGATAAAATATGTATCTCCGCACGGCCATGTAATATCCTCTATACATTAATTTAATACTTAACGTTTCACTGAAGCACAAGCCAGCAAGACACGTCAGCAAGACAATTAATGAGAATTAATTAACCTGAGAATTAAGAATCAGTGGGTGGGTACTGATCCGACTCCTTCATTTGTTTTTCTACCTCACAGGAAGAAAAGAGGAACTTTAGATTTACCTTTTATCCCAGTCATGTACATGCATCTACGTTAATTCACTCATTGTCCTGCTGAAACTGATGCTATTGTCTAAGTTTGCGACTGTAATATTATTAATACTACAACTTTTTTTTTCAAAATAACACCTCTAACAATTATCGAGATCTAAAAGGGGGCTGCCCGACTTGATAAATACCGGAGGTACATACAAGGGGGGCCTTACATATAGGTGATTTTGACTGATATTTTTCTGTGCTATAGGGGGAAGGGGCTGAAAAAGTTCACCAGTTGGAAATTAAGGGCTATTAAAATTTTACACTTCCAATCTTGATATCTTCATGCCCCTTTATATTATTTTTTTTAAGGTTGTTTTGATCAAACATTTTTACCAGATTTTGCTCAAATTTTAACAAACATTATACAATTCATTGACACAACTGATAATGTCAAAATATTGACCCTAATCACACATACATGTATACTAATGACATAATTGTAATGTAAGTCAACCCCACTTTTTTCACATTTTGCACCATTACTTGAAATGTAGTTGAACAAAATTTTTTAACGACTGGAAACTGTTCAGACTCAGAATTTTATCAAAATCCCTTGGGCAGATTAGTTGGTGAAAAATTAGGGCTATGAATATCACACCTTACTAATGTGTCAAAGTTGAAAGGTCCATAGCTTTCAGCCAATAGAAGTGATTAGATTCCAAACTGGTTAAAAGTATTTCCCAAAGCTTACTAAATATTGATGACACATAAAATTGTGCTAGAAAAAAGTCAGAAAATAAGTTGTGAATATTTCTCTTGACAGGGTAAAAATGTTGAAAAATGACAAAAACCTCAAAATCTACACATTTCATAGAAATAAAAAAA
This sequence comes from Actinernus sp. WN-2022, assembly GCA_030867875.1. NCBI lineage: Eukaryota > Metazoa > Cnidaria > Anthozoa > Actiniaria > Actinernidae > Actinernus > Actinernus sp. WN-2022. The sequence goes on from JAOWCC010000577.1 coordinate 34,384,897, forward strand.
CGTTTTTGAGCATTAAATTCAATCTTTCATAAGAATAACACCAAACCTCAAACATCACTGAAAATTATCTACTATTAGAAATATGATTTTTTAAAGAGCACCCCAGAGCCAAGGTTTTGGATACTGCTATGTTTACTGATCTAGAGTGGCCACAGCTGACTATCGGTATGATGCACATGCATTTAAAAGTTGACAAATTACCATGACCAGGGGGTACAAGGGATAACTAATTTCTGTAAAAAATGTGTAGGTTGTCACAGAAACTGGTCATTATGATAATTTGTTGACTTTTGAATGCACATGCATATTCCATTAGTAGTTGCTCTTGATGTAATTACAAAGCACTATCCAAAACCTTGATTCTGGAGTGCATATCTTTGAAAAATTGTATCTCTAATTGTAGAATTTTTTTTCATTGATAGGATTTGGTGTATTATGCTTATGAAAGATTGAATTTAATTCTCAAAAAATTGTTACTCTCTTGAAAGAAATATTCACAACCTTTTTTCTGCTTTTGCTAGCACAATTTTATTTGGCTTGAAGATATTTAGTAAACTTTGGTAAATACTTTTGACCAGTAAATGGATTCTAATCACTGCTATTGACAGAAAGCTTTGGTTCTTTCAGCTTTGACAACATTCAGTAAGGTGAGAAATCCATAGTCCAATTATTTTCACCAACTTCTGCCCAAGGTATTTTGATCAAATTTGCACTGTGTACATACATGTATGCATGTGTTATAAGTCTGAACAGTTTCCAGTTGCTTGAAAAAAAATTGTTCCACAAGATTTTGAATAATACTGCAAAATGAGAAAAAAGTACATGGACTTATGTCACAATTACAGTATAATTCATTACTGCTATAGTGTCTGTGATTGGGTCAAGATTTTGAAATTTATATCAGTTGTATCAACAAATTGTATGCTTTTTTTTTATTTGAGCAAAAAAAATGATAATTAATTATATCAGGTAAAAATCCTTAGTTATGACATTTTGTTTAAATTTGCAAAGTGGCTTAAGTTTGGAACCTTAAGTTATGTCTAACAAAGATTAAATCATATTTTACATTGATAATATAATTTGTTGTAGCCTGAGAAGAAAGCCAACTCTTTAATCGCTCCCGTCATTGCATACCCCATGGTAATGAGCCAGAAAATTCCATACTGATTTTAATTTTAATCCATTTTTACTGCCATAAATTACAAGTAATATAACAATGTACTCCCCAAACCCAAAGATTTTAGCTCAAAACAAATGCAAAATATGTAAAGCCAGGAATCGACCCATTCTACCATTGCTTAATTGTCCAACTTGAAAAGGGTGTCAGATTTGCAAACTTTAAGGCTTGATTACAGGGTGTCAATGAGAATGAATCAAACATTATTTTGGCTAACCACATACTCCATTCAGAGGCTTTAAAAATTACTCTATTAGCCACATTAATGCACAAGGGGAAATATGCATGCATGTAGTGGTAATTTAATACCTGTAACCATTTTAGGTGCAAACACTAACCCATATCCAATGAAAAACAACAAGTTTACACTTAGTTGACCCAATACTTTGCATGGCTAAAGTGAATAAGTTGCACTATAAATATCTGGTCTGTCAACCACTTAATTACATACCAATCATGTATGGACCACTCGCCAACCATGTATCAACCACTAACATGTGATCATGCACCTGCAGGTATCAACCACTTTATACCTTTATACCATGAACCACTAAACAACCACCTATATGGTGGCCCAGGACTGCCATAGCAAAAATGAACAAAAAAAATAAAAAAAATAAATAAATAAATAAAAATGAATAAAAATTGAAAGGAAAATGAAACGAAATTAAATTAAAATCAAATCGAAATTAAAAGCAAAATCAAATTAAAAGTAAATCAAAAATAAAGACAAAATCAATTGAAAAGCAAACGCATTTCAAAATGAAAATAAATTGAAATAAAATACCTCTTGGCCCATTGCTGCCATTGAAAAAAAAATTCAAATCGAAATTAAAAGCAAAATCAAATTAAAAGTAAATAAAAAATAAAAACAAAATCAATTGAAAAGCAAACGCATTTCAAAATGAAAATAAATTGAAATAAAATACCTCTTGGCCCATTGCTGCCATTGAAAAAAAAATTAAAATTGAAATTAAAATTGCTCGTGGCCCATCGCTGCCATAGACCATGATGCATTGCTTGTGTATATGTGTTCACGAGTAAACACAAACTTGATTCATCCAAGATGGCGGGGGCAAGAATCAGAAATACGGGCTGGATTGAAGACGAACGCTTAAAGGAACAGCTAACAAACTGTTAGAAGTGGACTGCGTAGAAATGAAATCTTAAGTTTTATGGAGAGGGACTTTGGAGAATACGCTTGGAGTATACGAACTCTTGATCGTCGCATGCAACATTTTGACATTCGTTATACCGATACTGAAGTACCTTTGGACGATGTTCAAACGGCGGTAAAGATGGAACTTGAAGGTCCTGGACGACTTCTGGGTTACAGAGCCATGCATGCAAAATTAAGACAAGAGTATCACCTCAATGTCCCAAGAAACTTAGTACATGATGTCATGTTTGATATTGACCCAAATCTACTGGAAAATCGCCGTCCAAATACCAAGGAAAAGAAAGCCAAAGGAAATTTCATGACCAAAGGCACAAACTGGGTACATTCATTGGACGGCATGACAAACTAATGGGCTACCAAAATAGCACGTTTCCATTGGCAATTTATGGAGCTGTCGATACAGCTAGTAGAAAAATTCTATGGTTAAAGGTGTGGGTCAGCAATTCAGATCCCAAAAGAATCGCGCTCTGGTATTTAGAGTATTTACATTCGACCAGACGCATGGCTTCAATCCTTAGAATGGACAAAGGCACAGAAACGGGTGTAATGGCCACAATGCATGCATTTCTACGAGAAAAACATGGTGATATGGATGATCCATCCGACACAGTAGTGTATGGACCATCAACATCAAATCAGGTAATTTATTATTGAGGTAGATTATTGATCAAGCCACTATTAAAGTGATATTTATACATTGTATATATATTAATATATTAAAACCTTTAATAATAGGTGATTGGCTTAACATTGGAAAATATGTGAGGATGTGGTAGTGCCATAAAACTAATATATCCTTATTATTAGACTACAAGTTCAAGTGTTCTATGAGGCAATAGTCAACAAGGCACGTAGCGGCGAGTTGACTATCCTCAGAAAACGAGAACGAGTAGTCTAATTGTTTTAGCATAAACCATCCAGTAGGTCAGTAGAAAATGACAGAAACAATAATTCATCGAGAAACTATGAGGATTGTCAACTCGCCGCTACGTGCCTTGTTGACTATTGCCTCATAGAACACTTAAACTTGTAGTCTAATAATAATTGTTATATACAGTCATTCTCAAAAAGGTTGTCCAGATGAAAAGACTACAATACTACAATAAAGTCACATGATTCATTATGTATTCAATTTCCTCACGTGGAATTTTAATTTGAGATATATATATATATACACACATATAAAATGTGTTTGTGTGCAAGGATATATTAGTTTTATGGCACTACCACATCCTCACATATTTTCCAATGTTAAGCCAATCACCTATTATTAAAGGTTTTAATATATTAATATATATACAATGTATAAATATCACTTTAATAGTGGCTTGATCAATAATCTACCTCAATAATAAATTACCTGATTTGATGTTGATGGTCCATACACTACTGTGTCGGATGGATCATCCATATCACCATGTTTTTCTCGTAGAAATGCATGCATTGTGGCCATTACACCCGTTTCTGTGCCTTTGTCCATTCTAAGGATTGAAGCCATGCGTCTGGTCGAATGTAAATACTCTAAATACCAGAGCGCGATTCTTTTGGGATCTGAATTGCTGACCCACACCTTTAACCATAGAATTTTTCTACTAGCTGTATCGACAGCTCCATAAATTGCCAATGGAAACGTGCTATTTTGGTAGCCCATTAGTTTGTCATGCCGTCCAATGAATGTACCCAGTTTGTGCCTTTGGTCATGAAATTTCCTTTGGCTTTCTTTTCCTTGGTATTTGGACGGCGATTTTCCAGTAGATTTGGGTCAATATCAAACATGACATCATGTACTAAGTTTCTTGGGACATTGAGGTGATACTCTTGTCTTAATTTTGCATGCATGGCTCTGTAACCCAGAAGTCGTCCAGGACCTTCAAGTTCCATCTTTACCGCCGTTTGAACATCGTCCAAAGGTACTTCAGTATCGGTATAACGAATGTCAAAATGTTGCATGCGACGATCAAGAGTTCGTATACTCCAAGCGTATTCTCCAAAGTCCCTCTCCATAAAACTTAAGATTTCATTTCTACGCAGTCCACTTCTAACATAGTTTGTTAGCTGTTCCTTTAAGCGTTCGTCTTCAATCCAGCCCGTATTTCTGATTCTTGCCCCCGCCATCTTGGATGAATCAAGTTTGTGTTTACTCGTGAACACATATACACAAGCAATGCATCATGGTCTATGGCAGCGATGGGCCACGAGCAATTTTAATTTCAATTTTAATTTTTTTTCAATGGCAGCAATGGGCCAAGAGGTATTTTATTTCAATTTATTTTCATTTTGAAATGCGTTTGCTTTTCAATTGATTTTGTTTTTATTTTTGATTTACTTTTAATTTGATTTTGCTTTTAATTTCGATTTGATTTTAATTTAATTTTGTTTCATTTTCCTTTCAATTTTTATTCATTTTTATTTATTTATTTATTTATTTTATTTTTTTTGTTCATTTTTGCTATGGCAGTCCTGGGCCACCATACACCTATCAACCACATCACTGTACACCAACAGCCTCCCAACCACTAATCAACCATACATTTATGGTGCAACGTTTTCACATTTATTAGCCATAAACATCTTTTAATTAAATGGGTCAATTAACCCATTCCTCTAGTATATAAATTTTGCCTTTTGAGAATGATTCTGACCTGATTGCAGCATACATGTATATAATTATATATATATACACACATGACCATTTAAGTACACAGAGCATAATATATTGAATCGAAGTTGCTATTATGAAAGAAAGAACAAAATTAGATCAAACTTTCCAAGAATTTTAATTACTTAAGCTAGTACAGCTGTATGTATAAATTAAAAAAGAACGATAAATTGGATCATTGGCTTGAGTGTTTACACCCAATACTATTATCTTGTACACTGCTTATTCAAATGTCAGTGTTGAATAGCGAAACTAAATTAGCCCACTTTAATGAATTCAGTTGATGTGGCACTAAAAATTAATCTTACCTTGAGAGCAAAGTAAGAAAGACAAAAAAAAAATTATGTTAGTTAAGTGTCCCTGAGAAAATATAAGACTATATATCCACTCAATGACAAAATGAGATAAGAGGTTTCATCAGCTTGCATTGAGATAAACACTCCAGGAATTGAGGTCATTCCATCTTTAATGTACTGTGGGGATGTGACATCAGACACCTTATTAAGCTCCTTGGTGGTCTTGGACTACCAGCTGTCCCAGGCATTGCATTTTCCGTTGATTTATTGGATTACGGTGACTAGCAGATACAGAGTATTGCTGGAAGTACTTCTGGAAGACCTTTAATTTGCAGTGGGGTACAAAATAACTTCATTAGCCACATTCATATGACTGTACATTGATCTCCATGTATACAAGCCAGTAAATGCAAAACATAATTATACTGTATACTTATTATTATATGGATGTGAGTGTTTTACTGAAAAATAACCCCTCATAGCTAGAACTCTGGGTCTTAAGTGCTCCATTTTCCATAATTATATCCTCATTTAAAGTGAAAAATATCAATTTATAATTGTCACCCTTACAGCTTTTAACTACAAATATGGTGCAATGGCTCAAGTTTGTGAAATTCACAGAGGTAGATAAAAACTTACTAGAATCAGAGCAGCAAGAAAATGAAACTTTTGGGCAATGAAAGCCAACTATGAACACAAGTAGAACACAAGTAGAACATGAGTGAAAAACTAAAAAATACTGAAAAACTAAAAAATACTGAAAAACTAAAAAATACTGAAAAACAACTAAGCCAGGGTACCATATGGTAGCCCGAAAATACTAAGAGAGGCTACACAACTATTTGTCGCCCTAATAATAGTTAGTGTACAGTTCTGGTGGATTCAGGGGGTGGGTTCAGGGGGGTGCAACTTCCGGCTGAATGCTGCTATATGCCAGGCCTTTTGACATGTTGTTGTGACATATGCCCAGGGCATTTATGCTGTACTTTGCATGCAGGAAACATGGTGATAGGATGGTGTCTTGGATAGGGTCACATACATAATTATCACATTATCAGTTTTGTAAAGGAAATCTTAGATGACGAATCACGAGAGGAAATGGCCATTTTCACAGATGTTCCTTCTTTTAACCCGACTAGTTAGAGTATCACGAAAAAGCCTCGAAAAATCGTTTTTCATTAGATTATAAAGGGGATGGTCATATATTTTCTATTTCAATGGTTTGTACAGAGAGGAGGGCCACCAAAAAGGGTTTTGACCTGATTTGGGCAGATCAGGGTCAGGATTTGAGTATAATTTGGGTGCAGTCAGGGTCGGGTTCAGTATTTTTTAGGCAGGTAAGGTTCAGTTTTTTTAGCTACTATGTCAAAAAAAATACATTCTGTTGCCGCATTTTTATCGCATGCAAGCACTGAGGTTCCCTTACATTGTGACGCCGCTGATTCGTACTTCAGTACTTATCTATGTACTCCATCTGCTGATTTGTTTACCCAATACCACGTGACGTATTTTGCATGCAATCCTGGTACGCGATATACCGGCCGGGATATACATGTATATCCAACCGTGTTTTGAAAACAATTTAAAGAAGGGGCAATAAGGTTTGTTTTTTTCCAAAAAGGGGGCAATCAGGGTTTTGGAGCTCGGATTGGGTCAAACAGGGTCAGGATTTGAGTCTCTTGGCCTCACATACATACCCATTTTTCATGTAAAATGTAAGTACCCCCCCGTGTGATGTTATCAGTAAGGTAGCCTCTCTTAGTATTTTTGGGCTACCTGTGTTACCATATGGTACCCTCACTTAGTTGTTTTTCAGTTTTTCACTCTGTTTGACTCGTATTCACTCGTGTTCGACTCGTGGAGTTTTAGATCATATCGGCAGGAAGAAAGAAAACTTAACCATAGACATAGTTTAATAGCTGACCTGAAAACATGGGTTTATCGCTAAGTTAATCTAAACTTAGGGGCCGACCATTTGACTTTTTGGGGGGGGGGGGGGGGGGGGGGGGGTGGGTGTTTTTGAAAAAAAATAACCTGCAAGCCAACGGTGGCGAAAAAAAATATCCTGCAAGCGGAAAAGCTTTGTTCTGGCTCCGCTTTTTTCGCCAAAAAAAAATCGTGCAACAACACTGCTAAAGAAAAAAAAATCGAGCACAGACAAGAACACCCACCCCCCCCCCCCCCCTCAAAAGTCAAATGGTCGGCCCCTTATTGACTTATTTGACAGCTTGTCATCTATTTTGATGTTTGAAGTAATTAAATCCTAGTTTGTGGTTTCCAAACTGTCAACACTCACGTTGGAATGCATCATGTCATTTCATCCAAGAAAATCAGACGCCTCTCAGACAGGCGTCTGGTTTTCTCGAGGTTACTATTTTAACTATAGTAAAAAAAATCTTAACCATAGTTTGGGCCCCATAGTTTGGTTGGTTTACTACAGTTAACGTCCCAGTGTGACCTCAGCCATTGACTGTTTAACCAGTCCAACTTTCAACACTATAAAACAAAATTGTGATAACAAAAAGTCAAAAGTTTTAAAGAGCAATCAGAAAGTGAGAAACTGAGAATGAGGGCAACGGCAGTTCTGCATACTAATGACAAAAATATAAGCTTAATTACTGTAGATTGTTGTACTTTCTAAAATGAAACAAAATTACACTGTCTTACAATAAATAACTTACAATAAATCTGTATCACACAAACAACTTAAACAGGTTTATACTTTTAAAAATTGTTAAAAATAATAGACGAGTTTCTCACTCAAAACACCATCTGGCATCTGCTAAAAATGCCAATTTGCATGTAACAACCAACTGTAATTTATATATAGTCAACATATATATCACTCAATAGAATAAATTTTGTACAATACAAACATCTAAAATAACTGTAAAATAAACGCTACAATGTAACTATAAGCTATAAATAAAGTACAAAGTCAAATCACTCAAAGGAAGAATGATCATGCTGTAATGACTCTTATTTCAAAGATATTTGCAACACAGCAGCAGAAACAGTTTGTAAACATGTTTATGGTAAAATAAATTGTAAATTCTGAACTTTAAACTGTAAACTGATAACAAAACTAGTGAGAAAAACATCCATGTTCATACCTTCACTCCGGGATCTTGATCTGTGCAAAGCTGCCAAGCCGGAACCATTTAAGTGCCAATCCTGTCACTAAGTAAATCTAAGCCTTATGATTGGCTAAAATAGCGGATAGTACAAAATACGCAAATAAATAATTATTTTGAATGAAAAAAGTAACAATATAAACGCTGTTTGAGAATAAATATGTATAAAAATAAATAAGTACATGATTCTCGGAGTCTCTCATCCATGAGACACAATGTCTGGTTTTTGACACAACAACACGGCAATTCCGCGTGATCTTCGCGGGAAGTGTTGACTTTGTAGTTCATTCACGCTACTCGGCTTTTCTGGAAAACGAAAAAGGCCTATCAAATAAAATATTCTAGAGTTCTTTTATTAATGGGTCCATTTTCAAAGGTTAGGAGATTCGAGTATCTACAATTCCACGACACACAAGCATGACATTTTCCGCGAACTGATTTCGATAATCAATTAACTTAGATAGGGTTAATAATTGTCAGTGAGTGTTTGTTTACGCAGGCCAGTGTTTGTTTTGATCACAGCAAGCATTTTTCGAAAGCCGAATTTTAGGTACCTTCTGAATAAAATTTATAGTTTTTTCATTTTCGTTTCGTGTCTGAAGAGTTTCACCTGATGCGGGAAATGCTTTGATTCAATTTCAAAACGCCGAGTTGAGAAGTTTTGGCTGTTTTCCAAATTGTTATATAATGCCGTGAGCTAGTGTCAATTAAGTTTTCGTTATAGTATTATGACTTCATCACTTTGTGATGAGTTTAATAATAAAATATCCCATCAGCTAAAGTATGTTTTATTACGCTCGGAAAACTCCAAAGAGCGATCGCTTGAAAACAAGTACCGATGTACAATTACGAAGGCGATCCTTTTGCGGCGAATTTTCAGCCAATTTTTAACACCCTTCTAAGCAAATAAAGTCGCTCTTATAGAAGAATTCATCTCCGTTGGTACAAATGGCGGCGATTGTCATTAATCCCTAACTGCCCTTTTCGCTGTAAAAATCAGCGATTTCGCCGAACGAGACCTAAGATCTTGGCAAGATCTTGGCAAGATCTTGGCAAGATCTTGCCAAGATCTTACAAGATCTTACAAGATCTTACAAGATCTTGCCAAGATCTTGCCAAGATCTTGCCAAGATCTTGCCAAGATAAGATCAGGATAAGATCTTGGCAAGATCTTGTAAGATCTTACAAGATCTTGCCAAGATCTTGCCAAGATCTTGCCAAGATCTTGCCAAGATAAGATCTTGCCAAGATCTTGCCAAGATCTTGCAAGATCTTGCAAGATCTTGCAAGATCTTGCAAGATTCTCAACCTGGGAAGCCTGAGTTGATTTGTGTTCTACACTAACTTCAATTATTGCTTTACACTGTATACCACACAGCAAAATGTGCTACTAATTCTCAAATCAATGCCATAACCATATAAAACACACATGTATACATATAGCCCCATAAGCATCGCATCCAATGACTTAATCTTACACAAAGATAATTACAGTTTTATACCCAGATGCATCCCCTTGTATATTGACATACATGTATAAGTCAAGACATCAAAATTTTCACATTAGTTAAAAAACAAGCACTTTTGATCAGGATTATATACGTACACCGTCCACTTCATTGCAGCAATTTTCAGCTTTTCAGACTGTTACCACAGTCCTTTCTCTTTCAAAAATATGTTGAATGCACTTTGATAATCTATGATTACTTCTAGTAAATAAATAAATATGAAGAGAAAGGGTACAAACTCAGTCTTATTTTCTTTAGCATAATAGATTTATACTTTTACAAAATGCATAAAAGCTACTTGCTGAGAAATACGTCCTATCTCATCCAGAATGAAAATAATACTGATCAGTCCTGGTTACAATACATTAACAACACCCCTCCCCCCGGGCAAATGTGCAGCATTTGGCAGTTGTAGTTCATTATATATCACTTATCGCAAGAGCATGAGTACTAGTGAACCAGTATTATTCTCTGGCTATAATAATAACATTTATTTATGACAAAAACTATGCTAAAACCCCATGGACTACATTTATTCAATGTCTCAGATGTATTTTTAATAGAATTCGATTAATTTTATCTGAACAAAATTTGGCCCCCCGATCACAGAACCAGTAAGCTCAGTGGTTAAGTGTCAGTCTGTTGTGCAGGAGGTAGTCAGAGTTCAAATCCAGGTATAAAGGACCTTAAAATAACTGGGAGAACTGGTACTGCATGCCTTAATGCTCTGACATCTGCAAATGGTTCTAAAAGCTTTGTGTCTTCTTGGATCACAATGTTAAATTGTAGGCCAACACTGAGAATGCAACCAAATCTCTGGTAGTGACCACCCTCAAGTGTAGTGGAATTATATAGTTGTATAGATAATTATTGAGAGTAAATATATTTGTCCCCAATTATAGCAATACCATGCTAAATACATTGACTTTCTCTTCTGTTAGTAGTAGTAGTACTAGTTCCCTTGGTGCCACTATATACATTTTATATATTATAAATATACAGGCTAAATCCAGTAGTCACGATTATGTTTTATGTACTAGTAATAATGTCCACTGATACATGCATAACACTGCTGTGGTAGCTGCCAGTAAATATGCAAAGCTACTATCATACAGTTCAAAACTGAATGCTAAATCACTGGGAGGAAGTTAAAATGAACATTGCATGTGTTATTTTAAAGACTTGTTGTTGATGTTGTACTTGGCCTCTTGTTGTCATTCCGAGACAAGGAGATATAGATCAATGAGTCATTGTCAGAAATCTATTCTCTGGCATAACATTAGGCAATCTGTCAATGGTAAAACTGTTGACAGTTTGGGTCAGGTCAACTACACAGCTAAGGCATGTTTTACGACAGAATAACCTAGCTAGAGAGAGTCTACTGGATTAAGATACTGTTACATGTCTGTTAATATGGGGAAAACGGAAGAATCTTTAATTTAGCTTGATAACCATGTTTGGACTTGGAAGCAGAATTGAGACTTTAGATGTATTTTGTGAGTCCCAAATCGCTAGTTCCCATACAGTCCATACAAGTCATACAAACACGTTTTTTTTTTTGCCAAACCACATTATATATGCAAATATATAAATGACGTTGTGTTTACAAACAGAAGTATCGCTATAGCAAGAACAGCAGATAAAGTTACATAGAGGCACACAAATTGACATAGCTAGCTCCATCACAGGATGGACAGGATACAACTTACATGTATAATATGGTACAAATATAAACATACATTTGAGACAATCGGAACCTGCAGTATAACAGAACAGAAGACTAATGTGTGTTACTTGAATAAGTAGTGTTTAAATTAAAATGTCAACTTCTTTAATTTACATACGAGAAAAACAAAAATATTAAATTACATATATACTTGGGGAGCAGAGAATGAAAGTCACCACGCTACCGGCCACTCCTAAAAACTTCTAAATTCAGTTAATAATTCTTCCCTTTGGTTATTACTAAGAGGATTTCAAATGAAAGTGTATTTCATCTTCAATCTCATGTGGCCTGAGTGGAAGCCCAGATGGGCTCTTGTCTAATCTATTATTGGAGTTTTTAACATTACATATTAACAGAAATACCATTTAAACCCTTCATGTCACGTAAACTGCGAAGAGACCCTAAGAAACCCACGTTTTATTGACCCGTGAGCACGAACAAAATGATGAAAATGCGTTGTTATAAATGAAACTTGTGTAAAGAATGCAAAGGTATCCCAGCTCGTTGTTACACATTCATGAAGTATTATTTGGCTAATCCAACGTTTATTTCAAATCGAAGGATCATAAAGATTGCCAAACCATAGGCGACAATATATAACAGATAGTCCATTTTGTATTCAAATGAACCGAGTGCTTCGTCTTTTCAAATGCCAATAAGAGTTGAAATTTTCGTTTTGTGAACATTTTTCGTGCGTTTTAGATATTTCCTGTATTACTGAGTAAGGTTACTAATGTGTGTATGTCCTGTTTAGGAAAAAAAGCCTGCAAAAACCAGATGAGAAGCAAGTTCTATGAGTAAAATGTTGATTTATTTATAAGTTAAAAAAATCAAAATTAATTAATAAACATATCACCAATGTATTTCTGGGGATTTCTGATTTATAAGCTTATCTCACAGCTACCATTTCATGTATTGGTCCCTTTTGTTGTGTACCCAGGCCCAACCTTTAGTAAATGGCAATTAGTAAACATAAGTTTTTCTTTCATCTTTCAGCCTTAGTTTTGCTAGTTTGGTCAACATTCAGATTTAATTAATTATTTAAGTGCCATAAATAATATTGTAAATAGGATATCAGGCATGCAGAGATACTGAATTTATTTCTTGAGTGTTTGGCTTGATAACTCATGGAGTGGGCACAGTACATGTAATTATATAAATGAATGTTATTTATCACAATGACTGAATGAGAAGCAGCCATACGTAAAGTGGGGTATACAGAAAATAGCATATTGTGCGAAAAATGACCTCATTCTTATTGTAAACGAGTAAGCGAAAATGTACCTTGAAATAATCTAAAAATACATGAACATACTACTTAATGTGATCGTGGAAGCGAAAGTTTTTCGCTTCCTCGTTTACATTAAGAGTTAGATCAAACTACTTAATGTGATCGGGGAAGCCAAAGTTTTCGCTTCCTCGTTTACATTAAGAGTTAGATCAAACTACTTAATGTGATCGGGGAAGCCAAAGTTTTCGCTTCCTCGTTTACAATAAGAGATTTATTGTTACACTACTTAATGTGATCGGGGAAGCCAAAGTTTTCGCTTCCTCGTTTACAATAAGAGATAGATCAAACTACTTAATGTGATCGGGGAAGCGAAAGTTCTTCGCTTCCTCGTTTACAATAAGAGATAGATCAAACTTCTTAATGTGATCGGGGAAGCGAAAGTTTTTCGCTTCCTCGTTTGCAATAAGAGTTAGATCAAACTTCTTAATGTGATTGGAGAAGCGAAAGTTTTTCGCTTCCTCGTTTACATTAAGTACTGTTTAAAACACGAACAGCAGTGTTTTATCAAGTTTAAAAATTCGAGGGCGAAGCCCGAGTATTTTTAGACTTGATAAAACACGTGCTGTGAGTGTTTTAAACGGCTTCAAAAACGCTTTAAGAATGCAATGAAAGAAAGACGCACATCTCAAGGGAATGGTTACTTAATGAACCATTGAACCTTTGTATTCACAACGCCATGCAAAATATTCGAGTAATCACCGCCTGCAATTACGAACATCTCAAGGGAATGACATGAAGAAATTACCATACTATGATGTTTGAAGCGGCGTTTCGCAATCCAAGAAGAATCTGCACTTGAAGGATTTGGTGTCGTGGTTTACCTCGATAAAGTTCAAGACTTGGAAAGCGATGTGACTGACATGACGGCAGACTCTAAATTTTTGACTCCGGCAGAAAATATGTAAGTTTAATGCACGTTTTTATAATTTTACGGCTTTGAGTTTGGTTTAATAATTGGAACTAAATAGTGGCTCGGTAAACAAGTAATGGTAGTTGGATAATTTCATTTTTAAAATATTATCTGTGTATCTCGGTAGTCTGCTGATATTAGTAAATTTAGTTCAAAATTTATCATCTAGGTACCTTATGTTCCGTGTACTTTTTTCTATCTTTGGGTCTTTATCAGTGAATTCTTAATTAGGATGAAACTTTATATAAAATTTCATGTTCATTAATATTCTTTATATAAAACGTTCATCCTAATTAGCAATTCAGTGAGAAAGCTGAAACATCAATAGAAATTCCATTGTCTCAATCATTAACCCCGTTTCCCTCTGGGACAGAATTCAAATCCCTCCGCGGGCCTTTTAGAATGATGAGATTTTATCAGGTATAAAGGAGCATGCACGTGACTGATTTGCTTCATCTGATTGGACAAAATGCTCATTAATTATTCATGAGTTTTTGAAGAGTTAGATCAAACTACTTAATGTGATCGGGGAAGCCAAAGTTCTTCGCTTCCTCGTTTACAATAAGAGATAGATCAAACTTCTTAATGTGATCGGGGAAGCGAAAGTTTTTCGCTTCCTCGTTTAATTTACGATAAGAGATAGATCAAACTTCTTAATGTGATCGGGGAAGCGAAAGTTTTTCGCTTCCTCGTTTACGATAAGAGATAGATCGTCAAACTACTTAAAGTGCCTATAACCCTTTTGCAATTTTGATAGCTTATGAACCTCCGAAAAGGTTTGAGTACTTCTGTGAAGAAAGTTTTGGTTTACAGTGAATACTTTATGTTCTACGCCTGTTTGAAATCGTGTAAATGTGACCTTTTGTGACCTTTCCTGACCCATGACCGCGTAAGTAAAAGCCTGGGTCGAAACCTGTATGTTCGTCACCTCATTAATGCATTATTCTCCATGGCGCCTTTCTATCACAACAACATCGATGCATAGAAAATATACACAGTTTGTGAGTTGTTAGTAAAGAAAAAAGTCATTTTAGTCAACATGTTAAGTATTTCTTCAAATGATTGCAAAGCCGAATTAATTGTATGACGTCAATATGACGTAAATACAGGTATCGACCCAGGCTTTTGCTTACGCGGTCATGGATCAGGAAAGGTCACATTTACACGATTTCAAACAAGCGTATAACATAAAGTATTCACTCAAAACCAAAACTTTCTTCACAGAAGTACTCAAAACTCTTCGGAGGTTCGTAAACAATAAAAATTGCAAAAGGGTTATAGGCACTTTAATGTGATCGTAGAAGCCAAATTAATTAAAGTTTTTTGCTTCCTCGTTTACAATAAGAGATAGATCAGACTACTTAATGTGATCGTGGAAGCCAAAGTTATTTTGCTTCCTTGTTTACAATAAGAGAGAGATCATACTTCTTTATGCGACCGGGGAAGCGAACGTTTTTCGCTTCCTCGTTCCAAATAAGAAGGTATGTCACTTCTTAATGTGCACGGTGAAGCGAAAGTTTGACCCGAAAGTTTAATATATAATATAGAATTTGGATAAGGTACTAATTCCATAATAATCCATTTTTTAGGAGAATATCATGGTTACCGTGTGAACGGCTTTGCTGAAATTGACAAAAAAATATTATCAATTACTTTGTTTACTTTATTTTATCAATAATCAAGAGGATAGCATGGATTGTGAAGTAAAGTAAAAGTAACTTTATTTAACGTCGGTAACTCGTGATAGTCCGGTATGACTGATAAACCGGCTTGAGGCCAACGTGACCAACAATTTAACGTCCTTATCCGAGAAGACGTGAAGGTCTAACCATTTCATTTGCAGTTCGAGAACGAGATTGTTTCGCAAAGGCAGCACCTTCTACTCGGTTATTTTAAGACCCTGAGTGTTGGGCCGGCCGGGGTTTGAACCCGCGACCTCCCGCACAATAGACCGGCGCTAACCGGTATTGCTTTGAACAAAAGGCAAACTGACAATCAAAGATTAGATGATACTTTTCAAGGAAAGTAATTAATATACACAAGTTTTTGTATTAAGATATTAAAGATAGACAGTAACTAAATATTTTTTTATAAACTGGAATTACTCTTGCAACATAAAATTTGGTAGGAACTACACTATATAAGGTAAAATATGCACTGTAAATCAATTCCAATTGTTTTGAAATCTCTGGTTTCAAAATATTAATCACTGATTACAGGCAAACTAAAAGGATCTTAGATTTAACAGAAATAATTAGTTTTATGTCTTTCCAGGCATAGTTGTATTATTGAGTTGCCGTGGTCGGATAACTGACATCAAGTTTAATAGTTGGATACAGTCAGGATTTTGACAGGTATTGTCGTAGGATCATAATGACGGAATTCCATTCTTGGAGTGTTCGTTTATATAGTTTGTAGGAAAAGAAATAATTAGACTTTGGTAGAAAACTCTCTGAATTTCTAACGAGACCTGAAACAACCACGGGGGCTGATCAAAGCCAGGTCCCGGCTAATCCACATATCGAATTGGAATTTAGCGTGTTGGTTTTTGCGGAGTGAGAAAAACCGGAGAATCCGGAGAAAAACCCTCGGAGCAAGGGCGAGATACCAACAAACTCAACTCACATATGGCGCCGCGTTCGGGAATCCAACCTGAGCCACAGAGGTGAGAGGCGAAGCGCTTAACCACTGCGCCACCCTGGCTCCCCAATGTAGTGTAATGCTATCTTGGTATTGGTTGCTATATAAACATTTTTGCAATGTTTGGCGTAGCTGTGTACATTTAATAGGAAATTTAAGATACGACGACTACGGTCTACGACTACGGTCGCGTGCCAATAAAGGACTCGAACGAGACACTTGTGTTGGTTTCATTGCACCGTAGCGAGTTCACGACGGTGAGAAGTCGGCGTGTTTTTCGTAGTCACCACAACAGAGTACGTGTAAGAAATTCACCACTCTTTTCGATATTTCAATAGCTAATCTTTAAAATACACAATAAATTGCTTTCTGTTCGAGTTTACAGTGTTTCTGGGCATAGCTTATGTGGAAATTTTTGGTCGATTCTGTCGGCAATGCGATGGCTTCAGCTCATTCTATAGGAAAATCACATGCCTGACGAGGTAATTCCACGTTAAATTGCACGAGAAAACCGATATCGCTAAGTTATAAATAGCGCGCGTAGACGGAGTGGTGATTCCACCCTGAATCACCACTCCGTCTCAGCCAATCAGCGTCTGATTTCGCAAATGCACCGTGCGATTCAGCTTTGGCTATGCGATTCTCGCCAAAATGTTGAAATGTTCGCGCCATTCGTTGCGTACTCGGCCCAGTACTCTAGCCGACCGCTAGGCACGTCCAACCGTAGTCGTAGTCCGTAGTCGCCGTATCTTAAATTCGCTAATTATATTAATGGACGTGGTGACATCTCACAGCAGTTTGATATCATCATCTGGTATCTTCTTTGCATATATATATTCACTTTCGTTCGTGATAAATGTGATAAGAAACCCCTTTTTCGAATCATATGATGAGATGGTGCCTTCAAACCACCCTAATTCTTTGCCACTGGATGCGCTGCATTCAACAGAAACAAGTTTACCTATTAGATCTTCGCTTCCCCGATCACATTAAGTAGTGTAACATATCTCTTATTGTAAACGAGGAAGCGAAAAGCTTTCGCTTCCCCGATCACATTAAGTAGTGTAACATATCTCTTATTGTAAACGAGGAAGCGAAAAACTTTCGCTTCCCCGATCACATTAAGTAGTGTAACATATCTCTTATTGTAAACGAGGAAGCGAAAAACTTTCGCTTCCCCGATCACATTAAGTAGTGTAACATATCTCTTATTGTAAACGAGGAAGCGAAAAACTTTCGCTTCCCCGATCACATTAAGTAGTGTAACATATCTCTTATTGTAAACGAGGAAGCGAAAAACATTCGCTTCCCCGATCACATTAAGTAGTGTAACATATCTCTTATTGTAAACGAGGAAGCGAAAAACTTTCGCTTCCCCGATCACATTAAGTAGTGTAACATATCTCTTATTGTAAACGAGGAAGCGAAAAACATTCGCTTCCCCGATCACATTAAGTAGTGTAAACATATCTCTTATTGTAAACGAGGAAGCGAAAAACTTTCGCTTCCCCGATCACATTAAGTAGTGTGATCTCTTTTAGAGCTACTTTTTCGCGTTGTAGTTTTCTATATGTATAGAGGTTTAAATTCGCATAATATGCGATATTCTATATTCCGCGTAAAGTGTGTTGAAAACCATATAGTGAGCATTTGATTTCTAGTTAGGAACAAATGAGACTCGTAAGGCTTAATTTGTGACTGTGTAATATGTGTTTCATAACGTTTGAAACTCAAACGAATTATGGCACAATGCTTTATTTTGGAGGACATTTATTTGAAAGTTTCCAAATAATAACAATACCGATGCATGCATGCAATGCACACTGGTTGAGAGAGAGCGCCTTCATATTGTCTATTGTCAAAGTCATGTGCTTCACATCGAGGGAACAAGAAGTTGAATCAGATAAAATATGTTTTGTTCTGTGAAGTGATATCTCTGCCGTACGCAAGAAACTAAAAATATTTTTTAATGAAGCTACTAGTAATTTAGTTCTCTGTTGTAAATCATGCACTTCGCGAAGGACATGGAGGCTCAGCTCGAATAACCGTTAACTCTACATACGGTCCTCTACGCTACACATCAGTGGTAGCTGGTTCTTGAATAGAAAGGTAGACGCTTCGTTCAAAGTCCTTATAGTTATAGCTTTAATAATCGACTGTACTGTGTTGTCACTTCTGGAAAACACTGATCGAAACGGCCGACATCACTGGAGTTAAAACACAAGAAAACTAGGGTTAAATGTTTAAATAATGTCTGTAGATCACAACAGTAACAAAGCAATCATACGTAAAGTGTGGATTTACTAAGGAAACGAATAATACAGCATGCCATGACTAGTGCTGCGATCGATCTGAGTGCTGCATATGTTCTCAAAGGTAACTTCTCGTCAAAATAAAGCTTTGTCAGTTTGTGGGGGGGCAAAACGGTTGATAATATGTTTGGCTTGCAATGCATGATGGGAAGACCTGAATATCCTCCTTTGGCAACCTCGTCCCCAGGGTCTTCTCGGTCAGATCCAAGATGGCGGCTACTTTGAGTCAACCTCGTTCCCAGGGGTCTTTACGCGCCTAATCAAAGATGGCGTCGAAAGTACCCCTGGTACAGGCTGGTGGGATTCGGCCACTGATTGGCTAGACATTTTGCGCGCGCTGATTGGAGAATTTCGAATAGCGCGTGCATTTTTGATTTGAAAAATGAACTGGTGATGTCGTCTTTCGCATTGCGCGTTCAAAATTCGTTGAAAACAGATAGAAATTCATCAGAACTTAGCGTTTTTGCCTTTTTTAATACTCACTTCGCAACTGGGTACAAGTAGAATAATGTACGGTTGGAATTCATTGGGATCACACTTCAACTGCTAACCGTTCTTCAGCGATGATGAATCCAAGATGGCGGATGTGCTTCAAAATATGCCCATATATTGGGCATATTTTTGGGTCACATGACCAGCCTGTACCAGGGGTACTTTCGACGCCATCTTTGATTAGGCACGTAAAGACCCCTGGGAACGAGGTTGACTTTGAGTAGCCGCCATCTTGGATCTGACCGAGAAGACCCTGGGGACGAGGTTGCTCCTTTGGGAGCCCGCGTCATTTTCAAATTCAAAATGGCGTCCAGCACTGGGAACAGCGGAACGAGTGGTGGAGAAAAGCGGTCAGTAAAACAGCGTGAAATGGAGGAAGATTTATCTTCGGGTGACTCTGACAGTGACACTAGCATGTCAGTTGAGAGTTATGACGAAGACATGGTAAGTTTGTTAATTACAAGAAAATCTTTGAAGTGAATAATGCCCCACGTGGTTATAATTTATATTTAAGTGGATCGATGCACGATGTAACTTTTACGTCTATGCCAATGGACTATATAGCACCTAGATTGGTTCATTGACTGACATTAGCAGTTCAGTTACCTGTGAACAGAAGTTCCCGCTAGCCTTATAATAATTAATCTCCGCTAAAGTTTCCCTGTGGAAAAATGAACTCTTTCCACTCATTCCAGACACTTTCCTTCTCCTTTTGACCTTTAGGCTTTATATAATATAATGAAAATCAGCAACATGGCCTCATTGACGGATTAGCTTACTAGGTACGGTAGCAATAAACTCTCTTACAGACATAGAATTAATAGCAGTTTTAGGAAGTGAATTCCAAACAGGTACATTTTGTACATGTATAGATCTTAAGAAAAACGAAAACTTATATGTGTGCTTACAGTTGATGAAGGCAAACTGGCAGTCATGTCGCACACTACGCTAGCTCTATGTACAGAATGCTGATTGACTCATTTGAAGATCCCTTGGAAAACCTACATGTATCTTAACTTTGCCAGACTTGATCTCCTTAATGTGACTGTAGTGACTGCTAATTACCCCCCGGGGGGGACTTCCTTATGTGAGGGGTACATGGATGCTCGTCGTACCTTTTAGGGGTCAAAATCAGGAGTTTGGTACCACTTAGGGTATCCACCATCAAACACAGACATTTCTATGTAAAGCGGTACCTTTTAGGGGTCGGGTGTCAATTGAACAAAAAAGCTGTTATCAATTTACATTTTTATTATCTTTTAGGGGTCAAAATAAGCTTGAGCCACGCCCATTTTAGTACCTCTTAGGGGTCAAATCGAAAATGTCCGACGAGCATCCCTACCCCTTTTATATGGGAGTCACCCCCCTGGGTAATTATACCCAGGCTTGACAGCATATCATTCTGTAACACTGCTGTCTTTCCGAATGTCATTACAAACAAAACATGTGGCATATGCATAGCGCTGAACTGACTCAACACACTGGATATCCTTCTGAGTATATTATAAGAAGACCAGGCCTCAGTAACGAATTCCTCAATTGGGCCTCATGTACTTTGTACTTTATATATATACTCATGTACTTTGTTTACGACCGATAGACAGTTTCCTGCAGAGAAGGCTAAGTTCCCACCATATCTCCCTTGATCCTTCCCTGCTAGCAGAGGTTCCTTTTCCTCCCTTTCTTTTGTTTATTATGTAAATAACTAAGCAAACTGGTAGCTAGGGGAAAAGAAACCAGTCTGCCCCCAGTTGCAACCCCAGGGGTGGTACTCGGGTATAAGAGCAACAGGGAGGTGCAAAGTACTTTTTAGGGTTTGAAATTGGAGAGTTGGGAACTTTCTTGGGTTAGAGCTTTCCAGGAGGATTTTTTTGGTAGTATGATTTTGGCAAGGATATTTTTGGGTTATGTTCTGGGCCATCAGACTTTTTTGGGATTTAGTTTTAACCCGATGGGACTTTTGTGGGTTTAAAATTTTGGCTTTATTCACACCTCCCCATCACTCTTACACCTGAGTACCCCCCTGGGGTTCAACATTGTTCGATCTAACCACCGTCCATGACCATGGACAAATAAATGATACAAATATAATAAAGTATGCATGCTTGTATAAAATAATTGTTGATTTAAACTTGATTCTGCTATGATATCGCACATCCACCAACATCAATAATTAGTTTGCATACTAATTATCGGTACCATGGGATCACTTTCCTCTCATTGGTCAACCCATCTTAGCATGTCAAAAGTGTTTTTATGTCACTCGATCAGTAATGCTAATGCATGCACAACAGACCTTAATGTTGCAACCGAGGGCAGACAGTTCCTTTTCTCCCACCAGTCCAGGAAGTGATTACAAAAGAAAGGAAGGGAAAGGAACCTCTGCTAGCATGGAAACTTGCTCCCAGCCTGAAGTGAAAGAAGGAGGAACATTTAGCCATCTGTATCAACATCTCGGACAATGTCATTGGTTTTAATAAATTAAACACCTTTTGGGTTTTTGTGTTAAAATAAAAATAACCATTTTTTGAGGCTCATATGCACTTTAATGGATTTTGTTGCAGTGTTGAAAATTATTAATTAACCACTGGCCTTGTGGCAAACTTGGGTACTACCAATTGAAATTATCACACCCATAGGTTTTTCCAAGCCTGACCTTTGATATATATATATATATTTAATTATCATGCAAAGCTTTATTACCAATATTTATGGTCAAGGTGGATAATACAGCATTATAGTCAGTATATACCTCAGTGGCCAGGTATACATCTCTCAAAATAAGTTGATCGGATGGACAATTAAACAACAAACATTTAACAACAACAATAGCATTATTTGTACTCTCAATTAAATTAGATAAATATATTAAATAAGTTAATAGATGAGATGTTGGGAGTACTGGGAGGCCTGAAGTAGTATAAGACTAATTGGGTCGGGCAACCTAAAATATGATTTGGTAATTTCCTCATGACTGGTGTGAAACACCGGAGTGCCAAACTTCATGAGACTTCTGACTGAGTGGGGTTGGGCTACCTGCTTGGGTTCCCTGTAGTTGCATATGCAGATAACATTTGAGGTTGGTATTTGTGTACATTAAACATTGAAATCACTTCAACAATTTTTTGAAATCCAGAGCATGCTTATTGAAAACTGAGCATTGTGATTGGTCAGCGAATTATTGGAGAATCAATCTGTGCTCTAATTGAAAAGTCTAAAGGTGTTATCATAACAACTAATCACCAAACCATGTTGCCATTTATGTATGCCATGTCTGAGAGTTTGATAGAAGCCAAAATAAAAATTTGCATTGAACCTGGGAAAGACTTTGTACAGCTAGATGGTTTGAAATATGGAGAACTCAACAGAAACACACACAATGCTAGCTAATTCAACCCAGTGATTCATCTCAGTTCAGTGTGATCGCTTTCTTAATGAGATTTAATAATCATAGTTAACTGGGACATTGGCCAGCATATTGTTATCCTGCTTACAGGCTCTCGGTTTTTTTGGGAAATATTAGTTTCCGGTCGGGTGGAAATGTTGGGTTCCAGGCCTCGCTCGGCCCACAGGTAACCCAAGCCCGACCCGAAAACTAACATTTCCGGAAAAACGCTGAGAGCCTGTAAGCAGGCTAGCATATTGTTCTCATAATCTCATGCTTAATAAGTCATCTTGTGTGACGAATTTGTCCCCATGGTGAATTATTTTGGGATCGCTTTGCAAATAGCTATTGGCCAGCGGACAGTGCTCATTTGGCGCCTGTGCAATGAGGTCGTCAAATGTGACAAGTTTGCCCTCGTGCTCAGTTCTAGCTTGCTTACTTCGCATTTGCTTGCCGGATTGCCCCACCCACCCGTCCCTACTATGGTAGGTCTAAGTATCTTTTTTCCACTGTGAAATCAGTGTGACAGGTGCCGGGGGTTGACCCATGGCTTGGTTGCCATGGTTCCCTCCTTAGTTGTGCATTGCTTGCCTGTTGCTAAGTACTTGCATTGCAAATGGCACCTGAACCCTCCATCCTTTCCTATATTGGCAAGTTAATGATGTCAAGTGAGTTGTCATCAGTTAAGTTTGCCTTGCCCTTGCCTTGAAACAGGTAACTTCAGGGCAAAGATAATTAACACGTTCCTCAAAATTGGATAGACATTATAATTTGCAAACAATTTCCTGAGAAATGGCCGAAATTAAAAGCGAAAGTAGATACCATATTTTGAAAGAAAATTATTATTATAAAATTAAGTGTGTGCACCAGACTTAATTCCCAGGTTTCTTAGAGTGATTGCAATGGTTGATTGTATTAAACCCCTGAAACAGTCTTATTTTAGTCCATTAGATGCAAAGAAACAAAAGAAAACAAAATATTTCATGGCTAGCTTGTGTGTAGTAACTCTTGGACTGATAGTTTTTTATGGGTTTATCAAAATCACTCTGTTGTTCAATGTTAGTTGTTCATTGTTCAATCTGATCAACATTTTTTATGAAATATAGTTTAGGGTACAAGGACGTAACTGTTTAAATTATTTTATACTTCTTGTAGGAAATACCAGTTGAGTTTGAGGCTTTCCCTCCTGCTGAATGTGATTTTAATAGCATGAAAACTCTATTAAAGCAAGTAAGTTGTTGAAATGAATTATCTTGGACTGTGGAAATGCCATTCTTAAAATATTATACAGATGTGTGCTCCATGATCCACAGCAGTATTTATCAAGTTATCTTTTATCTCTGCAGCTGTTTCTTAAGAATGCTGTCAACCTCTCAGAGCTGTCTGATCTCATTATTTCTCAAGACAAAGTTGGAAGTATTATTAAGGTACATGTATTACTCAAACTACTCAAAACACCTAAAGCAGACATTTTATGCCTTCAGTTTTTTCTATTTCAATCTCTAGAATCCTAACTTTATTCAGCTAATTCCCATATCAGAAAGATGGTGCCGAACTCTGTCTGGGGATGTGGTTTACATGCTCACAAGCCCCCTTACATGTAGGTTTTTTTCTCTTGACATTTCTCAGATTGTTGACGATGAGTCGTCTCAGGATAATGTGACAGATGATAGCAAGGAAGAGAAAGAGGAAGTTGAAGAAGATGAAATTTATGGGCTTACGACTGTTCTAGATCTTATACAATATAAGGTTAATAATTTTGTTCTTGGTATAAAATATTGGTTTCATTCAGATGTCCTAGTTACATGTAGTTTTAAGTGATAGAGTGCCAGTTTTATGTGCAGGAGGTCACAGGTTTGAATCCTGGCAGTGTTCTGGTATAATTGGGTTGGGACACAAAGCCAAATTGCCCTTATCTCTTTCCTCTTCTAATCTGTATCAGGTCTTGAAATTGTAACCGATACAGTTGCAAAAACAGCTAGAATTTTGTGTTTTGCAACTAGAATTTTTCAGATTTGCAACTAAATTTTTGTAACTAAATTTTTTATTCGAAAAATTGCAACCACATTTTTTGTTCATTTTGAGCCCTGTATATGAGGGGGGTGCAAATTAAGGAACCTGTTGACTGTTATATGTATTTCGCGAAAGAGTAGGGGATTGTCTCCTGTCTCCACAGCCTGTATTCTGGAGGCACTAACAAAATAATATTGCACCACATTGGCAGTCCGTATCCAACAACAAGTCCTCCCTTGTGAATTAGTGCATTATTTTGAATATATTCGTATATAATTTGGGCTATAAAAATGAATACCTTTCTGGGGCAAATCCAGGATTCTGAGTGAGAGGATTCGGAAGGGGAGTTTGATATATGCGAGTGCCAAATATTTGGTAATTTCTTTTTGTCTTTTGTAAGCGAGAGAGAGAAAGGGGGGTTCAATGGATCCACCCAGCCTTTACCTTTTTTACCTTCTCCATAAACTACAAATTAAAGTAACCCAGGTTGAGGATCTTGCCATTAGATCACAATAAGATCATGGCAGGATCTACCAAGGACATGCCAAGGTCTTGACAAAAATCATCCAAGATTTGGAAAGATCATACATAATCCTGTAAGATGTTGTGCAAGATCTCGGCATGAGCTCGTGCAAAGTCTTACCAATATCTATCAAAAACATGCCAAAATCTTGACAAGATCTGGTAAGATCATCCAAAATCATCCTGTAAAATGTTTTGCAAGATCCTGCAATCTTTATACAATCATGTCAAGATCTTGTGCAAGATCTTGGTATTATTTTTCACCTGTTTGCAGTATAAATATAAATGACACCCTCTCCCACATGCACCCCCTGAAAAAATGAACTGTTTTAAAATATCAATGGCACCATGTACAGGCTTTCCAGGCATTGAGAATATATTTCAAAACATGCAGTAACAAAAGATCCAAGGACGTGTTCTGAACTAGAAGGAACTTGATATTGCCTTATTATTTCAATCCGCAGAACGAAAAGTGCATACAGCAAATCAAGGATCTTTTGCTTGAAAAATGCAAGGGTTGTTCAGAAGCTGAAACTCAGAAGAAGTTCACAAAGATACTTGAAGGAGGAAAGAGAGTAGGGTTGCTGATTAGTGAGAGATTGATCAATATTCCACCACAGATATCACCTCCACTCTATAAGGCACTAAGGTGAGAGTTGCATAACTAATTCTTGAGAAAGAAGTTTTCATGAGTCAATTAGTCATAATCGAGTCAAGTTGAAAAGTTTGGGATCTTTTTTATTTTTACAACTAAATTAACTATAAACCCTAAAACTAACCCTAACCTAAACCCTAACCATAATTATAAAGTACCGAATGGGAAATTCATTTTTTTGTTCATTTTTTTCATTTTTTTTGTCCAAGCTAGAATTTTTTCAATTTTCAACCTATTTCAAAACTTTTTGTGCATGTGTGTATCCTGTTTATCCAGCTTTAAAACGATACCAGGGTTCTTAGGTTTGATTGAATAGTATGTTTTTTACAAGACTTACCCTTGACCCCACTTTTTTTGGGTGTTGTTTTCAAGTGCCTGCCATGCCCCTTTCCGGTTTTTTTTTGCCATTGTGTTTCTTTGGGTCCCTGTAGTAACATGCATGTGGATTTGATTAAGTTTGGTTCATGGGAACATCCCATAATAGTAAAAAAAAACTGAAAAAATTGTTTGGTCTCAGCAAATATTCTACCAATTTCAAAACTTTTTGCATCACCTGAAAGAGCCCCTCGAGATTTTTCTTTCCATCTATGGTCTTCTATAGTTTGGATGAAGTTGTCCAATTGAAAATTTCAAAATTCGTAAACTTCTCACGCTTGTAGATTTCATTCAAAAAATATTTAAAATATCCATAACGAGCTGCGCTCTCTTAGTAACCAAAAAGTAGCTACAATATCCCGCAGAGATCGCGGACTAAAAGTCCGCGATCTCTGCGGGGACCCCAGTAAGACCTAGCATTCCAGTCTAAACGAAGTCCTGCTGGTGATCTACCGAATGTGTCGGGCTTCACGCCTATGTGTCATAATCCGTAAGTGTTGGGTGCGTTTTAACTAAGATTTCAATCGTCACTCCAAACATCCTATTCTTAAAGGAATACGAAGATAGCTTAGTTCATTGAACTTTAGTTGAGCAGCCAAACTGGCTTGAGATTGATTGGGTAAGCAACGATGATTCTCTCCCTTCGGCCATGGTTTTAAACAACTCGTGATCATTGCAGTGCGGAAATATTCTAATTAGTAATATTTTTAGAATATTTGGTGCAAAAAAGTTGGTGCAAAAAAAATCAATTCTGTTGTAAAATCTAACTCGGGATTTCAAGTCTTATTTTAGGTAGCCTGCCTCACTAGGTATAAAGTTGTGTTCCATATCCCAGAAGCGCTCAGGCATACGGCGATCCCAGGACTCCAACCTGGGTGAACCAGAAAGGATATAGAACACAGACCTAGTTTTTCATCGCACATTTCAAAAATAATAGAAATTTCTGTTCCATATCCCAGAAGCGCTCAGGCATACGGTGATGCCAGGACTTCAACCTGGGTGAACCAGGAAGGATATAGAACACATACCTAATTTTTCATCGCACATTTCAAAAATAATAGAAAGTTGTGTTCCATATCCCAGAAGCGCTCAGGCATACGGTGATGCCAGGACTTCAACCTGGGTGAACCGGAAAGGATATAGAACACAGACCTTAGCTAGTTTTTCATCGCACATTTAAAAAATAATAGAAAGTTGTGTTCCATATCCCAGAAGCGCTCAGGCATACGGTGATGCCAGGACTTCAACCTGGGTGAACAAGAAAGGATATAGAACACAGACCTAATTTTTCATCGCACATTTCAAAATAATAGAAAGTTGTGTTCCATATCCCAGAAGCGCTCAGGCATACGGTGATGCCAGGACTCCAACCTGGGTGAACCAGAAAGGATATAGAACACAGACCTAATTTTTCATCGCACATTTCAAAAATAATAGAAAGTTGTGTTCCATATCCCAGAAGCGCTCAGGCATACGGTGATGCCAGGACTTCAACCTGGGTGAACCAGAAAGGATATAGAACACATACCTAATTTTTCATCGCACATTTCAAAAATAATAGAAAGTTGTGTTCCATATCCCAGAAGCGCTCAGGCATACGGTGATGCCAGGACTTCAACCTGGGTGAACCAGAAAGGATATAGAACACAGACCTAATTTTTCATCGCACATTTCAAAAATAATAGAAAGTTGTGTTCCATATCCCAGAAGCGCTCAGGCATACGGTGATGCCAGGACTCCAACCTGGGTGAACCAGAAAGGATATAGAACACATACCTAGTTTTTCATTGCACATTTAAAAAATAATAGAAAGTTGTGTTCCATATCCCAGAAGCGCTCAGACATACGGTGATGCCAGGACTTCAACCTGGGTGAACCAGAGAGGATATAGAACACAGACCTAGTTTTTTTAATCGCACATTCAATCAAGTTTGTCAACAAATCAAGTTTTAGATGGACTTCTAGAGTTGACATGTCTATCAGGCTGATGCAGCTTGGTCTCCCTCGCTGCCCTAGCAACTGCAGCAGAAAGGTTGACTTGATAACCTTGAGGACCACTGTCTGGAAAAGGCTTTATGTCTATTGCATTTCTCATACGTTTCAAACAGCCTTATACTTGATTCTTGTTGAGAGGGATTGGGGTGTTAGTATTCCTCTAAATAAATAAATAAAAACAATCATAATCAGTCGCATCAATGACAAAAAAATCACCTTCAATCATGTAAGTTGTAAGTGTCCACAACCAATTTAATTCATCTCAATAAAAAGATTGAAGTATTCGCTTACCCCTTATCATCGATCGCTGTCCTCACGAGATCGCTTGTGAACTCAAGTCATCTCGAAGGCATGATACTTGGTGCATGGCAGCTTCGAGAGCAACTTTGAGCTCTCTGTTTTCCTCTTCTTGTTGATCTATATATTGACTATAAATTATTAAATGACGTACCTCAGGGACGGTTGTTGACGTTGCCGATGCAGTTGGTGTTTCGAGTCGATCGCCATCAAGTTTTAGTGCATTGATGTCATCTACCAACCAGCTGTATTATCTTGGATTTGAGTTCAATTTCTGTAGCAATATGGCGGCAACAACACCAAACGTAGAGGCAATGCTAAGACTTCCTTGATCTTTGAACACTCGTCGATCAGAAAGCCCGCCATTTTCAAACTTTGGCGAACTCCTCAGGAAAATTAGCTACTAAAGAGCTCCTTGACATTAATTTTTCAACAGGAATACCGCAGATCTTCGAATTGAGAACATATCAGTTCTTAGACCTACAAACTACAGACGGATTAGCGATCTTTGTAAGAAAATTCCAACCGGATGCAACGGGATGATGTCAAAATTTGGTTCAAGTCCAGCCTCTAAAACTAAACAGGCATCCTCGCACCACAGGCGAGTGTGTACGCAAACCGATAAAGGAATTACCAAGCGCTGTTATAATAAAACTGCAAATCAAATACGACGAAAGCAATTCAGCAGGCCTATGACGTCACTCCATAGCTACCGGACCTCGAGTATTTTTGAACATCCGGTTCACTGAGGCTCGTTATGATAGTGGTTAAATTTCATAATTCCATTTGTACCAATTTAGGTGTGAAAAACACCTTTTTGAACTTTGAACCACTTAATCTTGTCCAATTTCAATGAATTTCCAATATTTCAGACACTGGCTCAACCATATCTAGATGCCCAAAGATTTTTGAAATAGAATCAATATTGTGGGTGTGAGCAATGACTAAAAAAAAAAGGTTGGAAATGCTTGCTGTTGCTGACCTTGACCTTGACCTTGAATGACCTTAACCTTTGGTGAACTCGGAGATTATTAGGGTCTATATTCATACCATGTTTGAAATCATAACATTGAAACACTGATTTTTATGAATCTTTGTTTCGGTTGACACCCTTTGGATCTGATTACTTAACCTTGGCCAAATTTGAAAGGGCCCAAAACTCCATATAAATTACAGCTCAAACATTACAATCAGAATTTTAAAATATTAAAATGTCGCAAAGTTACACTTTTTCCACATTTTAAAATTGACGTTTATAGCAAATTTATTCAAATTCGGATGACAGGTAGCCTTTAATCCCACCCACCTTGTATTAAAATTTGTTTAAGTTTGGTTCAATATTGAGGGTGCTTGAAATTTTAAGACTGAAGTTCTCAGCGAAATGGTTTTTATCAACTGACATAAAATGTTGATATACCTACGTAAAACACAAATCTGCAAACAGATTTAAAAACGGAGGCTTGGTTACAAAGTTACGAGTGGTCAAATTTGTTATACCAATTGACTTTGAGGCCTTGTTACACTGTAACTATGGAACCAGATTTTTTACTGGCAAAAGTCAGAGAATAGAAAATGTAGCTCATTGTCTTGGCTATACAAATATCTTTAGTGCACAAAAAATCTTTGGCATGGATGTTGAGTTATTATTTGGGGGGGGGGGGGGGATTTTCGGCCAAGTTTCAGGATACCAAAACTATGGTGCCACATGTAGCACTGAAGCTCAGCTTTCCAATGGTATCAAATATGGCATAGGGTTCCTAACATTTTTATGGAGTTATGATGAAATGAAAAACCGACTTTCGAACTTGACACAGAAAAGAATTGACCTTTTTTTTACTTAGGCAAAATTTCATAGCTTGTATCTCAGTTAATTGTAAAGCTGACTGCACCAAAATTGCTGGACGTATAGCCTCTGAGATTGGCTGTTCAATGGTACCAGCCATGCTGTTGTATCTTTTATAGGGAATAAATTATGGCTTTTAGTCTGGAAAACCAGCCGACTCTTATTCCCAGGATAATGGATTTTTAAACTTTTACCATCATTCTCAAATGTCAATTTCATAGCTCCCTCAATTTTCAATGCATTTCAAAACTAATTAAACCGGCATACTTCTGAATATTACGCAGCTATCCAACACATCTTTCAATTTGAAAATCAAGTTAGGATAACTACATGTATCTTCCTTAATTTTTCAAAACTAATTGCACCACCATATGCATACTCCTGAATAACGTAGCTATCATGTGCATGTTTAAATTTGACAAAAAAAGTTAGGGTAACTATGTGTAAACTTTGTGCAAAGTTTGGCAACGGTTTGTTCATATGATGCAACGCTACCAAATTCGTACTCTTGCAACATCGGTGTATCCAACCAGCATATAACATCTTAAGAAAGTTGAAGTTAACGAGATATTATAGTATGAAAACCCCACCTTCAAACTACCAAAAAATAGCCTTTTTTTATATTGTCCAAGTTTGAAGGCAAATATCTTTGTAACCAAGCCTCAAATAGAAGCATACCTGTACCAAAACAATTCTATTTGTACCCATCAAAATTTTCATTTTGTACCACGAAAAATCACTTGTATCAAACTTAAAATTTATTCGAAAGAAATTCCACTTGTACCAAAAATAATTCATTTGTACCAAGAAAAGTTCCATTTTTTACCATTTGGAAGAGCGGTTTTCTATTTTCAATTGGACCTTTGGATAATGGCCCTAAACCTAACCTAACCCTAAAACTAAGCCTAACATTGAGTCATGACTCATTTGACTCATAAAACAAGGTTCCTAATCTGGACTAACATATTGAGTTTCCCTAACTGAACGAAACATTTTTGATTTTGTTCAGTCATCATTTGAGGTCTTCCAATAGTTGTGTGAAGCAATCTTTATCTAAAATTGTAAATGGTTACAGCTGTCATGTAGTTTTTTTTGCCCTTGCAGGAGTGAGCTAGAAGATAGGCATAAAAAGGTACGTATGATCAGCAGACAAACTGCCAGACAATGGTCACATCAATTGAAGGGCTGTGTACAACAAGGGCATAAGTGTCGTCTGATCACATCCTAAATTCTCCTTCAAATTATTTATTCTAAGGAAAAATTTAGAATTTAGAATGAGTCACTTACGACCTTGTTGCACATACTATATTATTGTGTACAGAAGCTGGTGCAGGCACTTTGTAAGAGAGTATCATGTCAGCATTGGTTGCGTTCGACGAAGGAGAATGCATACTAATCTTGCAGTGGACTCACTGTGGTTTTGTGTGGGCTACCTGTGCTTGCCCAGGCGAAAGAAATCGAGATTCGTGTATGTCCTCATGTACTATGTCCGTCCTCATGTCATCATGTTTGTACTTTTTAGAATAAATTATCTCGGCCGGGGAACTGGTAACCACACATACACGATGCGAGCGGCCATTTTTGGTGATTTCTGTTTTGCTCACGATCGGAAAGTTACTTGCCTTATTTTCCGACAATCCAATGCAATGATGTTTCAAAGGTTCGCAAGTACAATTGAGCAAATCCTGAGGAAAGTGTGTAGTACATCTGGCGGACTGGCAAAGTCCAATATGGTCTGTTTTGTACCTTGAACATTCAACTCGCCACTCAACCATAATTATTTATTTGTGCTGAACCCGAGTGAATCTGCTAGAAAAATATGCTGTTGACTTGCTCGCTGCATTGAATTGTGGTGTTCGCTTTCCCGATACCAAAACTGCAAATGGTCAAGATGCTATTAATCATACCAGAAGGCTGAAGATAAATACATGGATATGAATATTTCAGTGTGAGTTGTGAAGAAGCTTTTTAAATACTACACGTGTGCATCGTGGTGGTTTCATCGTGGTTATACAAATTAACACTGCATTCAGGGTATAACCACACTTGGATATGTCAAGGAACTTAAATATCAAAACAAGGTGAGCCCTAATATGATCAGAAATTATTCTGTAGTTTACACACATGCACATATATTTTATGTTCTACACTGGACTGTAATCACTGACACTTAGTCAGTATTATGGAGACAGCCTTGATCATGAAAACTGGGATGCAGTTTATACGCATCTGAATAGGGTTGATTGTGTTCTGTACTAACTCCTATGTACTATTTAAAACACTAATTGGAGTGGTATTACAAATGTTGAGAAAACAATTGAAACCTGAGAGGCATTAGTTCTCATACAAAAAAATATGTCGAATGCACTTTGATAATCTATGATTACTTCTAGCTAGTATGATATTTGCGTTCGATGAAGGAGAACGCACACTAATCTTGCAGTGGACTCCCTGTGATTATGTGTGGGCTACCTGTGCTTCCCCAGGCGAAAGAAATCGAGATTCTTGTCCTCATGTTTGTACTTTTTAGAATAAAATATCTCGGCTGGGGAACACAATGCTTGCTCGCTCGAATTGAAGTTGCCCGACATTCGGTGAATGGTTTCTTTGTGTTATTTTCCCCATTCAAATGCACTGATGTTTAAAAAGTTCGCAAGTATGATGTATCAATGCCCGAGGAAAGTGTGTACTACTGGCTGGAGCATTGGCAAAGTCTGATGTCCGAACTATATCAAGTCAACCATGGTCTGTTTTGTCGGCACAAATATGTAATGATGCAGACGAAGTTGAACAGTCGAACCACTCTGCCATAATTTGTGCTAACTGTCGACAAACCGAGTGAATCTGCGATCGAATATTCCATTGGCTTGTTCACTGTATTGGATTGTGCTTTTCACTGAACAGATACGAAAACTACAAACATCAAGATACTATAAATATATTTTTACCTGAAGAGAAATATTTGACAGTGTCTTGTGTGAGTTGTGAAGATTTGGTTTTTTAAACACTAAACGTGTATGCACCTTGCCGTAATATGCATATTAACACTGCATTTAGGCAAATTAAGAGTTGACGTATAATCACACTTGGAGTTGGATAAGTCAAGGAACTTTTAAAAATATCAACACAAGGTGAGGGATTTAAAGTATACTCTTTATTGCTGTGTACGTGCATGTACTCTAGTCAATGGCAAAGATCATGTGTGCATGATACGGTGTATGTTGACATATTTAAGCTTACAGGCACAATTTATCTACCAATATTGATTAGAAATTATTCTACAATAACAATGGCACTCAATAGACTCAATATTCTGTAGGCAGCCTTGGCCTCACTTGAAGAATAATTTTAATGCTCTGAAGTAACTGGTGTTTAGTTTATACACATGGGTATATAGTTTAAGTTCTACCGACTGGAGTGTAATCACCAACATTAGTCAGTATTGTGGAGCCAGCCGCTATACACCACTGGTTAAACTATCAATGTGCATTACCATACCTGTTGAATTTGTTAAAACATTCCTCAAGATCCATTTAACTGAACAGGTCCATCACTTGAATAACTTATAAGTCAAGACATTCAAAACTGTTCACATTTATTTAAAGACAGACATTTTTGATCAGGTGTGTCACCATAGGAAGCCCAGTCCTTTCTATGTCGAACGCACTTTGATAATCTATGATTACTTCTAGTTTTAATAATAGCCCAAACATGTTGAGAAATGTCGCCCTAAAACATGATGCAGGCCCAAAACAGTGAGAAAGGTATTCCAGGATTTGAGTGTTCCATCTAGTCTTGTAAGAAAACATAAGGCATGGGTTCCAATAGAAGCTGGCTACTGACGGAGCTCTGGCAGCTACTTCACCTTGTACTGCCGGCTACGTGTTCCATCTAGTCTTGTAAGAAAACATAAGGCATGGGTTCCAATAGAAGCTGGCTACTGATGGAGCTCTGGCAGCTACTTCACCTTGTTATGCCGGCTACGTGTTCCATCTAGTCTTGTAAGAAAACATAAGGCATGGGTTCCAATAGAAGCTGGCTACTGACGGAGCTCTGGCAGCTATTTCACCTTGTACTGCCGGCTACGTTTGTGTGTGTTATACTTCATTGCAATGGTGTAGCCAGAGTTTGAAGTAGGGGAATTCCTAACTACGAGCGGTGTAGGTACGTGATGATCGCTTAAATGACATATCCTGCATTTTTAAAGTAAGAAACACACTCGGAAAGACGCTGATTCTAACAACTTGACAAATCTCAAGATATGAAATGGAGAAGGCTGTTTCACTCTTTCTTTTTCTCTTTTCTTTTCTTTTCTTTTCTTTATTTCATTTTCTTCTGGCTTTGGAAAAGGAGGCTGCTCAATCATTTCAACATAAGATAGAGGAGTATATTGAAGGTCGTGTAGACTGAAATATCTATAATGTTTTACGTCGAGATTTCCTTCTTGATAGCTTTCAGAATTTAAAATACCTTGGAGTTGACCTATTGAATGTGGTAGTGTGCTCGGAAAAAATATATGAATAATTAAAAAAATATTGAAAGTGAAGCAGTATAAATACTTTATACCAATGGTTATTATTATCAAAATACGCGGCAAATAGAAAACCGGCCTCGCGAAAGCTCTCAATCTCAAACTAGCGGGCCGATGACGAACCAAGCGGGCTGCAAACATATTTACCGCCCCGCTTCTGATTGGCTGAGAATGGATCGTGCGATTGATTTTGGCCAATCAGATTTCGCGAGGAAACCATTTCAAAAGCGTTCACCAGTTCAGAGATCTTTATGTTTTTAAGAACAATGTTAACTATTATAATACTTTTGTACACCCCCAGCTTTTAGTAAGCTGATTATGCCGAATGATAATTCCGTAAAGTAGCAATACTATGACTTTTGGAGGGCATATTGTTTATTTGTGGCCCGCGTAGTGTCATCTGCGCCCGAGCGTAGCGAGGGTGCAAACGACACACAAGTGACACAAATAAACAATATGTCCCGACAAAAAAGTCATGTTGTTATCGTTATCATCAATATACAAGGCCAAATAACTGATAAAATACTTTACTTAATTATCATTCGGCATAATCGGCTTACTAAAAGCTGGGGGTGTACAAACATATTATAATAGTTAACATTGTTCTTACAAACATAAAGATCTCTGAACTGGTGAACGCTTTTAAAATGGTTTCCTCACGAAATCTGATTGGCCAACATCAATCGCATGATCCATTCTCAGCCAATCAGAAGCAGGGTGGTAAATGTGTTTGCAGTAGGGTCAGCCGGATTATGCCGGCATAATTTTGGGCATAATGTTATGGTCAGAGCATCGAGCATAATGCCGGCATAATGATGAAATTTTGCAGCATAAAAGTCTCATATTTCTAGTTAAAAAAGCCTTTGGCGCGTTTCTAGTACTTTTTTGCATATTTGGAGGGTTGGTTACCTTATTCGAGGCCTGGTTGCCTCGTTATGCCAGGTTCCTAAGGCTCCGCTGTTCCTTCTGGGTCATGGCCCAATCAGATACAGTTGACTTACTGATTAGCTTTTAATTAGCAGTACTTTTACTGTGTTCAGTCGCAGTTTGGACTTTGTCCATTTTGGTTCATTAAAAGTTTGAATAATAATCATAAGTTGTCTTTTTTTTTTTTTTTTTTTTGGGGGGGGGTTGTGAAATTCAACCGCCATCAGTGGAGCATAATACTGAAGCACGAGCATAATTTTGAGCATAATGCTCTGTATTGAGGGGTGACGCTCAAAAGCATAATGCTCGATTTTTCGAGCATAATCCGGCTGACCCTAGTTTGCAGCCCGCTCGGTTCGTCATCGGCCCGCTAGTTTGAGAGCTTTCGCGAAGCCGGTTTTCTATTTGGCCGCGTATTTTGATGATAATGCTATATTATAATGACTGGTTCTAGGACAAGAGTTCCACCCTGGAGTATCTACTGTTAGTATCCAAATCGTACAAAGAGAAACAGAGCAAGAAAGCCAAAAAAGGAAAATCTGGCAAGAAATCGGCGAAATTAGATGAAGAGGGTTTGAAGGAAATAAACTTTAGTAATGTGGAAGATGAGGTTCTCATGAAGGTGAGTAGTATTTACCCCAGGGGGAGGGTGTACTTCCATATGGGCTCTGGGGTGGATCCAGCATTCTCTATGCAGGGGTTCGAAAGGGGGGTTCTATCTTGGCAACTTCTTTGTTTTTCTTTATAAAAGGGAGAGGAAGGGGGTTCAACAGAGGAAGGTCGAACCCTCATTTTACCCCCTGGGTCTGCCCCAGGGGCATGTGCTACCCTCATGTTGGGTATGGTTTTGGAGGTGTTCATCTCCTAGAGAGGGTATCATAATTACGATTTTGTAGGGAAAAGTAGGTTTGTAAAAGTTTCTTCAAGTGTATTCTGAACCATCCCGCCTCAGTTAAACAGGAAGTTCTGGTATAAGAGGGCCATGGCCTTCAGTTGTCACTCAACCTTTGACTGTGTAGTGAACATCTGTGTCATGCTCCCACTGATTGCTTATCGCGTGAAATTCAAATCAAACATATAAACGTTAAACTTAAAGTGCCCCTAAACCCTTTTGCAATTTTTATATATATGAAACTTTGAAAGGTTTTGAGTACTTCTGCGAAGAAATTTTTGGCTTACAGAGAATACTCTATGTTCTAGGCTTGTTTGAAATGGTGAAAATGTGACCTCTTCTGACCCATTACCGTGTAAGAAAGAGCCTGGGTTGATTCCCTATCTTACGTCACCTCATTAATGCATTATTGTCCATGACGCCTTTCTATCACAACAGCATCGATATATAGAGAATATACACAGTCTGTGAGATTTTAGTAAAGAAAACAGCTATTTTAGACAAAATGCTAAACATTTATTCAAGTTATTGCAAAGTCGAATGAATTGGATGACGTAAGATAGGGAATCGACCCAGTCTTTTTCTTACAAGGTCATGGGTCAGGAAAGGTCAAATTTTCACCATTTCAAACAAGCGTAGAACATAGTGTATTCTCTGTAAGCCACAAATTTCTTCGCAGAAGTATTCAAAGCCTTTCAAAGTTTCATATATATAAACATTGCAAAAGGGTTTAGGGGCACTTTAAAGTAAGGGCTCTGGTTTAGCCGGGTCCTGACTTTGATAACAATTATGGCTGTTTCAGGTCCGTTAAATATTCAGTGCTTTGTTCATTTTTTTTACAGGATTCGTAAATAAAATACAACTGGCAGGCATTAATAAACAACTATCTTCTCTCTGTTCATTTTTTGTATTCCTTGTTTAAAGGAGAACTGAACCCTGAACCCAAAATAGCAGAACATTTCTTTCGAATACATGTTTCTATAGACGTTGGGTTGATTTTAGGGTTCAGTTTAAATCTAAAAAATATCGCATTCTAACAGGAGGTTTACTTTCTTTACTGTTCCGCAATTTGAAATTCAAATTCGAGTTCCAAAGGCGTAAAAATAGGAGTAGCTAAACCTGTTATACTGGAACTTCGTGTTTAAAGGCCCTAATTACGCATTCATAATTTCCTTTGGTGTTTCAGGAATCAACGCTGTCTTTCAGCTACCCGGCAGCTGCTGCTGAGGAAGAGACTTTACTGGGCGGCAAGTGGGGATACGACGATGCAGTGCTGGAACCCTACCGAACTGTTATGGTTATACCTTATAAACGCTTGGACGCCATTATAAAACAGATGCAGGAGTTTATTGGGACCTGATCGGCTATTTCTTCATCAAAATTGTAAAATTAGGGCGACGCGAGAACGAGTAAAGGCCGTACATCAATACCTGTAGCAATACGCATGGTATTAAAAGTGAGGAAATTGTAAAGAATTGACTCCTATTGATTTTCCTCTATTTTATTTGTGATTCATAATCATCCGATATACAACTCCAATCTGTACAACTCCGAATCCGATCTAAACCCCAATCACGCGTTTCCCAACATAACCCCCTGTCATCTGATGGTTCTAGCTGTTGTGTAACTAGAGTCCACGTGAGTCCATATCTATGTACACGTGAGTCGCTATGTACATCGCACAGTTCTTGACACTCCCCACGTTGACCCGCTGTCTATACAGTCTGGTCAACAATTTGCTGTCGGCGGATCGCATCAGCGTTCGCCGCCGCAGCCCTGCGCGGTGGTCTGTCTCAATGCACTTGCTGTGCGTCCGCTTGCCTCGGCGCGCATACCCTTCCATTCGCTGGTTCTGAGACTCGTATTTCTAGTGGGTACAACTTCTGAAGAGGTCTCCGTATTACTGTGCGTCTGCCCGTCTTGGACAGTGTTCGTAATGTGGATCCCCGCACCTCTCCATCGCGGCTTCGCGCAAGCTCGGTTACTTCCGCCATTCTCCACTTAGATCTCGGTTGGTCTTCATCCTGTACGGTGACAACTTCCCCTACTGTGAGTTTTCTGCCTTGGTCATCACCCAAACCGCATTTGTGATATTCTCGCAGTTCACTCAAGTATTCTCTAGTCCATCGCCGCAACCGCTCTTTACCATCTGGACCATTCTCTCGTAGAACCCTCCCCACCATGGCGCATGCTCCAAGATGAACTTCCACTTGATTCCTTTATTTGCGGCAAATTCTTGAACTGCTGGGTGTCTGAATAGCCTGTCAATGTCCTTGTTAGCTCGTTTAAAGGTTTTCGCATTATCCGAGATAATAGTCGAGGGCATACCCCTCCTTGCGATGAGTCGCCAGAACGCCCCCACAGACAAGTCCGGTGTTAGTTCAAGATGAATTGCCCTCGATGTAGCACAGTCGTGTAATAAGGCAGATGTAGCCCTTTGTCATTCCGTTCTCCGTCCGAATATATATAGGTCCCGCAAAATCAATACCGTTAGTTTCGAAAGCCATACTCTCCCTGACTCTATCAGCTGGGAGATCCGCCTGCTTTGGCGCTTTAAATGACACGCCCTCCACACGCTTACACGTCACACACTGGTGCAGTACTCGCTTCACACATTGCCTACCCTTCGGGACCCAGAAACGTGATCTCAATTCCGTAAGAGTGTCTTTCACGCCTCCGTGGAATGTACGCTCGTGACACGCGCGCACAATCAGTTCCGTGATATGACCCTCTCTAGGGAGGAGTACAGGGTACTTAGCGTCCTCGCTAAGGTTCGCGTTTCTAAACCTTCCCTTGCATCGAATGATGTTGTTCTCGTCCTTATACAGTCCGAATTGTTTGCTAAGATTTCCGTAGTTCTTCTTCGTTTCCATGTCTGCTTGTAAACATTGGATCCAAGTCATCTCAGCATCCCTTATCTCCTCCGCCGACAAGGTACCATTAACAACATCCTCAGGTTTCCGTTGAGCTCGCGCCTTACAGTTGTTGATGAATCTCATCACCGTCGCAGTGACTCTGTACAACGTTGTAACGCTGCTATAGCGCTGGGGATCTATCAAACTTCCAACCCCCTCAGTCTCGGCTTGGTTAGCTGTTCCGACGAGTACTCGCTAGTGTATTCGCTAGATAGCTTGAAAGTACTGTCCGTGTTGTCAACATGTGGGAAGTTCTCTTCCCTCTCCTTCAACCAGTGTGGCCCATGCCACCAAAGGTCGTTGTCTTGTAGTTCCGATGCAAGACATCCGCGCGATCCGATATCCGCGGGGTTCTGAATGCCGGGACAATGTCCCCAGTCTCTCCTGTCCGTGAGTGTCAAAATCTCATTGACTCGATTTTGTACAAACTGCTTGTACTCTTTAACAGATTGAATCCAATAAAGTACGACTCTACTGTCCGTCCAACAGCGAATACTTTCGATGCGAAGAACAGATGATAACGCCTTCCTCACAGTAGCCATAAGTCGAGCCAATATTAGTGCTGCTACCAGTTCCAACCTTGGAATAGACATGGATTTCCAGTGGTGCGACCCTACTCTTGGATGTCACGAAACTTATAGCATATCCACTCTCCGTCTCAACACGTAAATAAACAAGAGCCTATCTGGGCTTTCACTCGGGCCACATGAGATTGAAGATGAAATTACACTTTCATTTGAAATCCTCTAGTAATAACCGAAGGGAAGAATTATTAGCTGAATTTAGCAGTCTTTAGGAGTGGCTGGTAGCGCGGTGACATTCATTCTCTGCTCCCCTAGTATATATATATATGTAATTTAATATTTTTGTTTTACTCGTGTATGTAAATTAAAGAAGTTGACCTCTACTTTAATATTCATGTTCATGTTACGCACGCTTATAGCAGAGCGCGGTAATTACGTCACAAGTCTAGACCCCCCGCCAAGACTCAGACAAACAAACCGCTTTTCTTGTATCAACTTACAAGAATTGACTAGCACTTCAGTGCGTCCTCTGTCTATTCTACCAGAAATGACTGCTTTCCTGGACCATATTTTGAAAGGGAACCTGATGATTATACTGTCGAACGTTGATCTTGTCAAGCGAGTTTTGCATCTTCGCTGGCCAACCAACGAGACATGCTTACTATATAGACTGTCAAGTCCTATTTAAACTGTATCCCAAACTCATCTTTTCCCATGCAATATCGTTGTAAGACTTCACCTAAACATTGAAAAGTTACAAAGGTCAGGTTTTCCTGTATTAAGGCAAAAACAAAAGAATGTAGCCGCATGCCGAGTGCAATCATCTTCTTCAATAAAACTCATCGGAGACCAAAGCTGTTATGGCTGGAAGAGCATATACATTAAAACTATGAACTGATAGCATCCTAAAATTCGGCAATCTTGCTTATGTTGGTGTGCTCTTTCAAACCATTATGTTATTGTTTGCATTTATCGAGTTTTCAAATTTAATACCTGCAGCTCCGAAAGAAATTAACTTCATTTGTGCTCAGAAAATAAATCAAAGCATTGTAGATGTAGGCTTTGCTTCCAAAATTTATTTAGAATCCACTGATAAATTCAAGTAAACTTAATGGTTGAACAGTAGTTCCTTCTCATTGTTTACTGGTGGATACATAGTCAGGGTTTCAGTAATTTATAGCCACTTACGTTTCATTGCCAGACCTAGTCTCGTTGTTCTGTGCTTTTAAGGTCTCTTGTACAAACATTTATCCAATGCTGACATTTCTCACTGAATTTGCTGTAAAGGTTTTGGAACAGAAAAGCTCCTCCTGTGAGTGATCAAAAAGGCCGAGAAAAGATGAGAAACCTGATCTACTAGCGGTGTACCGATCGATGCTTCATTCTCCGAGACATATCTCTTTGAGCGCCGGATTCACTCTTACATCTCCCCCAGCAACAATGCTTGGTATAGTCACCATTACTGATATGACTAGGAATCTTACTGAAGCAGCTGAAGGCATTGATTCTTTTTTTTAATCGAAAAAAATACGAATTCGGTCCTAATTTAGTCTGCTGTTCTGCAGGTTCAGAGTACTAATAGATGAGTGTCTCAAATGTATGTTTATATTTGTCCCATATTATAAGTTGTATCCTGTCCACCTATGATGGAGCTATCACTGTATTTCTCTACTGTTCTTTCTACCCTGCGGCTCTTTGATCGCGTCCATATCGGTATTTGTTGGACTAAAGATTATTAACTGAAATGCCCGTTTTGTTTATCTCTATTTAAAAGCTTTTACCCTCCTTCCCAAAACTGCAGTCTGCTCATTATATTACAGAACTATAAAGGGAACTGTTGGAAGCCTTTAATTTCTCGAACCAAAATCTCGGCCGTGAGAGGAGTCT
The DNA here is from genome assembly GCA_030867875.1 of Actinernus sp. WN-2022. Classification (NCBI taxonomy): domain Eukaryota; kingdom Metazoa; phylum Cnidaria; class Anthozoa; order Actiniaria; family Actinernidae; genus Actinernus; species Actinernus sp. WN-2022. The sequence goes on from JAOWCC010000577.1 coordinate 34,426,983, forward strand.
TGTTTACCGTGAGAGTTGAATAACTGCTTGTGCCGAGTGAGTGTTTATTACCTACGAAACATACCTCAAACAAGAGCGCCAGTTGAAATAACCTGAGCCTGTTGGGAGTGTTGGAAGGCTTTCGCACGAGTGAACTTAAATAAAACATTAAACTGCTTACATTTGAGAGATGGGCCTCCAAATTTGAGAGAAAATTCCTCGCGCCGTCGTCCACCATCTTGATTTACTGTATTTAATTATGTAAATAAATTAACCTGGCGATTGTTGCGTGACCAGCACAGTGCAATCTGATTGGTTTGAATTTGACCTTTAACGCATGCGCAGAACCCGTGCGACATGAAAAAAAAAATTACGACTTGCATTTTTAGACTCGGCGCTGCCACAGGCAGCCCGAGTAACAACTGCGCTGTACGCCTTCTTAGACGCGTCTCCAAATCCATGTAAAACCGCAGATATAATCCGATTGTTTTGTCCCGTAAAATAATAACGATCCACAGAAATCTGTCTTGTCTTCTCGATATCTTGTAACCACTTCTTCAGCTGTTTTGCGCGTGTATCCGGCAAAACAGTGTCCCAATCAAACTTATCCGCAAACAGTTCTTGAAGGAGAAGTTTAAAGTTCAGCATTACCGGCGAGACAAATCCTATCGGGTCAAAGAGCTTTGCCGCAACACGCAACACATTCCGTTTTGTTGGTTCCAGATTTCCCGCAAAGTCCGTGACTTTATTAGCTTCAAGACAACTGTATCATTTGACAAGTTCCAATTAAGTCCAAGAACTTTGTGCTCCCTTGCAGACTCAATATCGTCCAAATTACCGACGGCCATCTTTGCATAAGATTCATCTTCTTGAGCTACTTGAATCCCGGGGGGGGGGGGGGGGGGTACTTACATGGAAAATGGGTATGTATGTGAGGCCAAGAGACTCGAACCCTGACCCTGTTTGACCCAATCCGAGCTCCAAAACCCTGATTGCCCCCTTTTTAGAAAAAAAAAACACCTTATTGCCCCTTCTTTAAATTGTTTTCAAAACACGGTCGGATATATATCCCGGCCGGTATACCGCGTACCGGGATTGCATGCAAAATACGGAACATTTCAAGTCGGGACGTGGTATTGGGTAAACAAATCAGCAGATGGAGTACATAGATAAGTACTGAAGTACGAATTAGCGGCGTCACAATGTAAGGGAACCTCAGTGCTTGCATGTGGACAGGCGATCAAAATGCGGCAACAGAATGTATTTTTTTCGACATAGTAGCTAAAAAAAACTGAACCCTAACTGCCTAAAAAATACTGAACCCCGACCCTGACTGCACCCAAATTATACTCCAATCCTGACCCTGATCTGCCCAAATCTGGTCAAAACCCTGACCCTACCTGCCCAAACTGAGCTCAAAACCCTAACCCACCCGGGCGGCACATACATAATACGTCACAAACAGGAGTACCCCCCCCCCCCCCCCCCCCGGGACTTGAATGCTAGGCGATTTTGTGTTTGTTTTCAAGATCCCTTCCTGTTCAGCGATGCGTGTAGATAACACTTTATCATTGGACGCCCACTTCCTGAGGTTGAGGTTTCCATCGGCGAAACAAGCCTTGACTTTGCTATATAAGCCAAACCCTTCCTCTGTGTCTTCTCCACCCGACGTGAAATCATCTACATACAATCCAGAGATAGTCTTCTCTGCCAATTCTTGGTTCTCTGGAAAGTAGCCGTAAACATGATGACGTAATGTTGCGTTGAGCAAAAACGGCGAACAATTCATTCCGAATATAACTCTACAAAAACGATACACTTCCAGCTTCGGGTCTTCGCTATTGATGTCGTCGACCCACAAAAATCTCATCAAGTCTCTCTGCTTTTCCTCAACGGAAATGTTCAAGAACGCTTTCTCAATGTCTGAAACGAGACCGACTTTGAAGCTTCTAAACCGCAAAAGAATGTCAAAAATCTCTGAAATCAGAGATGGTCCAGTGTACATGCAATCGTTCAGTGAGGGCAAATTTGCCTTCGCCCTTGAACTTGCGTCAAAAATAACCCTTAGCTTAGTGGTGAGAGCGTCTTGACGAATTATTTCTCTATGCGGTAAATAGTGTATTTCTCCTGGCACCGTATTAATAGAACTTGGTTTCTCTACCTTCTCAATAATACCATTGTTCTCTTGTTCCCGTATCGTGTTGTCATATTACCGCATGACTTCCGGTTCCTTGTTAAGCCTTTTCACAAGACTGTGTAGCCTACCCAGACTCACGTCATAATTATCCGGAAGCATATCGTGTACTTACCGTTCTGGGAGCTCAACTTGGTATCTTCCATTAACGAAAGAAATGTTCTTTCTAAACTTCTCGTGCACTGTTTCATTGCTGTCCACTATTCCAATAGAGTCCAAGTGCCATAATTGAGACAACATTCCATCACTGTTTACATCAACAGCCGTGTCCGTATCCGATTGCACTGCCACTTTCAAAACATGTGTGGCCACAAGATTTACGCTGGATAAATGCTCTCCTTGAGCTCCATTGTAAAATGGTCCCGAAAGGACCCATCCCAGGGTTGTCTCACTGGCTGTTAAGCCTCCATTTTCTTCACGCTTTACGTTCCCCGTGAAGAACCTCCATAAATTATCTGCTCCGATAAGAACGTCAATTTCTAACGTTTCGCCATCATTGTTATACCCTGGTTGTTCAAATTACTTTCTTCCCCAGGCCCCTCTTAACTCTCTTTCGAGCCTCTGGAACCCAGGGTATCATTGTTATTGTCCGCTAACTCAAGATCATAAAGAAAGTCGAACTGCTCTGCCGCTTTCTCTATCTTTTGATTTCCGATGGGTGTACAAAAATGTCGGGCACAACAATCGCCCTCACTTGCTTCTCCGATGTACCGTGTAAATCCGTAACGTTAAACTCCACGCAGTCATAGGACTTGGGGTGTTCTCCCGCGTTGCCAAAGGCATTAATTAACAAGGACTCCCTGCTGACTGTCCGTAAATCCAATATTATTCTCACTCGTTAACGTTCTCCATTGATATTCGCTTGGGCCGTTTGTAGTAAGACTGAATCCTTAGCCGCAACATGAAGCGTGCTTGTTTGTGAGCCCTGCTCGCTTGTTTGCTTGACGTTTGTTTGCCCGTGACCCGACGCCATCTTCCTTTTCTGAAGCTCTCCCTTTTTTGGCTGTTAGCAGATGGTCGTGTGGTGCCGTCCATCACACACAAAACATTTTCTAGCCGAACAATCCGCCGCTCTGTGACTTTTTCTGAGGCATATAAAGCAACGCCCCTCCCGTCGCAAAATGTCTTTGCGAGCGGCGACCTCTGTCACAATGTTACATTTAGTTGTTGAGTGTTCAGTGCTTTTGCAAAACGTACAGAACACAGTCTTCCCTCCTTCTGTAGGCGCTACAAGTGCCGCTCCAGAACTGTAGTTGTTTTGCTCGCTCCGCCATGCCCTTTACCAGCGCTACTTGAATTCGAATCGCTGCGTGCTTGGATGCCCGCGCAACGTTCGCGGTTCTCGATTTCTCCTCGCAAAACCTCCACGATCTTCCTTAGACTCCACTCATCGTCTTTTACTTCCCGGCCGATAAGTAGACGAATGTTTTCAGGTAGCTTGGACATGAGAACTGGCACCAGCAAGCTGCCGTATGACTCGATGGGAACATCTAACGCCTCCAGTCCCCGAACATGAACCTCCATCTTGTCGAAGGCTTTTCTCAAGCCTGTGACGTCCGTCGTACTGACTCCTGGAAGATTGAGTAATTCCTCCATATGGCTGCTGATTATAACTTGCTTGTTACCGAATCGTTGGTTCAACAGTTCGATCGCAGCTTTGTAGTTTGCTTCAGTTAGCGGTAGTGTTTGTATAACTGCCGCCGCGCTTCCCTCTAAATAAGACTTCAAGTAAATAAATTTCTCCACATCCGGCACCGGTTTTTCGTGAACCGCCATCCTGTAACTGTCCCAAAATGAGAACCATTGCTTGCAGTCTCCGTTAAACTTCTTGATGAAGATCTTTGGAAGCTTCGTCGATGATGACTGAAGATTGTTTCCGTTGCTCGAAGAATGAGCGTGCGCTGGAGTGGCGCTGGCGGGTTTGTTGGCTTTTGAAAGGACGCTTTGTATTTTCACCAATACTCCGTGCATTCCTTCGCGGAATTCGCCCGCTAACATGACCTCTTGGCCAATATCAGTCTCATCCTCTAACAATTCCAGTATCTCATCGTCAAGCTTTCCAAGAATTACGAGACGCTCCTCCAGTGTTATTTTCAGCTGTTGTAATTTGCTCGAAATTTCCTCGTTGACTACTTTAGTTGTGTAGGCTCTATGCCCCGTCCGTATATTCCGTTTCTTCTTGAGTTCCGTCATCCGGCTCGAAGGACCATGTAAAGAATTGACTCCTATTGATTTTCCTCTATTTTATTTGTGATTCATAATCATCCGATATACAACTCCAATCTGTACATTCTAGGCGGTTATGTTAATAACTGAACATTGACAACTAGCCGAAAGTTCAACTGATATGGCCTCGACTTGTAAGCGACTTGGCAGGCAAGAAACGTGTGTATATCTCCTCTTCACAGCGCATAATGTTTTTAAGACATTTGAGCCCGTTTTACACGACAAACGTTTTAGACACGGCACTCGTAAAGTTTTGTCGTGTAAATGGAAATGTTCCGGGTACGCGTGCCCGAAAATCTAGGGGAGCTGGCACGCTGTGAATGGTAAGCCCGCCGCGCACAACACCTATCAGCTTTTCGGGGAGCTGGCACGCTGTGAATGGTAAGCCCGCCGCGCACAACACCTATCAGCTTATAGGGGAGCTGGCACGCTGTGAATGGTAAGCCCGCCGCACACAACACCTATCAGCTTATAGGGGAGCTGGCACGCTGTGAATGGTAAGCCCGCCGCGCACAACACCTATCAGCTTATAGGGGAGCTGGCACGCTGTGAATGGTAAGCCCGCCGCGCACAACACCTATCAGCTTATAGGGGAGCTGGCACGCTGTGAATGGTAAGCCCGCCGCGCACAACACCTATCAGCTTATAGGGGAGCTGGCACGCTGTGAATGGTAAGCCCGCCGCGCACAACACCTATCAGCTTATAGGGGAGCTGGCACGCTGTGAATGGTAAGTCCGCCGCGCACAACACCTATCAGCTTATAGGGGAGCTGGCACGCTGTGAATGGTAAGCCCGCCGCGCACAACACCTATCAGCTTATAGGGGAGCTGGCACGCTGTGAATGGTAAGCCCGCCGCGCACAACACCTATCAGCTTATAGGGGAGCTGGCACGCTGTGAATGGTAAGCCCGCCGCGCACAACACCTATCAGCTTATAGGGGAGCTGGCACGCTGTGAATGGTAAGCCCGCCGCGCACAACACCTATCAGCTTATAGGGGAGCTGGCACGCTGTGAATGGTAAGCCCGCCGCGCACAACCCCTATCAGCTTGCCAACGGGCACGAGAGGTCGTTTGATAAGCTGATATAGCTCTCGTGTGCGGAGTTTACCGTGAGGAAAATATCTATCGTATTTGATATTTTTAGTCTCTTGAGGCGAACAATTTACCGTGTGGGCTGAGGAGCTTACAGCTTAGCTTGGCGTAATTTATTGACCAATTAAAACGCACAGCGCTCTCACGTGATTTCAAAATGGCGACTTACAGCGAAGTAATAAATAACATTTTAGTAGAAGACAAGTTAGTAGGATAGGGGTTAGCTTATTGAAAGTCACCGTGTGCGGTGAAACGGCGCTTGAGCTAACCGTTTAGCAAACGACTTCTCGCGTGCCCGTTGGCTAAGCTGATAGCTCTCAGTCGTGTGCGTCGAGCTTCAGGAGTGTCCTGCGCAAAACGCTCGTCATTCGCATTTTAAATGCACGCAAAACAGGTGCTCTCTAAAAGAACGTGTAACTGAAAGATGCAGCGTGCAAAGAATGATGGGCTCGGATAAATGTGTTTTGGTTGGGCATTCGTAATTAGCACCTCGTGGTCTACCCTAGCCTCCTATGCAGCCGGTGTGGTTTATAGTGCAATGGCCAGGCTGCTGTACCGGGTGACAATCCCCTGCTCTTAGTGTCGATCCCAATACTCTACCGAGCTAAGAACGGCTGCATAGGAGGCTAGCTCTACCCCTACTTAAAGTGTATATATATATATGGACAAACATTTTTATTACTAATATCGATTCTACATCAAGTGAATATTAGAATATTTCTCGATTTGGAATGAGTGTTGCATCCGTGAGTTAGAGGTTTATATTTATAATATATCCAAGCCGGTGACGTTAATCCGGTCTTCATTTATTATACAAAAACATGCTGGTAAAGATACAAGACCTTTTTTAAATATCTGTTATATTTTGTCAAAATCAGAAAACGGTTTCATAGACATGGAAAAAGAAATAACTACATTCCCTAATTTACGTCACGTCATTAGCATTTTAGTACTAGAAACCTCTATAACTCATAGACGCAACACTCAAATCAAAAAATAGTCTACTCTTCAACTATTCACTTGATGCAGAAACGATATCGATGATAACAAAATTGGACCATATATACACTTTAACGATGATATTTCCATACGCTTAGCACTTGACACCAACCAGCTAACATTCAAGGTTATCTCGAGCCAAAACCTGACAGAGCTTTCTGTGTACGTAGAATGTACAACAACAAAAATCTGTACCGCGGAGCGCAGCGACAGAGCATAGACATTTTTTTTTGTTTCATGATTATTCACTTGGCAGTGATCTTTATTGTGTGAACATTTTATTCAATAACAAACCGGAAAATAGTTGGATATAACACCCTAATAGATCTGACTCACTCCAGTTGGAATTCTAGTCCTAAACTAGCTAGCGTTCTTGTTCAGTCGTTAACTCAGTGCATGCAGTCAGGTGTTTTGTGCCTGAAGTAATTAATCGTAAAGAGTCCATGGATAACAATTTCTACACACACATCCCCTCTGTGTAAGGAATGCAATCAAAGTATCGGCACCACCCACACGGTTCGGAGGGTTGCACCTCGTAGAAAAAAATCAGACTAAAAATGAGCCCCAAAACTACCACTATCAAACACGTTAGCCTCGCGGCTGTGGCTCTCTCTATCCATAAATACGGAAGATAAATAACAGCCACAAGAAAACCAATTACTAAGCCCCAGAAATTAGAATAATTGCTCAGACGGGGGAGAGTTCCCAAAAAGAACAATATGAACAATGAGGCGGTCCACGCGCAAATGTAGATAGGAGGCTTGTGCACTACTCCCCAGGCCTGTATGTGATGTACCACGTCGACGGCCAGTAGACCTGCAAGCGAGGCTCCTCCACCTGATGAGACCGACGTAAAAGTCGCGAAGAGTGACCCCATCTGAATATATAAATTGTCTTTGAATTACATTCTTTTGACAGGACATGCATTATAGCTTAATTTGATACATCGTAGTTTTCTAGTGGGAACCCGGCCTGAGCATTAGCTACGCCATACAAAGTGACCGAAACAGCTGAATTTTCCGCTCATTTGTTTTCGGATTGGGCTTCCTGTGTCGCGCGGTCAAAATGGCGCCACAGTCGGGTTACAAGTCATTGTACAAAATAACCTAGACTTACTGATTTCATGGTTTAAGAGCAACTATCACCAAAACCAAAGTCTTGCCTCTGGGACGGGAGCAAATACCTTACCAGAAATAAATGGTCCACCTTTAAACATTGTTATGCACTAGTCAATTGAAACTCCGGCCCACCGACCCCCGGGACATAGCGGGGAATGTAACATTTATTCAGTGTTCCATTTTGACCTTTCCCCCGCCCATCGGGGGACAGTTGGCTGTTACAATACCCCGGCATGTGCTTCAGAATTTTCAATTGGGAGGAGGCATTGAGAAATTGAATATACATAAGCTTCAATCTATTGTTCCATTATTTGAAAAAAATACATTTCTGAAGCACACTTTCTATTACTATTACTAATTTTCTTATTGCTATCGTCGACATCGACCCGTTCTCCCCAGTCTTCGTCAAATCTTTGCAAAAACGCCGCATGTGATACGCCAAACGCTTGGCTTGCTTGGAACAAAAACTCACTTATAGTGGAATTTATATCCACAACCACAGCTTTCGTACGATTATTGTAATGAAGAAGCACCTGATATGAGAAGTAAATACATGCATTACAACCGAAGTTCGTGAATAATGGCGACAGAGATTTCATAAGTTTGAATATGTAGTGATGATTGAATATGATCACTACATGAATAATTCATGTCGAAAACGAATTGCTACGGAAATAGAGCAAAAATTCGGGAAAATACAGTCTCTAAGCATTAATAAACCAAGTGTTTAGGACTAAAAATAGCGATGGGTAAAAAATGGGATGATTTCAAAGGATGCAACTTGCCTTTTCCAGCGTTGTTGATGCTCGGGCCCAGTCCCGCTCTGTCGTGGCTGGCATTACAACCATCGCTAAAATCCCCGCAAATTTTGCAAATCGTTACTTTCCCCGCTCCACCGGAGAAATGCAGCGTTAAATGTGCGTTATTCCACGGCCATGTCCCCGTTAATGCTCCGCTATGTCTCGGGGGGCCGGGGTTTCAATTGACTAGTGCATTAATATAACATCAAACTTCTCGGGCTAACTATCGACAGTAACCTTACTTTTAAACAGCAAGTGAAGTTGATTTCAAATAAGGTTAATGCTATAAAAGTAGCCACGTTGAGGACGGTCAGGAACTTTATTCCAACTGAAGTTATGGTAGGAATATATAAGGCTTTTATTCTACCACACCTAGAGCCGTATTGTTCCACAGTTCCAGTTGGCATAACTCCTGGCCTATCCAATAAACTCGAGCTGACTAACCAGTACGCCATCAGGACATTGTTGAAACTAGCAAAAACTACTTCATATGATAGCTTATTGAACATGGTTGAGCTTAAGCCCTTAGAGCACCGCCGGTACGTCCAGTCTCTGCTATTGCTACACAAATGTGTCCACAACATAGCTCCAAAATATATCGTAGGGGTGATATGATTCTTCAGTTGCCAAACTATAAGTCTAAGTATTTTCGTAATTCTTTTACTTACATAATAGTTAGGCTATGGAATAGCCGTACCTAACGAATTTCGCATTATTTCTTCCCCGATTATTTTCAAGTCTGAAATAGATAAACTTGCGTTATCATCAATAGCACATGGTGCTATTAGCATGCGTGTTACCTACAGCTAGGGACAAAAGTCCTTGAAACACCCCATTCCCCGCATTGCACAGGGGGAATGGGGGCGCTATGGAAGCAAAGTGTTTCAAGACTTTTGGCCCCAGCTGCAGCTAGGGACAAAAGTCCTTGAAACACCCCATTCCCCGTGGGCGCTATGGAAGCAAAGTGTTTCAAGACTTTTGGCCCCACCTGTAGACACATTTTACCCTAGCAAGCGCGATATTTTGAAATATTCTACATTTATTAATATTTATTATTTGTTGTTGTTGTTATTGATATCATTATAGTGTTGTTATTAATATCACTAGTATTATCTAATTGTAAATAAGCAAACATTGATTGTATTCTTAGAATTTAATATCAAATTTTCATCCTCTATCTTACTACTACTACTACAGGTAGCCCAATCCGAAAACAAATGAGCGGAAAAACCACTAAGAAGAGGCGCTAGATTTTCAAAATAGGGTTAACGTCATTCCGCCGACATGGCCATTATGCTCTAGCAGGGTTAACGTTCCTGTATACGTGGTGTATACAATTTATTACTTTTGGAAAAGCAGTATGTTTTTTTTTTATTACCAAGTGTCCACCTGCGCCCGCAGTAGTATGCACTAATGTGATCCGTAGCCAGCCGATTTTCCGCTCCAGAAGCCAGCTCAATGGGAACTCTATTAGCAGTATCAGAGTCGCGTCCACCACCCCCTGGGGTACGTATATTGTCGAGATGAAGCGCCACCATTGGTGATACGAAGGTGGAAGACCAGGTGTACGCGGATAGTGTAAATCCTTGGGTGGCGAGCCGATGATGCAAACTGACTGAAGGCAGTCGACCTAAAATACAGATAACAATGGAAAATTAGTTTTGTGAAAGCAAGTGTAGGTTTGCGTTGGCACAGACACTAGGTATACTTTCACCGCTCCGCAGGCTGTGGGAAGCGAGGGTGTTTCGAGCATAAGCCCTTCGTGCGGCTTACCATGTACACCGAAAAAACAGAAATTCCGGCTGAAAAATTAAATGCCGGTATGCGTCATTTCGTTCGGAAAGTATTGTAAAATATGGATTACCGACATATTATTACACCTGGACATAAATACAGATATACTAAAACCAAACAGGTATAATTTACTGAATAACATACTTTTCGAGTCCTTTTCGGTGGTACTTTCTAGCTGAGGTTGTGTAGTTGTCCACCATCTTGATTTTAGAACCACCTGGAGCCTCGTATTCGTAACCGGAAGTAAAACCTATGAAGAGCGTGTATTGGGGTAATCCATGTTTCCCGCTCTTTTCGGTCTTTTCGGTCTTTCCGGTGGATGCGTTTACCACTTTCCCCCATTTTTATGGTTTTCTTTTCTTTCCCATATTTAGTTTTAAATTTCAAACCATATATAGCCTGCGTAGCGCTTTTTGTATTTCCTTCGAAAAATCCACCGAACGAATGCACTAAATATAATTGCGTCATTTTCAAAACATTCTGAAATATTGCAGCGTGCATTTACCGATTTTCAAAACAATTGCCGACAATATATGTTGCACCGTTAGCCTTTTAACCGAGAAAGAATCGAATAAGAATAAAAGACGATTCTGTGCGAGACATGTTACATACCTGAAAACAGTGTTCAGCATGTAGGTGAAACATGCCGCCAACAAACCAGCAATGATGATAACTGACCACTTGGCACTTGACATCTAACCCAGTGCAACATGGCCGCAGCACGTGTGCTACAGTATTTTCTCCAGCGCGCCGCTCGCTGCAAGGAGTGGCTTTCCATGCTGTTGTGTTCGACGCCGACATTTTGTAGCATTCGTTCTGTTGAGGGTAGAGACAGTAGGGAATGTCAGTCACTTTCCTCGCCTTTACTGTAATTCTTTTCTTTCGTTAGTCTTAGTTATCGGGTCTTTGTACAGCAAAGACCCTAGTATCTCGTAACATTTCGCACTCTAAGTATTTGACGCCATCGTTATAATGTTTCAACATTGCGAACTTCTATCTTAATGGTACACTGGAAAAGGTAACAACGAAACATGGTCGTACGATTTCAACATCACCTCGACACGTCCGGCCCCAACAACGTGACTTTTAGGAGTGGTTTGAAAGAAAAGCGCACGCGGGGCCGTACGCGTACGGTTGATATGCATGATAAATGCAATAACGTCAATTTGGACAGTGTCGTGTAAATGACACATCGCCAGCTTGAATACAAACAAAGGGTGATCTACGTATATCGCATCATTACGCTGCAGTACCTTCGTTGCTGTGGCAGCCACGTTTATTGCAGGCACCTCACAACACCCAAGTCGTTCCTCTCCTGTTCTTAATTTGTCGCCTACAGCCAAAGAATAGTGGAAGTTTACACGATAGTCGGTCCTCATACATGGCGGGAACAGCGCGCCAAGCCGGATAAGCACAAGAGGCGACTGTCCCATCCAAGGATTGGGATACTCTTTGTGAACTAGTACAACTTCGCCTTGAAGGGTCAACGGCTCTGATTAAAAGATAACGAAAATTAAAGTACTGAATTAGCTACAGGAGGATGATAAAACTACCAATACTGAAATGACATTGTTACAGGCCTGTTAGTGACAGAACAATAGAGATTTTCACTGCGCAGCTTCTGTTAAATCTTAAGAGTTACGCGCACTGCAGTCTTACCTCATGGTGTTCAGTGTGCGTAAATTTAATATATTTGACAATTTCGTTCTCGGTCCGGTTTCTGTGAACCCTCAAAATTCCTCGTTGGTGATTTTGTTTACCAGAAATAACCATTCAGTGTACTAACTGTGTAATCCCATGCTACGCTTTCCCCGCCAAGGAATGAAAGTCGAGTTAAACATGAAGTAGACGTCGCGCATGTGCAATGCTTACCGTATCTTTGCGGTAACCGTAACGCAACTCTGCATTTTCATTAGAGCGGTTTTCAGTTGAGTGTAGTAAAACCAAACGCAAATTACCCACAGCCAGCCAATCATAGGAGCGAGTAATCATAAGTAACTCATAAATGGCTTCCCTGTGAGCCAATGACAAACCAAACCAATTTGCGCTTGGTTTTACTTTGGATTCTGATTGGTTGGTTTTCTTTCTCAGCCAATAGGAGAGCTTGGTAAACGCAAAACCAAAACACGTCCGACCCTCAATTGAAATCCGCTCTATGACAAAAATACGGCACGTCCGTAGCCTAACCGTTACCGTACTAGGTTGCCATCCATAACGCATTATTCATGCATGACTTTAATTTTTTTAAACAGACCGTCCAGTGGAGTACATCGATGTAATATCAGACTGGCTAGCAAAACGTCGTATTATCTTCCCAAAATAAGAACTAATTATGAAAAATTTAATATCCGCTACTTTGGTGTCAAAGTTTGGAATTCAATTCATGAAGATTTTAAATCTAAAAGTCGAAGTTATTTAAAACGCTCCTATTTCCCATACTATACTTTACTTCACTTCATTCTAGTTTTTGTGTCTGTGCGTGAATGCATGTGTATGTGTTTTTTTTTCTTGTTTCCATAAATAGCAATTTTATTACTCTCACCGTTTAGCGGACCTTAATATTTATCCTTCAAGTTTAATAAATTTCCTGTACAATGCTACTTAGCTCGATTAGCTCCCAAAAGTACGACATGCTGTACAGTAACCGTGCGTAAGCCATTGCCGTAACTTGCGCTCTCATACGAAATCGCTCTAATGTATCGTATTTATACGGTCCATAAGTTTCGGACAATCGTATACGAAATCTACTCTAAGCGAGTCTGACAATTATAGTAACCCTTACCTAATCTAAAATTGTATATTGGCTTGACTCCGATGGTCGTTAACCTTCCTACATAGGACGCCCATACAATCATGAAGAATTGAGCCGTGGCATGGGCACATGTAAACACAGGCCAAAAATGAGCGATGGAAGGGGGCCCTGTTATCGTGCTTCTCCTTGGTAGGGGAAATGATGGACCTACGGGTAAGAACAACACAAGGCGGCCAGAATAAAGATATATCTACTAATCCTCAGTCTCGAAGGCAATGTACGAGTGACCTAGAAAGAGAGCGACAAGACAGTAGCTGCACAGTAATCGGACTGTAATTTTGCCACTGATTTGTTGGGACTATAACACTTTTCTACGTCCCGTCGTCACTGCTCTCTATTACTAGTAGCACAATGGTAAACAACTCGTGAACTCTGAATACTCCGGATCCTTGATCAGTTTGCATCTATACCTGTTGATATCGATGGTATACCTGGAGATGCCGACGACATAACTGGATTATTGTCAATCTTGCCTCAACATTCGCGGAGTTTATTCTGAAGGTCAGTGTTGTCGGCCTACATCACAGCCACTAACATCGAAAGCAATCAATTAGAATGACTTTGTATCATTTCTACGCCGCGCGCTTACTCGGGAGCGCGCACTGCACTTTGGATAGAGGTTAAATTGGCGGCGCGATCCTCGCGCAAAGGATCAGGGGAAGGGCGAGGATTGTACCGTCCCGTGCGCTTGCAAGATTAGACCTCGCCGCCTTAATGGACCCTTCCACGGTTTGTTTGAACTTTTGATATATACGTATAACAGCAAAACCGTCGATACTGCTGAAAAGAGCACCTCGAAGTTAGTGAAAATCCCAAATATTGAATAGGAGCAAAGATACAGGCTCTTTTTGTTTTATATGAGGTGCTGAATGAGATTCCGTTACGCCCAAAATACTGAAATAAAGTCAATAAAACTTAGTCTGGTCCTGTGTTACCAGAATACGAGGCTCTTTTTGTTTTAAACGAGGTGCTGAATGAGATTCCGTTACGCCCAAAATACTGAAATAAAGTCAATAAAACTTAGTCTGGTCCTGTGTTACCAGAATACGAGGCTCTTTTTGTTTTAAACGAGGTTCTGAATGAGATAACGTTACGCCCAAAATACTGAAATAAAGTCAATAAAATTTAGTCTGTCCTGTGTAACCTTGTTGTCAGACCTTCCTTTCTTTTCCCCCTCCCCATTCTCCCTCTCCCCCACTTGGCCCGTCATTTCTCTCAACTTCTTTAAAATGCAGAACTTGGGTTTCCTGTGGTATAGTGATGCTAAACTATCACCGATGTCCAACAAGAGCCATTGGTTCCAAGACATTAGCATTGTTTATAAACAGTAGGCACTCCTAAACAACACATACTAGTTTGACACTAGTAACAATTTTGTCCCAGTACATCACTCATGATCTCCGAGTCTCTACAGAGAATAAAGGCCCTTTAAAGAGCAAAGTGCTTGCTACTTTGACACTGGTTCAATTCCAGTGTTGGTTCTCTCTCACTTAAGAGGATTTTTGTCCGGTTTTCCTACCTCCTCAAAAACATTTTCAATTTACATGTTGTCACTCTCTAAAATAAGTTTGCTTTGTTTTCAAAACTTATGCAGTTTTTTCATGGGATAAAAAGAACACTTCTGAAACTTAGGGTTTATTAGGTGGTCTGTACTGGGGCAACGAACAGGCTGTTTTAATTAGCCTCTTCTGCTTGTGAAGGATGAAGTAACGATTTCACACAAGTTCTAGTATTTAACTGTGGAACCTCAAAATGGAACTTTCATTCAGACTCCCATAGGAGAGTAATAATATTATTGGAAAATAACCTAGTTTTTGCACCAATATAGACTGAAAAATAGCTAATTCTTCCGACATTTCCTTTACCTCACCTCTAAATTATGTAATGATGTATAATTGGCCAATTTTTTTTGTTACCAAACTCTTGATATTTTTAGCATAAATTCCCAATACTGCCAGTTATACTACAAAAAGAAGTAATACAACACAAGTCAGAGAGATGTCTGTCTTTGTGGATTTTAATAAAGCAAGCTGGAACCAGTGTACATGACAGCAGCTTGACCTTGGTGAATTCACTTCCAATTCTGTTAAGGTAAAACGAGAGAGGATTTAGTTGTTACTGATATACCCTACTGATAACTCACAGAATGCCAAAGCTTGAAATAAAGATTTCGAATAATTAATAAAAGTATCTCAAAGTGTATCAGAAAGCTTCATTAAAACCATATACATATTAGAGGCAATTGGAGGGCTGTGTGGAAAAAGGCCTGTGCAAAAAGTGTCTCCTGATTACATTCTAAATTCTTGTTTTCTTAGGGAGACTTTAGAATGTGATTAAGAGTCACTTATGCCCTTTTTGTGGGGTTTTATATCTACACTGCAGTAGTCCACTAGCCCCAAACTACCAAATATTCAAGTTGGGCTAGTGAATCTTGAGCCGCACTAGGCCTTGGGCCATTAGATTGTGCTTTTGTAGATTAATTTTGTATGTTTTCTTTCACAGCAGTGTGGGTTGCTAAAATAAGTTTACAGGTTCATACTAGATTTTGTCAATCACAAGCCCAGGGACTAGTTAATAAAAAAGTTAGTTTCAAGCACTGACATGGTATTATAGTCTGTGGCAGTCATTAAAAATAAATTTGCACTGGAAAAGGGGCAGGGCTTGTCCTTTTATACCAGAACTTCCAGTTTAAGTACCCAGGGTAACAGAGACAATGTTTTTCCACCAACACTGAGCAGCAAACCTGCAAGAACCCGAGTAGCAAAGTCTAGTAGCATATTTTACCAGACTCCTTGGCTTTTGCTGCTCTGTGTTGGCAGGAAAAAATAACCTATGCCACCCAACTCGCATGCTTTTGCATTCCCATGGGTGGAGCATTTGCACTCATTCCAGAGGCCAGAGTTGGAAATTATTGTATTAGTCAGCTAACCAGCTGTGGCTGTGTATTTTTACAAGTCACATGCATTTCGTTGAGCTTGTAGGCAAGCCAAAATGCAAACGACTGAAAATTCATAGCCATACATGTATGGCATGTAATAAGTTGTTTATTGTGTAAATCTGCAAAGATAGTTAACGCCATATGGCAACTGGGAAAGCCATTTTAACATTACCACCCCAATATGGTCTCATTTCTCAAGTTATTGTGCATATTGCATGCATTCTAGTTTGAAAATGCATAGTGAATACATTTGAAAATGCTCATTGGTTAAACTCCAGTCTGTCGTGCGGGAGGTCGTGGGTTCAAACTTAAAATAACCTAGGGACTAACTAAGAAAACCAATCAGTTAATTTAGCCCCTAGGATGCACAAATTTCTTGCAGATTGAAAATTTAATTGATAATGTAAGTTTGTATAGATTGTATTATTGTAGAATTAAGTATGTATAATGTGTGTGAATAGAGTATGATGATGAGTGAATGGTGCTGCCTTTGTGATCAAACTGCAAATGGTTACACTTTCAGTATTCTTGGATAAGGATAGCCTGAATTTCAGCCGTTTCCTCTGGTTCGTTCCTCTCAAGAGAGACGTTTAAATCCAATAGCCGATAATGCCATCCAGTGACGTCAATGCGGATTAACAATTTAATTTTTGCAAATAAAACTGTCACGGCGGTAGCTAGTAAGAGTTTGTGGGTCACAAAAACAAAGCCATCGCTCAGCTTGAGAAATTATTTGAGATCATGCCGGCCAAAATAAAAGCCTTACCTATATATATATATCCATCCCATTTGCTTATCAAGTGCCTCTTATGTTGTGAAAACCTTTTTGAAGCAACAAATCGTTATATTATATTTGGAGGCAAAGTACAGTTGATCTTTGTCTTTCCATTGATCTTTGTCTCGCAATCTGCCATTCGAATCAACATAGCTATGAGATATTACCTATGTAAATGATGCAACAGAAAAGTAGAAAAATGGAGAATTTTGGAAGAAATACGAAGACTCTTTTACAGGAAAGAACAGTTCCTCGAAGAGAGGAGCGACATTCTTTACCACTGCGAGTGTGAACAAATAATCGGATTATCAACAACCCCACGGCCGCGACGGGATAAAATGTACATGTTTACAGGACAGTCGGCCGGTTATTGTGCAGGACACTTTCAATCCATTTCCAGATGTTTTCCTTACGAATTCAAGGTCTTTGGCAAAGACAATCACTCCACTGAAATTCAACGATCAACAATCGCGATTCCAAAGTGAATCCTGCCGTCTTCTCGGATGAGTTAATTATGCAAAATTATAGAATATGAACCAATCAAAGATCACTACCAGGTTTTCTGGTAGTGACGTCACTGGACGGCATTCTTGGCTATTGGATTCAGACGTCTCTCTCAGGAGGAACGAACCGGAGGAGACAGCTGAAATTCAGGCTAGGATAAGAAATCGTAGGCCCTCGGAGACCTCCATAGAAGGAGCTTTATGCCCTATTGAGGTTCTCTGTCCACCTTCGAGTGGTAAACAGAACAAATCAATAAAATAATATTGTTTGTTTTGGCAATAACTCTATATCACAGAAAATACTCATGAAAGAGGTCAATGCCTTTCTCAGAACAGATGTCATGAGTGGGACAAACTACGGCAATAGGGACTATGGCACGGTTGCTGTACTGTGCATCATGCCACTGAAATCCTTTCCCTATTCTTTTTGTCCTGCTGATCCAATCAAATTTGAGGGATACAGTACAGTATTCTACGGGCATGCCGTAGTTAATACGAAAATGTATATGCTCTAGAAGTAAAGGAATTATGGCGAATTCCCTTTCATTCTACAAATTAAAGTACATCTCTTCCCATACCCCTATTATTCACTTACACATTAAACTAAGTTTATTTGGCTAGCTACACCTTCCTCACCCTTACCTCGGCTTATTCACTCTGTGGCCATAGCCTGTACTTCTTCCTCGGTGTGTTTTCCTTTCTCTGCCAGCTTGGAGCGGTTCTTTCTCTCCAGAATCCTCTTCCTATCCTTGTCCAATTTAAGCTTGATAACCTCAACCTTACTGGGATGAATGCCTACGCTCACTGTGGCACCATTCGCCTTCTCTCTCTGGATTCTATCAATGTGAATAACCCACTTTTTACGGTAGACTTGAATCACCTTACCAACTTGCTGGCTTTTGAAATGCCCACGTGTGACTTGGACCTCGTCGTCTTTACGGATCGGAATCGATCGAACGTTGTACTTCTGTCGTAATTCTTTCGACAAGGCAGCACTCATAAGCTTTCTTCTCACACTTGATGGCGCAGAGAAGTGGGCTTTTCGGTTCTTTCGCCGAGATGAAGACACATCCTTATTGCGCTTCATTTTATCTGATCTTTACCACACGCACACGGCCACTGAAGAGGAAGAACCCGTCTGGAGGGAGGACTATTGTATTGTTGTCTTGGCGTAATTGCACTAACCCCTACCGCTGATTGTATATGTACTGCACAGGCAGCCCAAGCTAATGATTAGATAAATCTGAACCTGAATAAAGTCATGAAATATTACCTGTGCTAAAATTGTTAGAAAACCAAAGATCAATCAACTTCACAACATGCAGGTAATATTTCATGACTTTATTGACCATTTTAGTACAGTTTCAGTTTTTTCTAAAAAAAAACATAAATTCCTTGTCAGGCAAATCATTAATTAGCTTGGGCTCGAGGGCTGCCTGTGTACTGTGGAAATAATTTTACAAAGAGGATAGCAATGAATTTGCTGCTGATTTTACATTTTATTACAATTCGTACAAATATTAAATTTCTTACTTTAAAGTGCATATAACCGAGGGTCTCCCAGGGGGGTCCTTGTTCCCAACGAAAATTACCTTTTGTTCCCTTGTTCCCAATTTTTTTTCCAGGGAAACAGTCAATTTTACCATTTAGAAAAATGGATCTTGTTCCCTTGTTCCCTAAAACCTCTATTCATGTTCTCTTGTTCCCCGATATATTTTTTGTTCGTTCCCTGTTCCCAACGGATTTTTGGCATGTCCTTGTTCCCCGAAACCCTGGGAGACCTCATAACCCTTCGTGCAATATTCATAGCAATGAACCTCCAAAACGTTTTGAGTACTTCTGCGAAGACATTTGTGGTTTACAGAGAATACTCTATCTACTACGCTTGTTTGAAACTCGTGGAAACGTGGCCTTTCCTAGCCTGGGAAACCAGCCGACTCTTATATCGCGCCCCACTCGCGAAAGAGACGTCTGGGCAGTGAGGCAGAAAATTCCATACTGATGACGTAAGCAGATAGCCGTTTCACGATGCATAAATTAGTTGCAATTCTTAGAAGCCGAATGCGAACAACATAGTTCTTTTCAAGGAATATAACTACAGAGGCTACTCGTTTGCTTTGGCAGTGGATTACCGTCATGAACAACCATGAAATTCAAGCCTATTTAGCGTGTGTCGGTGCTGTTGTTGGCTCCTTTGCATAGTACTTTCAGCGGATAGTAAAGCGAAATGTCGTACTGTCAAAACATTTAATACAAGTAAGTGATCAAAAAGAACTCTGTTGTTCGCATTAGGCTTCTGAGAATTGCAACTAATTTATGCATCATGAAACGGCTATCTGCTACGTATCAGTATGGAATTTTCTGCCTCGCTGCCCAGACGTCTCTTTCGCGAGTGGGGAGCGATAAGAGTCTCCATGACCGCACGGTAAAAGCCTGGGTCGATATCTGGGTCAGGACGCCATTTAATCAATTCGACTTTGTAATAATTTGAATAAAAACTTACAATTTTCACTAATACGACTTTTTCCTTCAGCTAACAACTTATAAACTGTATATAATCTAAAAATCGATGTTTTTTTGTGATAGAAAGGCGAAGAATAATGCATTAATGAGATGACGTACGCGGTCATGGACGTAGTACATAGAGTATTCTCTTTGTAAACCAAAAATATCTTCGCGAAGTATTCAAATGTTTTCGGAGGTTATTAGCTATAAAAATTGTACGGAGGGTTATTTGCACTTTAAGATTTTTAGACGCCATACCTTAAAGTGCCTATCACCCTTTTGCAATTTTGATAGCCTATGAACCTCCGAAACGTTTTGAGTACTGCTGTGAAGAAATTTTTGATTTAAAGTGAATACTTTATGTTCTACGCTTGTTTGAAATCGTGTAAATGTGACCTTTCCTGACCCATGACCGCGTAAGTAAAAGCCTGGGTCGAAACCTGGGTAGACGTCATCTCATTAATGCATTATTCTCCATGGAGCCTTTTTATCACAACAACATCGATGCATAGAAAATATACACAGTTTTTGAGTTGTTAGTAAAGAAAAAAGTCATTTTAGTCAACACGTTGAGTATTTCTTCACATGATTGCAAAGCCGAATTAATTATATGACGTCAAGATGACGTCTACCCAGGTTTCGACCCAGGCTTTTACTTACGCGGTCATGGGTCAGGAAAGGTCACATTTACACGATTTCAAACAAGCGTAGAACATAAAGTATTCACTTTAAACCAAAACTTTCTTCACAAAGGTACTCAAAACGTTTCAGAGGTTCATAAGCTATCAAAATTGCAAAAGGGTGATAGGCACTTTAACGAATAATAAAAAATAGCAAAAACCGTATACGACAATTCTGTCGGCCGGTGTCACAGCGATTTCGCCCCCCCAGTGAATTCGCCCCCCCGGGGCGAAATCGCTAGTGAATTCGCCCTCCCCGGGGCGAGATCACTAGTGAATTCGCCCCCCCTCAGTGAATTCGCCCCCCCTAGGGGGGGCGAAATCGCTAGTGAATTGTAGTCGTAATTCTTATTGAAATCGCCCCGCCTCAGAAAATAGAGGCAGTACATGCCAACGCACTTATAAAACTAAAGTTAAAAAAAAAATTAAGTGAAAGACCTCTTTAGCTACTATTACTACTACTGACTATAAAAATACGCGAGTCGGTAACACTCCTTTTCTTCGGAAAGTCATTTCAAATTCTTTCCGAATTTGAGTTAATTACAATGCTAGAAAATTGCAAAACTTACCGCCGTTTTATCTTCTCATTAGTTAATAAGCTGTTTATCCAGAAAGGTTTTCCTAGTTAGAACTGATCTAATTACCGAATTAACAAGCGCCGTTAGCTCAATTGAAATAGAACAAAGCACGCGAGTCGGTAACACTCCTTTATTCGGCAAAGTTCTTTCAAAATAGATGGATCGACGCGAGCATTATGGGTTATAAAAACTTACATACCACGATATTTACGTCAACTTCATTATGGTTTTCATGCATGTAAAAATCATCAGGCTATTTGGCAGTTGTTTCCAAATACGGGCCACTCGCTGCAAGCTATGATAAGTTTTAAAACTTCCGCCGTTTTAGATCTTAATTAGTTCATTAGCTTGTTTATTCAGGAAGTTTTCACGCGAGTCGGTAACACTTTCAAAGTAGGCGGATAAACGGGTTATCAAAACCTTTAAGTATCCACAATAACTACATCATCTACATGTTGGCTTCAGGCAAGAAATACTAACAACTAATCATTCGAAGATTGACGAAGATTGTATGTTGCACTGCTCGCGCGAATGAAAATTGCAGCGTTTACCGTAGCTACCAACACGAATTTTGTCTAAGAAAAGTGAAGCGTGGATTTAAAAAGAATATTGAATTGCATGCCTTTATACACATTACGGATAGTTTTTTGTATTACTATTCTCCACGTCCAATACATTACAGTAATAAAAAGAAGGAAAACTTGTATTCATAACCTTTTAAAAGGTTAGAGGGAGGGGGGGCGAAATCGCTAGAGGGGGGCGAGGAAGGGGGGGCGAATTCACTCGAATTCACGGGGGGGCGAAATCGCTGGTACACCGGTACGTTGGATCTGATCAGCCAAAAATACTAATAAGTAAACAAGTCCAAGGACTACAGAAAAGCTGATCGAACAACGTATATACTGGAGAATTCTACGATATTTCGGCTGGCCAAACCAGCCTTCTTCAGGTAGATCAGTTACAAATGAATATTTCACAATGGCATGTATAAATATCAAGGTGATTACATAATCTAAGAGGAAAAAGGAAATGATCGACGTAAGTAAAAATATAGATTTGAGATAACATAAACACGGGTCTACAAGATAACATATTACGTTTCATTATCATTATCCATATCTTACTACCTTAGGGACCGTGATAAATTAGCACTGAACCCTCCCTTTTTTCACTGTACTCCCTTAGCAAAACTGCAACTTTTAAAGACCCCCCTACTTTACTCCTCTACTCTACTCTACTCACAGTGTGCGCGACTACTCTACTCTAGTCTACTCTAGTAGTAGTAAACTTTATTTAGCGAGAATATCACGCTTACCCAAAGGAGTAATTTAAGGCGTAGTCCTCTTCTCTTCTCTCAATAGCTACTCTACTCTACCCTTGAAAATTTATTTAAAAATTCAGAGCCGCCTCCCCCCCCCCCCCCCCTCCCCCCCCGTTAAGCCAAACAAAAAAATTCAGGACCGCTCTTTATATCACCCATCCAACCCGAAGAAAATATTTTTCAATTGAGATCTGGCAAGTCGAGTCTCTTTCCTTCCCTATTTTCTAGGTGAGGGAGAAAGAGAGGGTTGAAATTAAGAAGTTTATTTTTCAACACACAAACTAAGCCTGGGCTTCCTGTGGTTTAATTGTAATAAATGCGAAAGCTTAGAAGGGTCCCCAATTGGAATGATCGATTGCGATTAAAAAGGATACCTAAACCGCTGACTAATAATCGCGGCACATTTCCTGTCATCTGCAAAATGAAAGAACAGGTCGGTGGTGAAGTTTTGTAGTCCTACTAAGTTGGGCCATGGCGCGATTTGATCTGGTTCTATTCTATCGTCTGAGTGTTGCCTTGACATTTATTTCTGTCGTTAACTGCTCTATGTTTGACCTTGATCATGTTGACGGTATGAAAGTGATTAACGTAAACCCCGCAACTTTCAAGCGAGATGCAAAGAAGGCTTATCGTTTCTTCAAGTCTGATATTCGGGACTCGCTGTCTTCACGTATGAGGAGAAGCGCTTCCGGCTTCAATTACCCTTCTAATCGAACTGGATCTGGTCTGTCTAAGGAGTTTGAATTCCATGGAGATAACCACACTGTTGCTTTTCTTTACTGGTTAGGATCTAAGAGCCAGGTAAGTATATACATGTGTATTACCGCCACAGTGAAATACTGAATGCATGCATAGCATGTACGTATTAAGTTTGTTTTTGAAAAAAATTGAGATAAACTCAGAAAAAAAAATCAACAAAGGGACTTTTTGTTGATAAGGAAGCATCACCTATTAAGACCCCAGTAATTAGCGGGAGCTGAAAGGAAAAGTGGAGGTGGAAAACTGCTACATAAGACTAAGAGAGACAACTATGCTATGTAGCCGCTTGAATTGCCGCACGCGTGGAATAAGGAAATTCAGAAAACGATATCAGTCACGCAAATGCATTAACTACTTTGTCAATACAAACACCTGAACCTTAGAAATATAACGACCTGGAATACCGTCAAACCCAGACAAAGTCAGTTGGATCTTGGCAGTTTTGAAATGACTAATGCAGATATTTACTGTACTTTAGCTACTTTTTTTGATGATCTTCAGACTTCAGTATTTATTAATTCTTGTCCTTGCATAGGCAATCCAAAGTTGGAATCAGCCAGTAAATAAAATGGCCCATTGTCCAGCTCTGTAAATTACAAAGTAAATTGCTTGTTTTGCTGGCAGTTAATATGTTGTCATTTAATCCAACTAACACTCGTCACTGTCCATATATGGAAAAGCTATGTGGTAATAATGGTTGGTATTTTTAATGTGTATGTCATTTCAAGTGAACAGCCAATTATACTATAAGAAATAAATGATGTATAATCATTAAATATTAAAATTGGCAGCTGATAACATCTTCCCTTTTATTTCCTGTACGTCTTATGCTAATAAAAAAATGAAATGTTGCCATAGACCGAATCCAAATATGGAGACTTAGTTTTGCTTACCAAAAGTCTTCCTATAAAAACTGCCCCTATCATCTTAAAAATCACTTTGAAAACACATTTGGAAAATTTTGATGATATATGTAATGCACTTATCAATAATAAATATGATTGAAGGGCTGCATGTGTGTAGCAAGGCCGTAAGTAGGCTCGGTTTCCAGCCGTGGGGGTTTCGGTGAGCCCGCGATCCTCTCCCCACTCACGGCTGGGCGCGCGAGCTGAGACATTGTTGGTTTTTAGCCAATCAAAAACTTGCCACTGAAATCCTGTCGCTGAATTGATTTGCATAATTTGCATTGTAAACTTTTGAAAGCCGGACAAAAATGCGTTTAAATTTGCTCTGGAAAAGTTTGGTTTCGAAGAATTCAAGGATTCACACAAGGAAGCAGTAAGAGAGTTAGTTTTTGGGTGAAGACACTTTGTCAGTAAACGCACTGGCTCTGGAAGTCACTTGGGAAACCGTCAGCTCAAAGGTCGCGAAGCTCGTAATGTTCAGTCATTTCTCTTTTAACTTCAAAGAAAATTAGTGCTGCCTTTATCGGAGAAGAAAAGACGGACGAGTCGATATTAAAAGAGGCTAGATTGCAGAATACCCCACCACTTCGAAAGATCACTTGAAAAGCCCTTACAAATTGTGTAAAATTATCCATTTAGCTCAGGTGTATTTAGACTCGTTCTATGAATGATTTGGAGTTGAAAATGGGTAAGATTTATTTGAATTTCAGGATTAGGTTTTTAGAGGGTTTGTATGAGAATTTGAGAACATGCATTATTAATTAACCAAGTGGTGGGGTATTCTGCAATCGTTCTGCTGCATCAAATGAGTTCTACAATTCTTCAAGTCCTATGTACTCAGTTTGTACAATTTATGTCTCCAAGACATACTCTACACAAGTACTAAGCAGGAATACTCGACTCTAGCTCAGTGTTCCGAGATAGCATCTGAACTTAACTTTTATCCCCGTATAAAATTTTGGCTTTTAATTTCTGTCATCTAGTGTCAACAAATAAAGTAGCCTGTTTTCAACAGCCGGGCTTTCCTTGAAAACTTGGACTGTGAACATGAGAGCTAATAATAACAAGTATTAAATAAAACCTTTACCTACGTCGAATTAATTTCACACTAGAATTGGAGTTTTAGTTTAAAAGAATTCCAATGTGTTTTGAAAGTTTACGTGGATACACGCAAATAAATGAATAATATTGAAGTTAATCAGATGACGTCACGGACACGGTGTGTTGACCGCGTGCCCAGCCGTTAGTTGGGGGGAGGTTTTGGAGAAACGACACCTCAACGGCTGAAACCGAGCCTAGGCCGTAAGTGACTCCTGATCATATTCTAAATTCTCCTTCAAATTCTTCGTTTTCTAATGGAGAATTAAGAACATAATCAGGAGTCACTTACGGCCTTGCTGCACACATGCAGCCCTTCAATAATAATTATTACTGATAAGTGCATTACGTATATCATCAAAACTTTCCAAATGTGTTTTCAAAGTGATTTTCAAAATTCTTTGTTTTCTAATGGAGAATTTAGAACTAGGTGGGGATATGTGTGGGGAATTTGATGGTAACTGACCAGTTTTTGTGGCAGGGAGTCAGGGATTTTACTTGATATGCTTCACATACATGGTACTCTTTCAATGTCCATGGGAGGGGGTTGCGATTTGACTGCATCCCAGTTCATATCTTTATCATTCCATGTGGCTGTGATACACATGCCATGGTGGTGATTGTCAGGTAAGATGTTAGCCATTGTTTTTTTGTTTCTGTACAAACAAGTCACATATCATTGGGAAATACTATTTTTTATTCAACAAATGGACCATCAAAGTTCCAGTGTGGCTTGCTCAAAAATTCCAACTCTACTGTTTGGCCAGAAACAAGATGAAGTATATTAAAGTGCAGTGATTGCATGCATGTGATAATCCAGGATGCAAAATAGAGTGATTCTGGCCACTTTCAGTGTGTTGCATGTACAGGAGGGAGAGCAGCCTCAGGGAAAGTGGTTCTGCACCACCTGCAAGCAAACTACAGTTATAGTTGAACAGTCATTCAAATGTCCATCCATGCTAGCTTTGCAAACAGGCCTGTTTGCAGGTTACATGTACATGCATCCACCTCACTGGTTAGCTCAGTTGGTAGAGCACGGTCTAGAGTGCGGGAGGTTGGGGGTTTGAATCCCGGCCGCGTTCTTGGGCAGGGACGTTTATAAGCCATGCATTGGCCTTGTCTTCTCCTACTTATAATCAGTATTTGAAGGGGACGTGAAAGAACCTGTTGTACTACTCGAAAAAGAGCAGGGGATTGTCACCCGGTACAGCAGCCTGGCCATTGCACTAACCAACACTCCACATTGTAAACTGCATTGCAGCTATTAGTGCCGTAAGCAGTCCGAAAAAATTCACTGAGAAAATATGTAAAGTGCCATGAGACTGTGGTGATATGGTGCTATAGAAATATGGCCATTATTACTATTATTATCCACACCAGTATTTTGAGGTATGTTAAATCATTAAACTCAGGAATTTTCAACAGCCAAGCCTCCGATAGCATAATTACTCATGTTAGTTTTAGTGTTACGAAAATACAAGACAAGAAAGTAAATTGTTCTAGAGGTGGGGATTTGGTCCCATTTGACTGCATAAAGTGTCCCGAGGGGGGGTTCTTATATTGCAGCAATTTAAAAATAAAATCCCCACCTAGTCCCAGGGGGAGGTTGGGAGGTCTGGATTTCAATTGATACATGTATAAAGTGCATAATTAACAACAAAGATAACAGCTCAAATTTAGAGAATTTAGAGAATAGCCTTGTTTTGGTGTATTTAAAATACAGTACTGATCAGAAATAACATGTCTGTGACACAAACTACCTGTATAGAACCTAACTTTTATGTTATATTGCATGCTTTTCATCAAAATGTCAGAAAATTGTTCAGTTTTATAAATATTATACATGTACAATGTACAGTACCGTGCAAAAAGATTTCAACGCTAATTGGGGATATATCCCTGGGGATATATCCTTTAAAAGGGATATATCCCTTTTTCGTGAAGTGAAATAACCCCGTTTGAAAAGGATATATCCCCTGAAACTTCCCCCAAAAGGGAAATATCCTTTTTTCAGGGGATATATCTCTTTTTCAGAGGATATATCACTTCCCCCGTTGAAATCTTTTTGCACGGTACTGTATATAGATCATTTCATAAACTTTGTATATTTACGATATTTGTGTCTAATGCAAATTGCATCGGATATAATAATGGCTCGCCTTTATCCAATACAATTTGGTCGCACATACATCTACATTGTACATGGTATCATTACTTATAACGTTCAAGAATTTTGTTATCATGTTTGACTCAACCAGTGGTAGAAATTAGTCTGTGAACAGGCTCGCTTGGCAGGAGGCCTTCACCTCCCAAAACCTTGCATTTCATTTGGATCCCATTTGGACTGCCCTGACAAAGAATTCCATTGTTTTAGGGTTAGGCTTTGTATTGTTTCAGGGTTAGGCATTGATTGGATAGCCAGTACTATTCCAGGTTCCAAGGCCGCCCCTTGCTTGGGGGACTGGGGATGGGAAGGAAAGAGGTGAGAGCCTGTAGACCAACTTGAGAAAAGAAATCCTTCTGCCCCAATTTTTTTTACATGCGTGGTGGGTCACGCTTCTGTCAATCACCTGTCGGATTAACTTTACAAGTTTGACAGCTTGCCGGTCTTTTTTGGTCATAGAAGAAATGAGCAAGTGAGCTTCTATGATCTACATTAATGCATTATTTTCCAGGCTTTTACGGTCAGGAAAAGGTCAATTTTTCATGATTTCAAACAAACATAGAATATTCTCTGTAAACCAAAACATTCTTCACAGAAGTACTCAAAACTCGATGTAGAATTGATATTTATGATAAAACAATAATGTTAGGTGCAGTCTTTAAGACTAAATATGTGGGAAAATCCTTTCAAAGGATTAATTCTGCAAAACATGCTGAAACTCACATACTGAATGAATAAACACACGCCAAAGACTCTGTGTTGTTTTAGATCATTTTGGTCACAATAATATACCACAGGAGCTGTTTGTATTATATGAGGATTACCAGACAGGATCACAGTGTTGCAAAATGTCATGAAGGACATGCATAAACTATAATGGTAAACATACATTTGCCTCTCTGTTGTTTCAATGCACATCCCATGCATTCTCCGGCTTTCTTGTCATCCTTGTGGCTTAAAGCAGCAAAGTTTTACAATTGTGGAGGGTTTTGTGTTTGCTGTATACTTTATAAATACAAGAAAGACTTGTGTTCAAATATACATGTGTCTTCACGATTTTCTGAGACACATTGATCATTTAATAGGTAATCATATGTTCCTATGAAATTAAGTACAAACGGTCACAGCAAAGACATTGTGTAGGCCCTGTGCAAATATATGCTGATTATGTCGATGCCTGCATGACAGCTGTCAATCAGCACTGCCATTGAATATGATCAATCAGAGGTGATACTAGATTCAGGTATCAGTGGAAGAGTTTATTTCTCAAGCTGGTCTACAATTAGCTCTCATCTCTTCCCATCCCCAGTCCCCCAACAGAGCCTGTTGACAGGCTAGTAGAAATTAACTTTTTTTGACACTAGTAAAACTTTGCTATTCCACTTTTTCAAGCTAGCAAAGTAAGAAACCAAACTGAGCAAACGTTAAAATGTCTAAGTTAGGTTTTATGTCTTTGCTTTACAGGTAACTGTTTCTGACTAGAAAAACATTGCTACTTGGAATAAATTTCACTAGCAAATCTGCTAGCTTGCTGCCACTAATTTCGACCCCTGCAATCTTTTTGTGTCTATAAGTATTAATGTTGCTCTGTTTTTTTCCAGGTCATATTTATATTTACGGCTAACCATAAATCAATACGACGAAATGCTGTTGGAAGCATATATGCTGACAGTGCCTATCTCTGGAGGTAAGATAGTTGTTGACGTTGTGAACATGTCAGAATTCCCCTGTACCTGTAGTTGTAACAAGAGTGTCCTTGTACAGTAAATCAAAAAGGTTAATCTTGAGTGAATTTCCATTAAGAAAATATGAACTTACTCTCTTCTATATTTATAGGTCTAAAGACTATGGTTCTACATTCCATCGTGATGATTTAACAAAATTTACCAAAGGGAAGTCAATAAGTGGCATTCGATTTTGTAAAAGCAACAATCAAAAGGTATGTTGCTATAACTGTTTTTGTTGAAGTGCCCCTTATGAAATTCAAGTATACTTGAACTAACCTAAAAAGTGTGCTTTTCCGACAAACAAAAAGTATACTGATATGATACTTTTTTGCACCAGAAGTTGGAACACATCAAAGTATACTTTTTCACAGAGAAAGTATACTTTGATGTGTTCCAACTTCTGGTGCAAAAAAGTATCATATAAGTATACTTTTTGTTTGTTGGGAAAGCACGCTTTTTAGGTTAGTTCAAGTATACTTTAAGTACACTTCCATCAATATAATTTTGTTATGAATTTCTTCTCAGCGAAAAGTAATACTTAAAGTATACTTTC
This sequence comes from Actinernus sp. WN-2022, assembly GCA_030867875.1. NCBI lineage: Eukaryota > Metazoa > Cnidaria > Anthozoa > Actiniaria > Actinernidae > Actinernus > Actinernus sp. WN-2022. Next base: position 34,456,505 of record JAOWCC010000577.1, read on the forward strand.
ATCAATAATTGTCCAAATAATGGTTTTCCCAAGGAAAAGTATACTTGAAGTATACTTCAACCAATAATGTATTAATTAAACTAAGAGCTCAAGTGACATATATCAGTTATTTTCATACTCAAACAAATTTAAACTGGTCAACTTAATTGTCAAATTAACAAATTATTTATTAAATATCTCTACATTCAACATTCTTAACAACATTTGATGAAAAAAAGCTGTGTTGCTTGTCAGTTTACTTGAATATAAAAAAAGACACCACTGAGACAGCTGTCATCCACAGTAAGCTACATGTAGGAGTACAAAGTGAATTGGCATCAGCAGTGCCGGGCAAAGAGAAAAATGAGCCAAACTCTCTGATAAACGTTATGTCCCTCTACTGCAATTCCTGTATTTTTCTTTGTTTTATTATTTTCTCTTATTCCTTTTCCTCAGTTCCTGTTTCGTTCTTTTTTGGCCAAGGCTTGTTTTCTTTCTCCATCTTTTTCATCGTTGTTATTTTTTGTCGGTCGCATTCTTTTTATTATGGGCTATCCTCTTTGTTTATCTACTTCTTCTTCTTTTGTCAGCCACTGGCCAGGGTTTTGTCCAGGTGATGGTATCTTGGTTTTATTCAGAATGTGCAGATCTTTTTGAAGCCTAATCACTGTTGGTTCTAATTAGTAGCGCATCCAGCACTCTTCCTTTCTTCAAAAGGATTATTTTGTCAGCTGTTGATAATATTTATTGTAAAATTAGTTAACAGCAGACTAAACATTTTATTTTTTGACATGCATGCATTAATTGCCCGAGTCAGGATTTCTTACATACATACAAAGGGGGCTTGCTCGTTAAATAAGCAAAACCATACATTCAAGCGAATACAAACAGAAGAAACATGGCAAATTAAATGGCACGAAAACGCAACCTAAAGTAAAGTATTGTATAAATATTACAAAAATAAAATAAAATAGTAGAAAAAAACAGGACTGATTCGCTTTGTGTGCGCCGTTTACTAGGCGGAATTTTTTTTAAATACTAAAAACTCAAATTGCATTCATAATTAAAGTCCGTAACGAAAGTTAAACAGGGAAACGCCCCAGTAAAATATAAGGCCGAGAAAAGTTAAGAAACTTGCTGGCAGCATAATTGTAAGGAGTATGTGTCGCTTTCTCGACCTAATTCCCCTTTGTTGAGCGAGAACTTTGAAGAAGGCTTAAAAAGTTTAATACGCCCCGTCTACGCGATACAGTTTTTATTTGAAAATTCTGAATTTCTACAACTCTGACTTTCTACAACTCTGACTTTCTAACGAGATCTGAAAAGTTAACCATGTAGTTGAAAAGGCAAACAGTTGAAAAAACATTCATGTGGATGGGGCATCTGTCCTTATAATGTCCTCTCTCTTAGATTTGTTAAAATTGTAAGTGCATTGGGACTGAGCGTTTTCAAAAGTTTGCATTTTCAGTAAATTTGACCGTCTGAAAACGATAGCGTTACGTTTTCAAAAAATTCCACTTCGGAGGCCGCTTTTAAAATATTGCGTTTTCATTATCGCGTGTTAAATTAGAGCTCTTGCAATGGAATGTCAGATTGTAGCTGAACTCTTTCAAATTTAACCCGGTGCCACCCCCGCTGGTCTGTAGTGCGAGACTGGGTTCGCAGATTCAAAAGACAAAACCCTCTGGCCGGACCAACACTCAGGGTCTTAAAATAACTGAGTAGAAGGTGCTGCCTTTGTGAAACAATCTCGTTCTCGAACTGCAAATGGTTAGAGACCTTCACCGAGTCTTCTCGGATAAGGACGATAATCGTATTAACTTATGCAATATATCAACGTAGATACAGCCTTTTCATGTCATTATTTTGTATTTTTGTATATTTATTTGATGATTGAGTCGATTTTTCATGTCAGACCAGATAATCAATACATGAAAGTATGTAAATACATGGCCACCATTAAGCTTATGACGTCGATAAAAATATTGCCGCCATAAGTTTGAGCACCAAAAATAACGTCTACGTTATCTTCGTAATTAAAATAGTATGTACCCTGGTATTTGTAGTTTTGCTTCCAAACGAACATGTACATTCAAAGTGAATAATTAAAACGATTATGAAACTAAAATTTGTGCCCGAATAGTGAATTAAATCATATAACTCGAAGTCCTGCCTCTGAGTTTGATTCCGGGATGCAATTATAGGTATATCCCACATCCACCCGTATATAGCTACAGTACCGCCTGGAATTATTGAAGCATCGGGTCGCGGTCAAACCGCGGTAATACCGCGGTCATTGGACGCGGTATTACCGCACCATGGACGAGGTTTCACCGCAATGAAAGCCGCAGTCAAAATCCGCGGTCATGACACAATACTGTAGTATTGTGCAAAAGTCATGGAAACGTATTTCGACGAATTTCGCTCTTTGTTCCTACGAATGTCGCCGAAATTTCGACGGGCAACTTTTCGTTCGAAATTTCGACGAAGAATTGATCAGATACGCGAAAATTCGAATGCCAAGGCGAAATATCGCCAACCTGCGATCGAAATATCGTGATCCGAAATTTCGCGTACGTGTTCATTGCCCAGTTTTGTATTTTAACCTTTCTTTCACTAGGATTAACGCGTGACAAATTCGAATTCATGACAAACAGTTTTACAAACGTACAGTAAGATGGTTTTGGTAAATAACCTGCGTGCCAGAGGCGTCAAAAAGTCAAGATTCTTAATAAAAGTCCCCGTCAATCGTGAACTGTCAGCCAGACGCGTGTCTCATTTCTGACACAAATACCGCGGGGCGCAATTAATTTCCATTTACGCGAACTGACTGATCTGATCCGATGCATTAAAGCTCTTTTAATTCAAAAGGAATTGCACTTTCCCAGTAGAAGTTTTCTGGTAAGAGTATAGAAGTTTTTGCACGTCTTTCAATATGACAAACGTTGCTTCAAAACTCTGTTGATGTTCTGTAAAATTTCAGACTGACACGTTCACGCCTGACTGATTGCACGTGGAAATTCAGAAGAGTTGAGATTTTAATACACAAACATTTACAATGATTTCTGCCGAAACCTTTTAATACTAGTAACAAGACCAGGATCTGCCTTAAATGTGAAACTACACTGAAGCAGAAGTTTATTTGGTGTTTGTTTTGCACTCAGCGGAGAATCTTTTAGAATCTTTTATTTTCGCTGTTCATTCAGAACTCTAACGGAGGGTTAGAATCTTAAAGATTCTAAAGTCTTAATTAGTTTCACCGATGAGTGCTTCTTTACCCGCCGTTTGAGTTCTGAATGAAGCGAAAATAAAAGATTCTAAAGTCTTAGTTTCACCGATGAGTGCTTCTCTACCCGCCGTTTGAGTTCTGAATGAAGCGAAAATAAAAGATTCTAAAGTCTTAGTTTTACCGATGAGTGCTTCTTTACCCGCCGTTTGAGTTCTGAATGAAGCGAAAATAAAAGATTCTAAAGTCTTAGTTTCACCGATGAGTTCTTCTTTACCCGCCGTTTGAGTTCTGAATGAAGCGAAAATAAAAGATTCTAAAGTCTTAGTTTCACCGAATAGTACTTCTTTACCCGCCGTTTGAGTTCTGAATGGAACGAAAATAAAAGATTCTAAAGTTAACAGCGGTGTTGAATAAAGAATGAAAAGAACGCCGAGTCATCGCTACATCTTCACACTAAAGTCAATGATTTCGGCGTGATACAAATCTCAGCGGCCGCGGCCGTGACCGCGGCCAACTAATTACCGTAGTTGACCGCGGTTTTACCGAGGTATTACCGCGGTAATACTGCGGTCATTCTGAGGTCAAACCGCGGTATTACCGCGGTCGTTGGACGCGGTAAAACCGCGGTAAATGCTTCAATAATTCCAGGCGGTACTGTACGTACATATACCCTCGCGCAAGTTTTATGCTATATATACAACAACTGAAATAACCTACCTTTGTCAGCAAATGATCGATGCAGGCTTTGACTTGGGTTTTGAAGAAGCTATGACTTTGCAATTGTTTCAGTTAAAAGATACGTTTGGTTAAATGTACGTTGCTTCGGTGCTTAACGCTTACTGATACAGATATGGGCATGACGTGACCTTTGAGTTTCAGATTTCATGGATCGCATGATCTTATAAACTTGTATACCTTAGATGGGATGATAGCACACACACACGCAACAATTAACCACTAATTTGGCTAGCACAGTGTGAGTAGAAAAACAAACAAACAAATCCTGTAAAAAACAATTTAGAAAAAAAACTTGGATGAAATTGTTTTTCATGCAAAGAAAAAATGTGCACAGCACATTTCTAATAGTGCTTCCCTAATGTCTGCTTGCATGTACATGTAGTTTCCGTTTTTGTTAGGCTATGAATGGAACAGGTTTTAAGGTAGATTTTGTTAGTACTTGATATCGAAAATTCATAAGATTTTTTTTGCAGAAAGATATATATTAATGGCATTCAATTCCTATTGATGTTTTTTCCCTGTGATTAATTGAAGGGGCAGCAATTCCATACAAAAACATATTTTTTGATCCAGAGCTAGATCTAGAGATTGGAGTTACGTTATACCATATCAACTTTTAAGTCATCTATCCACTATAAATGCCAATATCAGAACATCAGATTCCAAGCTTGTCTATATTTTATTCCATACAATTTTGAAAAGTATACTTTTAATGTACTTTTTGATATTTACGATTCTGCTTGCATGTTCCTGATGACCTGATCAGTCTGCTCTTATATGATGGTTGAAGTATACTTTTTGAAATGTTGGTAAAAAGTACACTTCCGATAAATGTTATGAGAGAAGTATACTTTTAGCAACCAGCTCTAAATTGATAAAATGACCAAAGTAGCATAAAAGTGTACTTTTTGATAGCAGGCAGTAATAAAGTTGGAAAAAAGTATACTTCAAATAGGATAAAAGTCTACTTTAGTGTACTTGAATTTGATAAGGGGCAACCCTGAAAATTACATTTAGCCAAACGTCAGTCAAAATATAATTCAGTCTAGGCAGTAAAAGCTTTGTAAGAGACTAGATCAGACAGACTAGATCAGACAGACTAGATCAGACAGACTAGATCAGACAGACTAGATCAGACAGACTAGATCAGACAGACTAGGCTCATTTGATTGCATTTGATTGATGGTTGGGTAAATTAATTTTAAATGAGACTTGAAACTTTCAGTGTTGCACTTTTACTGGAAAAGTGAAAACTTGAGACTTGAGGTATTTTCTAGATAAATCCTTATTGAGCTGAGGTTCTCCATACAGGTCTTTATACCGATTTTCACTTATGAGTGAGGGTCTTGATAAAGATTCATGGTGAAGCCCTTGGTTTTATAAAGAATGACTAGGAGCTAGGGTCTACATATAGACTTCACTGGAGAGAATGAGTCTGGGTATATAATAATAATAGTATTGGTAGTTATTATTAAGGTTCAAGATTGAGACCTTTTTCTAGATCCTTTGTAGAAGAAAGAGTAAAGGTCTCAATTGTGAATCTTTATTTTGACCCTCACTGACTCTAGTGAAGTCTATAATAATTGTATAGACTCTTGTGTTTTACTGGGTATAAAATTGCTTCGAAATGCTCATGAACTAAGCATGATTTTAGAAGGGTATATTCAAATGCAGTTCACAAACTGCTATATTGTGATACCATATGCTGCCGTGTAGTTTAAAATCATGAGTGATTGGTAGTACCTCAGAATACCAGGCTTATACATCCTTGCCCAAGGATGCGACCGGGATTCAAACCCCCAACCTTCTGCACTCTAGACCATGCTCTACCAACTGAGCTAACCAGCAATGTGCATGCTTTTATTTTTTCTATTAAAGGTAGTTGCATTTGATAAAGTAGGAAAATTGCTTTATGTGTCAAAAGATGGAGGAGAGAGTTATAAGTTCTATAAACTGGACTTCACACCATATGATGTCCAATGCAATAGTAAGATGGATAACATGATGGTGGCATATGATGGAATAATGGGAAAGGTATGTGTCTCGTCACAGTATTTATCAAGTTGACTATTAACCATTTCGTAAATGAAAAAGGACTGGTATTGAATTTGTAAATTTAATCGAATTAAAATAAATTATAAACCCACCACAAGAAGGATCACATCAAAATTACGAGTTTGATGGGGACATTTGGCTCAATATTAACTTGATGATGAACTTTCAGAAATTACAAATAATATTATTATAATAAGAGAGTTCAGTATGGTTTCGTCCCCCCAAACCATACTATTGTTGTGATTTTCAAATGCTTGCTATTCAGTTGTTATTTACCCTATTTACCTACTAATTTCAATGTGATCTTCGTCGTGGTGGGTTCATAAACCCCAAAAATTATTCAATGAAATTTACACACTTGGTCCCAGTCCTTGTATAATTTGTTTAATAAATGGTTAACAGCTCTTAGCCAGAGGGTCAAATTGAAGGGGGGGGGACCCTCCCCTGAACAGACTGCCCCCCTCCCCTCCCCTCCCCCACTCCCTTCACTCTCATATCATGTCTTGATTAAATTTAGCCACTGAATGTCACTCATTTGTTTTAATTCTGGCTGACTGTCCTGACCCCTAATATTTCCCCAATTTTTCCCATTTCTGATTTTGCCTGTTCTTACTCTCAAGTCCTGGCAACACCCCTACTATAACATTATAAGTTATAAAATGTGTTTTTAAGTGTAATACATCCTAAAATCATGTGATTTCATTGGCTAAATGATTTGAGCTGAGCGTGCATTACTTTCTCATAGATGCAATAATAATAATGCTGTATATCAAATTTATATATTATAAAACAAATTGAAGACGATTTTAATACAATGTACATGGATGTCCTATAAAAATATGCACTTTTGTGGTCTTGAAAAGCTGCTGAATATACTTGTGCACCACTTGTACATCTGAAGCTTTTCAAAACATTGAGCATGCATTTATTTAGTATTTAAATTAATAGAACATGAGAACTTTCAACCCCCAAAATTAATGATAAACTTAATTTACACTGAATTTACACTAAAGCGTGAACACGGATCAGAGCTGATCATGTGTTGTGATCTAGAGGTGTTGGGTGTTTAGCTAGAGTCAAAATATGCTAGGAAAATCTGGTTGGAGTGCTCCGCTGGGACCCCAGAACCCTTGCCCCTTCTCATACCTAAAAGATTGTTCCTAATGTATTAAAGTGCCCCTCAACCCCATATAAAAAAAAATTGATTTTCGAAAAGAGGAGATAATTTTGAGTAATTCTATGAAAAAAGTTTTGAATTTTCGTTAATCCTTGATTTTTTATGAGCTATTGTAAACGCGATCTGATTGCAAAGTGCCACCATTAGAATTGTGACATAAGTGAAGGATTTTTATTTCTGAGCATAGATGAATACACACGTTTCACTTTCACAAAGTCAACCCACTTGCGCCTTTTTCTGGCTAACAAACTCTCATCTCCCCAGAATGGAATTTTGTAAAGACTGATATCTTGCTTGGCATCTGTATAGTTGCTGCAGCCCCCTACGATTAAAACAGATGCTTTTCCTTCACTTATGTCACAAGACTCATTATAATAATTAGGACGTGCACCACTACACACAGGATTTTGTCGTCTTTAAATGCTCATAGAAAATCAAGGATTAATATGAATTCAAATTTTTTTCGCAGAAATGCTCAAAATTACCTCTTCTTTTCGAAAAAAAAAATGTTGGGGTTGAGGGGCACTTTAAGTTATAAAGTAGTTTAATATGTATGGTACATACAGTAACACTTAAAATGGCATTACTAAAATTTTGGACATTTCATAAACGATAAAATGCCCAAAAAAGCAATGACAGACCCGTCACTACAGGCTGGGAAACAACCACTATTTCATTCAGAATTCTTTAAAGAAAAGGTAACTTGCTGTGAGATGAGATGGTATATAATTTTAATTATGTAGATAGTGGCGAGTTCTTTCTTCAATGCCAGTTATTAGCATCATCTTCTTTATTTTTGCTGAGGGGAGAAAAACAAGTGTCATAGAGGTTACATCATTCATCATACCTGAGCTATTCTGCCAATGTAGTTACATGCTTTTTACATGAGCTTACTGCTTTCTGAAGAATTACTGCAGATACAGGCCAAGTATTTAACAGTATCAGATTTCACGTTTGTTGCAATGGTTGATCACTCATGCTTCTAGACAAAATTTGACATGTTGCTAACAAAAAAAGTAGATGTTCTAATTTAGCACGCTTTGTGTTTCTTTGGTTCAATCTGTTTTTAATCTAAATTCAAGTACAGTACCGCCGGGAATTATAGGGACATCCGACCGCGGTAAAACCTCGTGCACCAGACGCGGAGCCGCAGTACGGCGCCGCGGTCACCGCACAAATGACCGCGGTCACCGCACAAATGACCGCGATAGTTTTTGAGGACGCCGCGTTTGCAAACTGAGGTGATAAACCGAGGTGCTTGCCGCGGTGCCGCAATGGACATACATGTACGTTGTTAGCAGTCTTCGTACTTGAAAGCTTTGAATGTGATGGATGACAAACAGCTTATGCATTGAGCCTAATCACCCAAAGAACGATCACCGGCATTAAACTTCTCGTAAACAATCTTCTGTTAACTTTCGTAAGTTGTCTTTCTTACTTGAGACCGCCGTTCGCGTTCTTATTAACTAACGAAACCAACTGCTTCAAAATAAGCATTTCTTGAGAGACGACCCGCTAACAATCTTCTGTTAACTTTCGTAAGTTGTTTTTTCTTACTCGAGACCGCCGTTCGCGTTCTTATTAACTAACGAAGCAACTGCTTCAAAATAAGCGTTTCTTGAGAGACCGGGCCCGCTAACAATCTTCTGTTAACTTTCGTAAGTTGTCTTTCTTACTCGAGACCGCCGTTCGCGTTCTTATTAACTAACGAAGCATAACACCAAATAAACTTTTTCTTCAGTGTAGTTTCACATTTATGGCAGATCCTTGTCTTGTTACTAGTATTAAAAGGTTTCGGCATAAATCATTGTCAATGGTTGCGTATTAAATTCTCATCTCTTCTAGCTTGGAGTCTGAATTTCCACGTGCAATCAGTCAGGCGTGAACGTGTCAGTCTGATGTTTTTACAGAACATCAACAGAGTTTTGAAGCCATGTTTGTCATATTGAAAGACGTACAAAAACTTATATACTCTTACCAGAAAACTTCTACTCGGAAAGTGCAATTCCTTTTGAATTAAGAGCTTTAATGCATCGAATCAGATCAGTCAATTCGCGTAAATGGAAATTACTTTCCCCGCGGTATTTGTGTCAGAAATGAGACACGCGTCTGGCTGACAGTTCACGATTGACAGGAACTTTTATTATACTGCGCAGTAAGAATCTTGACTTTTTGACGCCTCTGGCACGCAGGGTATTTACCAAAACCATCTTACCGTACGTTTGTAAAACTGTTTGTTATGAATTCGAATTTGTCACGCGTTAATCCTAGTGAAAGAAAGGTTAAAATACGTAATTGTGCAATCAACAGACACGTTTCGGATCACGATACTTCAATATTAATTCGGTCCGAATTTTCGTTTGACAAATCGTCGAAATGTCGCTGAACAAAGAGCGAAATTCGTCGAAATATGTTTGCATGACTTTTGCACAATACTGTAACGAAGCCAACCGCTTCTTTTAAGCATTTCATAAGCCACGGCACGTTAATAATCTTCTGTTAATTTTCGTAAGTTGTTTTTCTTACTCGAGACCGCCGTTCGCGTTCTTATTAACTAACGAAGCCAACTGCTTCAAAATAAGCATTTTTTAACACACAGCTCGTTAATAATCTTCTGTTAATTTCGTAAGTTGTTTTTCTTACTCGAGACCGCCGTTCGCGTTCTTATTAACTAACAAAGCCAACTGCTTCAAAATAAGCATTTCGTAAGACACGGCGCGCTAACAATCTTTTGTTAACTTTCGTAAGTTGTCTTTTCTTACTCGAGACCGCCGTTCACGCTCACGCTCTAACGAAGCCAACTGCTTCAAAGTAAAATGTATGAGATGTACATGTAGATGTTACATGCGGTCGCGGTTAGCGCAGCGGCACGATTACCGCGGCGACCTCAAAAGTGACCGCGGCTATCTCAAAAGTGACCGCGACTATCTCAAAAGTGACCGCGGCGACCTCAAAAGTGACCGCGGCGACCTCAGGAGTGACCGCGGTCACCGCAAAAATGACCGCGGTTTTTCGCGGTAAAACCGCGGGCATTGCATGCGGCACAGCCGCGGTAAATGTCCCTATAATTCCCGGCGGTACTGTAGGTACAATACTTGTACTATTGTGGTCAAGTAATTTCATCATCATTAATGGGGAGAAGGTAGTAAACTATCGAGCATGACTTCAAAATAATGATATGTGGCCTACTTGTGCGACTGCCACAACATACAAAGCCAAGCCGCCAACAGATGGCATATTGGTTAGCAACATGTCAATTTCTAATTAGCAACGTGAACGATCATGCAACCGTTGCAATGAACACAAAATCAGACACAATGCACAACCTGAATATGGAGTATACCACATTGAATTGCAGCTATATTACACAAACGATGGTGGGGCCAAGTGGTCATTTCTCTGTGTCGATGTTGTCAAGTACTATTGGTAAGTAAAATAATATAGGTTATGAATCATTCAACATGTTATCAAGTAGCAAAAAATGTAAAACACTATTGTTTATATGAAAATGTGACAAACTACATGGAAAGTGATGCTGTGCTCGAATAGGCAAGTTCTGTATTCTCCCAGACAAGCTGGAACCAGAACTCAGTAGAGGCTCATGTTGGGGAATTTGGTAAAAGCTATTTAGCATTGGAAAAGATGCCTCCACTGAGGGACTCCTTTCAGCTCATAAATCTGTGAGAATACGAAACTTGCCTTAATTGTCTCTTTCATAGAGATTCAGATTTATTAATCTAAAGTCTAGTACTCAATTATTTTGTTCCTAACATTAGATTTTACCACCTCCCAGTTAGGTGAGTGGTAAAGGGTTGGTCTGTGTGTGGAAGGTCATGGGTTAATATCCTGGCTGAACCAATCCCCAGGGTCTTAAAATAACTGAGTAGAAGGTGCTGCCTATGTGTTCATTTCACAATTTTGTATTTTAACCTTTCTTTCACCAGGATTAATGCATGACAAATTCGAATTAATGACAAACAGTTTACAAAATAATGTACAGTAAGATGGTTTTGGTAAATACCCTGCATGCCAGAGGCATCAAAAAGTCAAGATTGTTATATAATAAAAGTCCAGGCAATCGTAACTGTCAACACTTGTCTGATTTCTGACACAAACACCGCAGGAAGGCGCAATTAATTTCCATTTACGAGAACTGACTGATCTGATCTGATGCATTAAAGCTCTTTTAATTCAAAAGGAATTGCACTTTCCCAGTAGAAGTTTTTGCACGTCTTTCAATATGACAAACGTTGCTTCAAAACTCTGTTGATGTTGTGTAAAAAATCAGACTGACACGTTCATGGAAATTCAGACTCCAAGAAGAATTGAGATTTTAATACGCAAACATTTACAATGATTTCTGCCGAAACTAGCTAGTAACAAGGATCTGCCGTAAATGTGAAACTACACTGAAGCAAAAGTTTATTTGGTGTTATGCTTTGGCGAGTGAGTCAAGCTTTAAAGCAGGCCACACACCGCCGGTCTGGGAACTACAGTAAGCGAGCAGCCGTTGTTTTGTTTATTTTACGGCTCACAATATTTCGATAACTGCATGGTCCGAATTTACTTGAAGACTTTAACCATAAACGAAAGTTAAATATTAAAATACATCTTGTTGTCTTTGAAAATGAGTTCATCAAAAATATTATGGAAAGGCTCTCGATATAATTTGCTGTGCAAAAATGTAAACAAAACACGAATTAGCAATTAGCGTGCACTGTACTCACATCTCAAAGTTCTTTTATACATCGAGTGGACTTCTTGCACGTTCTTGCAGTGTAGCCGCAAAAAGGCAGTTATCAACTCGTTAAACTTCTTGCGTGTTCTCGCAACTTCTTGCGGGTTCTGGTACTGCATTCACAAGGAAATTGCGAACAATTTGCTAACTATTCACGAACAAATTGTGAACAGGTTGCAAAAAAATGCAAACAGATTGCGAACACTGCACGCGATCTGCTCATGAAAACTTCGCGAACAAATGTACATATGTTTCTGGGCGGTACTGTAGGTTAAGTTGACCCAACCCAAATCAACCTAGGTCAATTTGATCCAAGGTTCTCAAATCAACCTACGTCAATTTGACCCAGCCCAAGTCAACCAAGGTAATTTTTGTCAGGGATATCAATCATTCTAATAATAATAATAATTTGTTTTGGGTGGAGGGGGCATTAAAAGGGAAACATCCCTAACCACCCCCCTCCCCCCAATAAACCCCCCCCCCCCTTCCTCAATATCAGTTTCTGTATCTGTAGCTGCACCTAGTGTATCAGTAGCTGTATATATGTACATGTATCATTTTTATAACAATATATTTGTTTGATTGTATTCTTCTCCTTTATGTCATCAGGGTTCTTGATGGAGTTGGAACCAATGCAGCACAAGTATTCATAGAAGTCAAGACCAAAGGCAGATACCGTAAGCTTTACTAGCAGTGATTGCAAGCTTTGCTCAATCTTATCACATTCGAAATCATCTTGTGACTATGCATGACTGTATAAATTCAATTTAGATTATTAATATTAATTGATCAATTAATTGGTAACTTAGCTTGTTGTGGTAAAAATAAATGTCCTGTTCACAGAGAAGCTGCCTAGGGAAGACAAATAAAAAGGAGTGATTATTTATATCAAAAGCATACATTTTATAGAACTATCAATAATATATTTATAGAATTATCAATTCATTAATTAAAAATATTACCTATTTACAACTGATTTCAGTGTTATGTGCATAGAACTATCATTCGACACAATTATTCAACATGCATTGTAACCAAGGCTGGTTTTGAGGTACTGAATCATATAATTTCGGTGCTCTTTCATATTCCAAGTACTTGACAGACGTTGCCGATTATAAATGGCAGACATTTTGCGTGGAATGATTTTGTCGAATCAGTATGTTGAACAATTTTTCCCAAACACTTGAAACATTGCCTTTGCATGTACACATGTAACAACGATTGAAATCGGTTGTAAATTGAATTTTTTTTGTTGGCTTATTATGAGTGAAATGTATTAAGCGTCTGTATTTACAGGTCTGAAACTCAAGTACCAGTATTCTGTTATTCATAGACTGGAATAGGAATAGCCAGAGTAGTCCCAAAAGAATGTTCCATTAGAGATATACATGTAAATATTATGGATATTATCCATTTTTTTCCATAGACTCATCAGTGTTACAGTACGCTGAGTTGCCATGTGACTCATCACAAGTGAAGGTGTTTGATCCACAGCTCGGCAGCTTTGAGCCACGATCATTCAGCATGGAGGGCCATTACATGTTTACAAGGGTATGGTACAGACTGTGTACATTGTATTCAGGGGGGTTGGGTGGGGGGGCTGGGTGGGTGGGGTGGGGGTGTGTGACTCCCTATATTGAACTGATGGGGGTGCTCAGCACTTCTTTTAGGGGAAAAATTCTCCTAACTGTACCTTTTATGGGGTCCTGTTTACACGAGTTAGTTACACAACCTAGAAGTTTATAGTTATTTTATTAATATTTTATGGTTCTTTTACAACACATGAGGAATCACTTTATAAATTTTGTTTGCATACCATTTAGGGGTCAAAATCATTATGTTGTTTCAGCCTCCTTTAATTTATGTGTACCTATTAGCGGTCATTTTCAAAGTGACCACCAAGCACCCCATCATTTTGGTACCAGAGTCCCACCTGGATTATATTACTGATCAATCTTCTTTGCTGAAAATCTAAATAAAAGAAAAAATATACAAGTAAAGCTAATCAGCTGAAAACTAGTTAGCTATAGTTAATATATGGAAAAATAAATTTGTGGATCATTATATATTGCAAGGCTAACATAATCATAGTGTTTTTAGGCCATTGTGGACAGGCTTATTTGGTCAATGTAAGTGAAATTTGCTCAGTTTTACTTGTGGCCAGTTTATACGTGTATTGGTTCATGTTTAGCTGAGGTACTGGATTGTCTGTAATTGTGAAAGGTGTGACAGTATAGTACAAATTTAAGTGTTCACTTGTGTGTGTTTTGGGGAGGGGGAGGGGGGGGGGGGGGGGGAGGGGCTTGCAGTTGCTCTGAAGTTTATTCTAATTCTGCTTCATTTTCTTTTACAGAAGCACTACCCTTCATCTGGCTTCTATGTTTCCTACAATCAAAGCAAATTTCAGAAGGCAGTCTTTCCATTACAATTTGCTGAAAGGGTGGGTTCAAGTGGGGTTGTAAATTATTATAATTATACATGTACCTACCGTAATAATTTGGTTTAGTGACCGGGACACACATTTATTTTTTGGATCTGTAGGGAGGGCGCTTATTGATCAGTTTCAGGAACATGTGCAGTTGTACAAAACCTTGTTTATTTGATGAGCGGGTGGATGTTAAACAATGGGTGGCCACCAGTTGAAACAAAAGACATAAACATTGTGCATGATCTGGAAAGTGGCTTATTGGGGACTGGTTGCTTATTTCTTTGTTCCTGTAGAAACAGATAGTGTATTGTATCTGATGAGAATAACTTTGTTTGCACATGGTTCCATATTTCAGTGCAGACTCCAAGAGGCACACCAGTTTAAATTTTATGTATTATAATAAATAAAATGAGGTGCGGTAAACTGTACAGGTGTTGCTCAATTTCTGATGAGATACTGGAATGGTTGGCACTATAAAATATGGTTAGGGGTGTTCATAGACCCTATTCCAATGATATGGCTGCTATAATAATGGCAAAAAATTAGGATATTTTGTGAAGTGAATGATGCCTGTACTAAAGTATGCCATTGGATAGTAAGTAATACTGAGCAGTTTGAGAGTTTGGTCTTTCATTGCTGCAAAGTTATTGAGTGACATTTAAATACAGGAAAAATCATGAAAACGAGGCTATATAGTTAGGCACAACTGGCTCAGACCTATTGAAAACTGTACATATAAATTATTGAAATCTCAAGAACTTAGTACCTTTTTGTGCATGCATGTACTCTAGCTTTCAACTGTTATTTACTATATATACTCTTCATATGATATACATGTAGGGTCTATCGAAATTTAAACAAATGACAACGGGGCACTTATTAGAGATAGGGCTCTTTTTGTTATATTATTATTATGGTAATAGGCCTTTTGCAGAAATACATTCACATGGTTGTACTGGGTTGAAAAACAAATCAGACTCATTTATTTAAATGCACTTGTATGAGATTGGAAGTGTTATTAGCTTGTTTTTGTAAATCCTATTTTAAAGTGCCAATGAAATGAAAAAATCGATCCCATTTTTATTTTATTTTATTAAATTCTAGGTTTCTCTTAGTCATTTCGTGCAATTAAAAATCAATATGGAGAGCGCAAAGATAATTTAATTTTGTATCGAAGTCAGGCATAATTGCCAAAATCAGGCGACAATTTTTATGCCGTTAAAGATATGGTAATCATATGCGTGACGTCACTAGGTCTGCGCATTTATATTCGTCGCCATTAATACTAGAAAATAAGTGCATTTTTGGCCAGTTTTCAATTTAAATATGTAATACTTTGAGAAACCTTGAAGATGACCATAATTTTACTAATATAAGCCTTGCAGTTGGCTTTGTGAATATAAATGCACAGACCTAGTGACGTCACGCATGTGATTAGCATTATCTTTAACGGCATAAAAATGGTCGCCTGATTATGGCAATTATGCCTGACTTCGATACGAAATAAAATTATCTTCGCGCTCTCCATATTAATTTTTAATTGCACAAAATGACTAAGAGAAACCTAGAATTTAATAAAATAAAATAAAAACGGGATCGATATTTTCATTTCATTGGCACTTTAAAATACCACCTCCAATAGATTATCAATCTTTCTAAAACAATGTTTTGAAGTTTGTTTGCCATCTGGCAGTAAAGCTCACAAACACTACTCATTGGTTATTGAAGTGATATAATATCAGCATGTGACTGTTTCCTGCAAAAGGCCTGTTTTGATTACGTTGACATATTAAAAATCATTTTTATAATAAACACAATTAATCGAAGCAATAATAGTGATGTGCTTGGCTGATCTTTTATGTTTTCTTGTTTTTCTTTTTTGTCTTTTTGTTTTTATTTGTCAACATTTATGCAATTAGGTGTATTTAATAGTAATGAATTAATTTGTATTCCCACTGTAGCCATTTGTTTGTTTCATGACAGTAAGATGTTGTTTTCCAGGACTATTCAGTTGTGGATGCAAGTGAAGATGAAGTGCTTGTTTGTGTCAATCATATCACATTCTACAGCTTGTATGTGTCAGACAAACTGGGTACAAAATATTCTTTATCACTTCATCGGATCTTCGTATCAAAGTCAATCCACTGGGGACAGAAGCTTGTTTTGGCTGACATTCACAGGGTAAAGTAGTAAATAATACATCTACCTAGACAGTTGTTAATTTCAAGGTTTAAGGGACACTGTCAATTCAGTTGAACCTTCAAGTTTCTAAAATTAACAAGACTACAAAAATAACACCCTGAGATAGAAGAGAAATACCATTTGATGTAAATGTTATGATATGCTTTTCAGACGTTTGGTATAGAGGATGGCCAAGATTAAAGTGGCTTACAAAAGCTTATTAAGAGCAGTATTTTTCATCTACTTGAATCTTTGCCATCATTCTTCAAACCTGTCTCTAAATTTCTCCAGTATATCTGAAAAGCATACTCTGCTAATATGAGGAGTTATTTTTGTTTTTTGTTGTGAGACGTTTATGATTTGGGGGTTGGCATATAGCCTCTTTAAGCTTCGTTAAAGTGTTGGCTATTATCAAAATGGTTCCAGGGCTCAAATTTAATGGTATTCCATTAACCAAACATATTAAGGTAATTAGTTTTTCAACATTTGATTGCAAATATGTACATGTACGTTGTTTTTCTCTTGTAATGGACAATGAATGTAATGAATTGATAGTGCAAAGAGAAATAAGTTCCTATGTGGACGAGAGGACCTGGAGAGCTATTGTTATGATAATTAGGGTTTACTTATATAAACTGTCAAGGGACAGAGTCAGTTCAGACACGGTAATGCATCATATCTTGTCCACTTTACACTGTATGCTACATGTACATACCTGTATGTAAGTTAGTGTGTATAATATCACTAACACAGTTTGCGGGCCTGGACCCATCACCTTACATTGTTTCGTCTCAAACATGTTACACATTACAATGTAGATCATGCTTGTATGAGTACTGAACTGTATGCTAAGTCATAATTTACATAATTGTGCAGATGTACAAATAATAAATATACCGTGGACCTGGACCTACATGTATCTCCACAAAGTGTTGCTGTGTGTTTTAGGGACTTGAGGAAATATAGGAACAAAATTGTCCATGTTCTATGCAACAGGTGTAAGCATGTTGTAGGGTTGATTTACATGTTGTGAGCATGTCTTTATAGCCTAATCACATTTGACAACATTTAGAGGCTATTCTTTTTATTTTACTGTGTAGTTCTTATAACATGCTTTATATTTTTTTTTTTATGTCTATCTACTTCATGTAACCCTCACTGTACTGTCTGTTGAAGGTATAGGAACAAAATTGTTCATGTTCTATGCAACAGGTGTAAGCATGTTGTAGGGTTGATTTACATGTTGTGAGCATGTCTTTATAGCCTAATCACATTTGACAACATTTAGAGGCTATTCTTTTTATTTTACTGTGTAGTTCTTATAACATGCTTTATATATTATGTTTTATGTCTATCTACTTCATGTAACCCTCACTGTACTGTCTGTTGAAGGTAAAGAGCCTGCGTGGTGTGTATCTTGCCAATGTTCTTCTTGAACTCAAAACGGATGTGCATCGACATCAACATTATATTCAGACGATGATAACCTTTGACAAAGGTGGTTCATGGCATCCTCTCAGGATCCCAATAGAATCTCAAAGATCATGCCAATGGGTAAGTATGACATCTGAATTAAGAAAAAACATACATTCTGTCTGAAAATATGATGGCCTAAGGAAGTTTTGAAGGAATATGGCTGCCAGAGTGATAAATTGCTCTGCTTACTGCTCTGTTAAAATTAAGTAAACTCGCATTATTCATAGAAGATAGCTCTTTTCACCAGTGCTGCATTCATGTTCATGATACAAATTTATGTGTGGTGGCAGAGGGTCCTGGTTTGAGCTTAGTTTTGGCATCTGGAAATCTGGGTTTTGGAGGTACCATTTTTCTATGAAACTGTAGCCTGTGAAAGCAGCCACTCCTTAATTGAGCTTTGATCAGTAGACACCCTCCTCCATTGGTATTTCAGTTGCAGATGCTTTTTCGGGGTGAGGGAGCAAGCTCATCCAAGCTCAAAGGAGTGGTGCTTTCACAGGCTAATCAGACTGAGTCTCGTTCTGGACCCTAACACCATAGCCACACATACAGTTGTTACTCATTTATTACTAGTCAGATGCCCCCATCCCATGACAACACACAGTGATGTTCATCAGAAACTTTAAAAGGACCCCTTAAAAGATACCAGAATATTGTTGTGTGGGCATGGCTCAAATGTGTATTTACCCCTAAGATGTACCAATCTCAAAACACAAATTAAATTAACTGACATTTGATCCAAGTGCAATTGACTGTGAAAAAGCCAGACCAAGAGATTATTAATTTATTTTCTGACAAGTAGTAATACCCTCAAGGTACCACAACAACCACAACTGTGGACGTTTCAGTTTGAACACCCTGAGTGGTACCAAACTGTTGGTGCCATATAGGGAGTCTCCCTTCGCCCTGAGACAGTGTCACATCAGTGTAAAGCTCTGTATGTAACACTGAGCTGACCTGGATTGTTGTTTCTTTTGTCCCAGCCAAAGTGCTTTCTTAATCTTCACATGACATTCAGTCAGCACCACTTCCAGATCTCTTCCGTAGTCTCCTCCAAGTCAGCTGTTGGGCTGATCATGGCACAAGGTTAGTCTGTGCACCAAGCTATTCACTACCATAGTTATTGATGAAGCTTCAAACTTTGAAGGGGCTGTGTGATGGTGAGTGGCCTTCATATTCGCTGCCCAGGCCTGACACAGTTACCTCACGCATATGTGGAATGGTTAAAATCAAGGCAAACTGAATATGAATCAAAGAATGACTTAGTAACGAACTGTGTATTGATGTAGTCTTCAAGGTAAATATTGCATATCATTTCAATCAAGACTTGAGGGTGGAGACTTGAACTGTTTGTGGACAATTAACATCCACCAATTGAACATTGACTCCATACATGTACAACACCATGACATAGCCCCATTAACTGTTTGTAGCCAATTAACAGCCACCAATTTAACATTGACTACATACATGTGCAACACCATGACATAGCTCCTTTAACTGTTTGTAGCCAATTAACATCCACCTATCTAACATTGACTCCATACCAGTCATGCACAACACCATGACATAGCCCCTTTAACTGTTTGTAGCTAATTAACAGGCACCAATGGAACATTGACTCCATACATGCACAACACCATGACATAGCCCCTTTAACTGTTTGTAGCCAATTAGCAGGCACCAATGGAACATTGACTCCATACATGTACAACACTATGACATGGCTCCTTTAACTGTTTGTAGCCAATTAACAGGCACCAATGGAACATTGACTCCATACATGTACAACACCATGACATAGCTCCTTTAACTGTTTATAGCCAATTAACAGGCACCAATGGAACATTGACTCCATACATGCACAACACCATGACATATTCCCTTTAACTGTTTGTGGCCAATTAACAGCCACCAATGGAACATTGACTCCATACATGCACAACACCATGACATAGCCCCTTTAACTGTTTGTAGCCAATTAACAGGCACCAATGGAACATTGACTCCATACATGCACAACACCATGACATAGCCCCTTTAACTGTTTGTAGCCAATTAGCAGGCACCAATGGAACATTGACTCCATACATGCACAACACCATGACATAACCCCTTTAACTGTTTATAGCCAATTAACAGGCACCAATTGAACATTGACTCCATACATGTTCAACACCATGACATAGCTCCTTTAAAACTGCAGCTCTAAGATAGCCAAGCACAGTGCTTAAAATGTTTCATACATGTACTTGTATTCTAAAGGTTGTTTTTTGTTGTTGTTATAAGTCAAAGTGTTTTTAGAAATGTAAGCAGTCATTGTCGACCCCCAAATGATCAACTTTCTCATGACAAAAGAGAAAAATAACTACTCAGATAACTGAGTCTATTTCCATTGGCTTTTTTTTTTGTATCCATGGAAGAAAATGGTCATGAGGATTCTGCATTTAATGTATTACTAGTATACTTTATACATTGTATGGATACATGTATTCTCCATCATTTTGACTTTCTTTTATCTGTGGTTGTAGGGAACTTGGGCCCATATCTGTCGGGAAATCCTGACGTATATCTTTCATCTGATGGAGGGCTAACATGGAAGAAGGTTAAACTGGGTCATACTTTCCCCAAATCTGGGCATAAGATTTGATGTACACTAGTGGCATGGCATCAGTGGATTTTGTATGAGTGGGCAAGTTACGGCAATGACTTACGGCACGGTTACTGTACGATTCAATCAAATTACAGAGTTACGGTACAGTCAGTTACAGTACGGTTACGGTATGGATATGCCGTATTTTGTCCCACTGATACGAAATCCTCTCTAAGCATCAATACAAGTAATATAGTTGTGCAAATGCAGTTTTCAATTAAATAATCCTCATGTATCAGTGTTACTTGTTTTACTCACAACTGTGTTATATAATTATTAAAAACAAGCACCAGCCAGGGAAAAGTCAGGAATTTTTTTTTTTTCAAGGTCAAGGAATTGTCAGGGAATTTTTTAAATTTACGCTTCGATTCACACCGAACAAATGGTTCAAGCGATCGGGAAGATCGGGACGATCATGTGTACACCAGGCTTAAATCAAACATGTTCTTGTATCTGTTGTGTGTGTGTTCCCTACCAAACGTTCTACATCTCCTTCTTGTGTAGGTGCTTTCAGGTATATATGACTTTGTGTTTGGGGATCATGGTGGAATCATAATTGCTGTCCCTCTTAGGAATAACAGTAGGACTATTTGGTGAGTGATCTTGTGCAAGATACCTCAATGTTTTTCACGGAACGATCATGTAGCCCAGGCATATACAGTGTTTATTCTGGGCCCTGGGCCCAATAGAATGAAATTATATCAGTCCTTAAAGTGCATACGAATCAAAAATTAAGTTGATCTCATTTGAAATTCCTTTCGAATCGAGGAAGTTTTGTGTTTGCCAATATCTGATTTCGTTCCAGAGATATTCAGGTTGACGTCGCGTGCAACCCAGCAATATATCTGAATCAATTAATTACGAGCACAAAGTACCAACATCCGGCCTTGGCTTGTTGCTCGTTGCTTTTTTATCGGACAATCTGTTTGGAAATAGCTGTATGTTATAAATGTTACGGAATTATATTATTTCCTCTTATCGCAATTAGGTATAGCTGTACTGAAGGCAACACGTGGAATACCACTACAGTGGACAGGAGTTTTCATGCGTATGGTCTCGTGACAGAACCAGGAGAGTCCACACTGATCTCAAAGTAAGAAACTATTAGGAATCAGCAAATTAGACAAACGAGACTAGAATGATTGTAATGTGGCACTGTCAACTATTTCAATAAGTTTCTTTAAAACAAAACTACAAAAATAACACCCTGAGATAGAAGAGACATATCATGATATGCTTTTCAAACTTTTTTGATGGAGGCTGAGAAAGATTAACAGTGGATTACAAAAGCTTATTCTAGAAACTTGATTTCGGATTATGTTGAACCGATTTCAAGTTGCTCTAAGTTTCCTATAAAGGTAGTATTTTCATCTACTCAAATCGTTGCCATCCTTCATCAAAATTGTCTCAAATTTTCTCCAGAACACCTGGAAAGCATACTCTGCTAATCAGAGTATAGTTATTTGTGTCTTGTGTCATGAGAACATTTAGAGGTTGGCATAGCCCCTTTAAACCATATATAGAACTAGTCAGAATTTAGCCTGTTGGTTTTTGTTGAGGGAGGAGATCAAAGAGAGAAAGTCCGATGCTATGTGCAATTTAGATCTTGCAATGTTTTATGGGTTTGTTTGGGTAGTCACAATCTTGCATTGTCACTATGCAATTTGTGCGAAGGACAGTATAAGCGTGGTTGCGGTTCCCTTTGTCTTTAATTGCATAACTGAATTAACGTAAAAATCAACATATGAGTTGAGCGTTGAGTGTAGAGAATATTTGAAGTACTAGATAAAGAATGAGCGGACGATCTTTATGGGATTTACAAACTCAAGCTGAAGGTAAATCCCATAAAGATCGGACACAAATTCTTTATCGCACTTACCAAACGTCTAGATGTAGAGAGTGATGTTTTCAGTTATTTTGGTGATACGACTTATTTTGGTGGAGAAAATCGAATTTATGTAAATCATGACGAAATCTCTAGTAGAATTAAAAACACTGATGTTTGATTAATTTCCTTTGTTTTTGCTTCATTAATTATTCATGAGTTTGATAATGTAGTAAGGAGTGTGTTTGGAGAATGCTAGGATCATTAACAAGATCTGTTAGTAACCTAATAAGCCTCAATATCCAAGGGTAAACAAAATATTTGATTTTGATTTGATTTGATTGAACTGTAACACTCGTTTTAATGTTTTCAGTATCTTTGGACAGCACTCGTTTCATAAGTTCGAATGGCTGTCCGTGAAACTGAACTTCACCTCTGTGTTTAGCGAACAATGTAGCGACAGTGACTACACTTTCTGGACGCCTGTTGATGAGGTAAAAACCGTGTTTATGAATTATGTACACACATGGTTCGTACGGTCGTGTAAAGTATTCCTGAAAAAGGTCTTGATTCTTAATAAGCATATATTCCAAAAATCGAATTATTAAAAAATACTTGTTAATGAATTTGTGGTTTCATGGAAGTTGTCCGCAGCCGCAAGACCTGAAATAACCATGGGAGTCAGGACCCGGCAGGAGCCCATTACCAGGAGTGTGCATCTCCATATTAGGTCATTACCAGGAGCGTGCATCTCCATATTAGGTCATTACCAGGAGTGTGCATCTCCCAGATTAGGTCTCTCCAACAGCAGAACAGATGATGTAGCTATTTTTAACTTTGTGTTTCCAGCGAGAAGAAACAAAGGCCGTCACTTTTAACCAATCAGGATGCACTGAAAAATTTAAATTAACACGGTTCAAACTGCTAAAAATACTAAAGCGCAAGAGAACAAAAGACAACGTAATCGCATACCAGAACTTCGTGACTATAAATAGCCACATCGTCTACTGTGCTGTGGGCGCTACCCATCACATAGGTACGCTCCTGGTAATGGGCTCCTGGTAATGGGCTCCTGGACCCGGCTAATCCACAGATCGAATTGGAATTTAGCATGTTGTTTTTGCGGAGGGAGGAAAACATTGTAAGTGTGTTGTGGCCTCGCGTTCATGCCATCAGGTCACGTGGGGTGCACTGGCCTCGCGTTCATGCCATCAGGTCACGTGGGGTGCCCTGGCCTAGCATTCATGCCATCAGGTCACGTGGGGTGCCCTGGCCTAGCATTCATGCCATCAGGTCACGTGGGGTGCACTGGCCTCGCGTTCATGCCATCAGGTCACGTGGGGTGCCCTGGCCTCGCGTTCATGCCATCAGGTCACCTGGGGTGCACTGGCCTCGCGTTCATGCCATCAGGTCACGTGAGGTGCACTGGCCTCGCGTTCATGCCAACAGGTCACGTGAGGTGCACTGGCCTTGCATGCATGCCATCAGGTCACGTGGGGTAACCCTGCCAATGATAGATTTGTAAAGCTAGGTAACAGACATTATAGAACACATTAAACATTTAATAAAACGCCACCAAGTATTAGAACTTGAACATTAAAATGTTTTCTTGCGAACAGGTTTTACACTTTGTAGTTGAAAACGGTGTGCTAAGATGGGCAACGACACGTCGTCCATACCCAGAGCATCAGGCCCTATCGGGAGGAGGGAGGGGAAGGAAAGAAAAGGTTACAAAGAGAGAGGACCTTCACATCTTTCTCTTCTCTTTTTCTACAATTTCCTCTCTCACTTTGCTTGCTGTGCCAGACGTATTTTCCCCAACACATTTTGAAGATAAACTAACGTCTACTTCACGGAGCACTTACTTAGTTCAGTCTAATATGCGTTTGTCATTTCTTGCCCAATCTTTGAATTAACTTGGCCAATTGTCCCAACCTTTCAGCTAGTTGGTGTCCCTTTCCCCCTATCCCCTTAATAGCTTTCCCTTGAATTTTCCGACGTCCTTGTTCTCCGAGGACGCGTCATGCATTGACTTTTGCTCAAATTTGCAAGAAAGTCGATGCAATTAAGTCGACTGAGTATTGTAATACTTGTTATATACCTTATTACATCTTTACAGAGAATAAATGGAAACTGTTCGCTTGGAGAACAGTTACTGTACAAACGTCGTAAAGCCGAGACATGCTGCTTTAACGGCATGGACTATGACGTGTACATCAACAAGACCACATGCACGTGTGCTGACGAGGACTATATGTGGTAAGAGTAGGCCAACTAGCTAACTACTGTAGCCCCCCTCCCCTCCCATTAGTCACACGACCATAAGTTACACGACCCACAAGCGGCAACGCTTAAACTTGATCGTGTTTAGAATAAAGATCATTGATTGATTGATTGAAGTGGCGAATTGTTAGAAATTTGTATGCGCGAAGATTTGTGAAAGCACACACCGCGGTAAAACGTTGTGCGCATGCGCTTTTGAGGAGCACAGCGCGCGCGTGTCGTGCTAGTTTCCCGCCCAAACTGAAAGAAAACCAAGGCAATCACCCCTGTTTCTAATTGTAGTACATATATGAACTCGCCAAAAACAACAAAACTAATTTAAGCCAAACCTAAGACTTTAACAGGTTTAAGTTTTCTTAATTCACTTTGAGTTTACTAAGTTAAAAAATTATTTACTTAAAAGGTTTAAGCCCTCGGAAACTTCATTCTTTCGGCCAGCGGAGCATCATGTTTTACCGCGGTGGGGAAAGCATGGGTACAAGGCTTCGTAGACCCTTTTGCCAACACTTTGCTAAGTAGTTTGAATTCTCTGTGATGTCTAGTATGGGTTTCTCGAAGGGCATAGACGCTTTTTCCTTCGCCCTGAATATTTTTAGTGAATAATTCATTTTTTAAATTGTTTTGCGCACTCTGTCAAGTGAATAACTGAGCGAAAAATTTATTTTTTTAACCAAAATTTACGTCATTTCAGTGTGCCAGTTATTGGTTCAAAAAAGTATCATGTCAGCATACTGTTTTTATTTATTTATTTATTTTATTCAAGCATACACAGCTATTTCAAAAAAGGTTGTCAGAAAGGAAGCATGCGTAGAAGGTTGATTTTGCCATCAAATATAACGTCGAATGAAAATGTTTATGCATAATTTGTGCATTTTAAATTAAACGAGCAAGAACAGATGTCAGGGCTTCACTTGACGATCTGCTGCCCTATTCCCATACTGCCTTTCGGTCGCGTAGGCTTGGGACGTCAAAATGATCGACGTTTTCCTTGAAATAGCTGTATATTCTTGGTGTTTGGCCCAAACGCTTGGAAGCTAAAATCGGGGGCTTACACCAAGATAGCGTTGGAGTATTGTTCTAGATGGGGAAAGTACAAACAATGTGAATAGCCAGAGTACATAAATAACTAAAATTTAAATAGATGGTGCTAATACTTAGCATGCTAACATATACAGATCCTTCACGTCGCCTCCCAGTCGGATTCTATGGTCCATGAGAGAGTCTAGTGTACTATGAAAAAGTATTTCTTTCTTTCATAGACTTGTTGTTCCTCCGATTAACTTAATGTTAGTGGTAAGATTCCTCTTTTTCGGCCTATGACGTCGCAGATTTCACCTTATCGAAAGAAGTCTGGGAATGAAACTATAACTGTACATGTATGTTTAACTATTATTTTTCCTCCACGGTTTCTAGTGATACGGGTTTTGAGAGAGATAATACATTGGTGTGTGATCTAACGAACGGAGCTGTTATCATACCTCAAGTGTGCCCGGAGCTGACCACATACTGGAAGTCATCGGGGTAAGTAGAATATCTCGACACGGCACAATACATTTTGGGCTCTTTCTCTTGGGACTATTCAGACTATTCCTATTCCGGTATAGGAATATAAAATGATACACGTAATACCAAAAGAACAGAAACAGATATTCCGAAACTGAATGATCTCGACGGAGGTGACCTGGGAACTAACAACTCCGTCGGACGCGTGCGTGCCAGCATCTGATTCTTCCCTTGCATTTCCGGTCTGAATTAGCCAATCAGTACCGTTTCTGTCGCATTGCCAGCAGTCCCATTTATCGGGTTGATTCTCCGCCACGCTAATTTCAAACCGGCGGAGAAGCGAACTCGGAGAATATCGTCAACAAAAGGGAAAATTATTCCTAGTTACTTTTCGAATGGGTCTTCCCTTTGAGTTAACTGTAAGGATCTAGACCTACGGCTGACTAACGTCTCTAATTGGAACTGTTTTTTACGCATAATCCTTTGCGCGCTCTGGGGCGGACTCAGCTGGAGAGGTTTCCCGCCAAAAAATCCCAAAATAACGCCATTTTGCATCCGAGTATTCTGTTTATTATGTTTTCGGGAGCAGAATGAATAGGATGCTATGACTTGACGTCTTCACTGGTCAAGGAGCTGAGGCGACTGACCTCGCATCCAACATGCACTGCGCATCGTTACAAATATCCCCAGAGGGGTTTGACCCCAATTAAGACCCCTACCACAAAGCCACGTGCGGGCGTTTGTTGCATAACAATAACTGTCAGAGCAATACTGCCCTAATACTTACAATATTATTATTTAATTGATCATAGGGAAAGCATAAAAATCCTATTCGCAAGCAAATATTTTATTTCAGTGATCGTATTGGCAGAGCCATTCTTTATAGAAACAAGATATGAGGACAATAATATTCAGTGAATAAAGTGCATTGTATCTCGCTCCGCTTTGGCCGCCATTGTTTTCAACTTTGCACTCGACAATTTGCGGACCACTTAGGAAGCACACTCTCGCGGGAAAAGGCAATCTATTTATAGAACAAAATGAGTCTGTGCCGTCGTACTTATAAAGTACTAGATGGACACTCCTAGTAATGGGCTCCTGCTTAAATCTTGAACAAATGCTGCCAGCTTCGTTTTGAATCATTAACATTTATTGTTATCTATAAATTGAATGATGTACGCATATTTCATCAGCCGTGTGTAGCGAGTGAAACTAAATTTACACATGATTACATTTTGCATGTATCCTATTCGGAGACTATTTATACAGTGTGTGTGGTTTGCAAGCCTGGCTCCAAACTCGTCTGGGTTAAAAAATCAAAAATCACCAAATGAAAACTTGCAGACAGCTTCATTACCTATCATACTCTATTTCTAAACATGTGTTTTATACCAATAGGAAAAGACTAATTACCGATTTAGCTTAGCTTGTTGTCCCAATTCAGATCTTGTGATAGTTCTCCAGAGGATTCAGTCCTTTGTTTTCCAATTAGAGAAATTTATACATTTCCTCTTGGGAACATAAAAACAAGAAAACAGTACTCAAGGTTAAAGTCAAGTGACCTGAATTGGGACGAAAATGTACAAGCTAAATTGGTCAATTAATCAGGTAAATTAAATTTAATGTTTTCACACCAAACGTGATACATTTCACATCGGATCTTTTGCGTGTGAATAGGGAACCATAATGTTTACCGTTGAGAGAACAATTAAAATACACCTTACATCCACGAGTTCGCCATTGAGGCACTATGTTTGTAGATTTGATTTGTCATGATTAGAGGCAGTCAAAACGTCAGACTGCCCCCAACCATCGACACATCGGGGACATTTCTCAGAGCAAGCAGCGCTAAATTCAAAAGCTACGCAAAGTATAGTAAGCCAAACAATAGAGAAAATGTACTCAAACGCACGAAGTAGGTTATGATTTTACTCATTTATTGAAAAACTATCTATTTTAAAGTTTAGGTTTCCACTGGCTTTTGTAGAAGAGATATCAATAAACAGTTTCCACCCTCAATCAACTTATTCGAGTGAGTGGAAGTATTATCGGTTTTGACTTTAATTTGGGATATTTTTGAAGTTTTTACAGTGGAAAATGACGCTTGATTCACTTTGGAGTCAATTTTCACGTTCAATAATACTTCTTTTTATTAGGTTTCGTATGGAAAAGTTAGTTTGATATATTACTAACTCGCAGCCGTTTTCTTGTACGAATCCGATGGCTATTAGTATTATCGAAATCAACATTTCTAGGAGATATGTTGGCAACTCAGATTCGCTTGCTAAATTTGGATTTTGAACATTCCCGCGGGGCCTCACTGGACTTCTAAGCTCCTCCCCCATGAACAATAGCACATACGCCACCTAATTAACCATTGAATTGACACAATACAGCTCTGAAATCCATAAAAGTGTGAAAATCTATTAGCACAGACCTATTGAACTACCTACTAATTATATTGTTTTGAAATGAAACGCGAACCATAGCGGTGATCTAAAGGGTCCAGCGCGAAGCTTGTCATTCATTTATTTAACCGAACGGCTAAGGATAACTATTCAATGTCTTCCGAACAAGAAATCCAGCACAGTGATCGGGAGCTTCTGATATAACAACATTAGTTAGTGTGATGACCTTCTTTAACGAGCTTTGGGAGTCCAGTATTCCCATGAAGCGAGCAGTTGACAGTGATTGACATGTGCTTCATGTGATGTGGGAGTAGAGTATTCCCAAACCGATTTGTCAAAAGCCAATAACAATCGCTCTCCCGCAGAATTAATTAGCAATGTTATAATTATTCCATCCTCACTTTAACCTCTCGGCCGTAAGTACATGTCGCCGAGAACAATAGAATTCTGCGCGATGTCTGCTATTGAGAAGGCTAGTTTTTTTGTTTTTCTTGCTTGACTTTTGGTAACCTGTAGTGCAGTCCTGGTGATAGGTAGTTATAAGTAATAGCATTTAATCACTAATTTCCCGAAATGTCATGCTATCACTTTGAAATACTATTATTATCGAGTAACCGAACTAAATTGATTTAGCCTTGAGCAACGTTTTCCAGAATGTTAATTAGACTTTAAGTTCAGTTTTTATCATCAAACCACACAGTATTGTATTGGGAATACTCGCACGTCTAATTGTGTTGTGATCGATGTCATGAATAGCTAGATAAAATACTATCATTTACATTCGCAAAAACATAATCTGCATAGCATGCGCAAAACTTACTTGCGTATCCCACATGGAAGAAGCGTGTTTTAGTAATGAAGAGAAGAACTTTGTTGAGGCTATCAACAATGCTGTAATAACAACAACAAAGCTTTAACAAGAAAAACCTTACAGCTTTAAGAAGTGGGGAAAGTGAAGGAAACCTTTCAAACGAAGACATGTCTTCAGGTCAGCATTAAATGAGGTTATGAAAGTAGTATTTGCGATTGTGAAAAAAGGAAAGGCGAGGTACACAAGAAAATCACATCCTTTATTGCACTTTAGATATCGTAAAGTGCCAGGAGACAGATGTTCAGGAGGTATTGAAAAAGACCTGGAGCCAGTGAAAACGCCCTGTCCTACTACAGGTTGGTCATGTCGATTACTTGTATCAACTTAAAATAGACCACCGCTGTGTTCTTACACGAAGTACCTATGCACCTTCTTCGTGTCATGCACATGGGAAGAAGTCTGGTAACAATGGTATCAGAGCGAGGCCAGTTGTCCCAAAGGTAGCCCACTTTCGAGATATGCCTCACTTCCTACATACAAAGGAATCAATACGAGGCTCCATGCATATTGCTCAGTCGTTTGTGACAAGACTACAGCACTTCTGTAGTTTGTCACGAACGACTGAGCATTATGCATGGAGCCTCGTATTGATTCCTTTGTACGTAGGAAGTGAGGCATATCTCGGATGTGGGCTATTGGAGTCGGACATCAGAAATGTCTTAGTTTCTGTTGTACCGCACTGTTGTGTTGTTTTGTGTCATAAGGAAGTTAACGTTAATTTCTTCTAATGTCGATTTTTCTTTTTCTGTGAAAAGCTGGTACAACTGGCCATTTCTTTCAGGTTACCGGATACCTTCAAAACGAAAAAGATGGGAAAATATTTTTTACGCACAGAAATGTAGTCTTAGTAGTAGTGTCTCATATACCAAAAACTCCGTTCAAAAAAATTGATATTGACGGAGAAATACCAAAAGAAAGCTTTTAACCGGAAGTGAAAGGTTCTTTTTGATTGACAGCAGATCAATAAACACGACAAGTGCTCACTCGCCCGTAACGACCGTGAGGGGAATAGCACATTAAATTCATTTCATATACCAATGTTTACGTTTATTGAGAAAAGTTTTTCCACACACGATTCCACAATTCCATCGGTTGTTGGCCTTATATCTTACAAAAAGCAAGCAGGATGCCCTTAGCTTGAAAAACAGAGTTTTTAAAAAGCTCCCACTCAAGAGGAATTTATTCGGGGGTAAAAAAAAACCAAATAAGACCAAATTAGTTTTGGTCTGTGAAGTGATATCGTGTTGATAACAATTATTTATTCTATAAACTACAGTGTTTTACAACGATTTCCATCATTTCTAAACACACGTAAAAATACAATAATTTTACGTGTGTGGATATTGCCTCTCAGCCAATCAGCGATTGCCACGTCACGCGCTTACCCTTGCTTTGAACAACCGGGCCCAGGTCCAAGTATTGTTTATAAAATAAATAAAACAATACATGGATGCTTGGAGATACGGAATTTATCTTCTCGTGTTCAACTCGATATCTCACGAGTGAGCGCAGCAAACGAGTTGAACACTCGATGATAAATGCCATATCTCCAAGCGTCCATGTATTA
Source organism: Actinernus sp. WN-2022 (assembly GCA_030867875.1). Classification (NCBI taxonomy): domain Eukaryota; kingdom Metazoa; phylum Cnidaria; class Anthozoa; order Actiniaria; family Actinernidae; genus Actinernus; species Actinernus sp. WN-2022. The sequence continues at coordinate 34,487,616 of JAOWCC010000577.1, forward strand.
TTCTCTATATCCTCACTGTAGTGTAGTGTGATATCATTTTTACAATTTTGCTAGATTTCAGATTTCTTTTATTTCACACTTTTTACAGAAGAAGTAGAAATTAAAAGAATATAGAATAAGTAATTAAGGAAGTTTAAATAAATTTAAATAAGTAGTTTTACAAAAATTGCGTGTAGTGGTCAAAGTAACATAGGCATTTTCGAGTTTAATACCACCATATACTTGTCCAATACTCTGACAAATTTATGCATAGCATTGTTTTGTATTTTATTGTATTGCACCATTCTACTGTTATATTGTATTGTTAAACTATTGTTATGTTGATATAATACAATACAACGCTATGCATAAATTTGTCAGAGTATTGGACAACCCTCTAAACCACTACCAATTGTAAAAAAATATAAGAGGATCCTTAATTAATTATTACTAAATAATAATAATGTGTATGTAGGGTAAATTATAAGGAAAATTACAGAGAGAAAATAATTTAACAAGAAAAGTATTAAATGTACGATCACCAAAATTATAGAAAATTAATGAAAGTATAGTTGGATTTAAACTAAAGACAAAACATTTGAGTTGAAATACTGCGACAAAAAGGTTTGTGATAGAGTTTGCTAATTACAATATATCATGTTAGATGATAACTTAAGATATTATATACTTTCTTATACTATCTTATTATATGCCGGTATACCACGGGTATACCACGCACTGACAGTTATGTAATAAAGATTCTGTTTAATTAGCACCAGATGGAATCGAGATTGTATTGGGAAGGACGACGATTGCATCCCAAACACAAATCGTCTTTCAGCTTCACCAAGGAAAGGTAAGAAGCCATTAACTTTCCATCCCACTATAGTTATTGTTGGGCAAGGGCGAAACCCCTCTAGCGGGCTACGCATGTGATATCTGAATTATATAAACAATAACCTATTGTTGCATAGCCATAAGGTTTCCAGATACAACGCACGCTCTCATTGGTGGATCCGGGGTCACGTGAAAGTCGTCAAAATCCAATGTATCCCACGCGGGATACAATTCAAATGCTTCCCGCCACGTGATCACATCGTGACATAGAGCAGATTTCGTATGAGTGGGACAAACAACAGCACTGGCTACAGCACGGTTACCGTACAGCATGTCGTGATGTTGAAATGGTTTCCCATTGTTTTTGCCCTGCTGATCCAATCAAATTACAGAAATACGGCAGAGCACGGTTACAGCAAGGCTACAGACATGCTGTAGTTTGCCCCACTCATACGAAATCTGCTCTTAGATGGTGTGCTATGTCGCGCGTGTCACTGGCTAGCTGAAGGCGGGAAATATTTGTTTACCAAAATGTCTAGATCTTCATTTTTCATCGAAAGAAAGTATTCAAAATTGAACCAGCTCCAAAGAAACAATTTACATCTTTATCAAGCGCGAGAGTGAGAAATTGGATCCAAGAAAGGCATAAAACGATACTAAAAATGCTGTAGCGATGCTGGCAGCGTTTTGTGTTGCAGCTTCTCAAAGAGAAGACGACAAACCTCGCTCGTATCAGGTAGGTACTGTATTTATGCACACCTTTGCCTCTAGAAAAACTTATGTCTATATAACAAATCACTTAATGACTGTCCCCTCAGGAATCGGTGAGTTTTGTTTCCCCTCAATCCTCGATGTTCCCCTCGCCTCCGTCTCGGGGAACATCGAGGATCTCAGGGAAACAAAACTCACCGTTTCCCTCGGCCAGTCATTAAGTGTTTATTGTTACGTTGAAGTTTGCACTGATATTCGTCCACGGATGTTACCTGTTCCATTTTCCGAGAGTGAAGCGAGTGAAACTCGAGTGAAACTTGAGTGAAACTGTGAGCTTCTAGGATCAGATAATGTCCAAAGCCAAATACCAGGGCATATTTCGACCCACAATGTATGTTATTGTTATCATCCTTCAAATATTTTCTTCGACGCGCGCTTATTCGCTGAAAATATCGGGTCACGTGACGCATTCAACCAAATCACGCGAGAGAAAATATTTGATGGGTTATAATCGCTGATCGTCTGTCGTCTGATGGAGAGCGGATATCAGGTCACGTGACGTGATCCACCAATCACTTGGGAGAGAAAATAGTTGATGGGTTATAATCGCTGATCGTCTGATGGAGAGCGGATATCAGGTCACGTGACGTGATCCACCAATCACTTGGGAGAGAAAATAGTTGATGGGTTATAATCGCTGATCGTCTGTCGTCTGATGGAGAGCGGATATCAGGTCATGTGACGTGATCCACCAATCACTTGGGAGAGAAAATAGTTGATGGGTTATAATCGCTGATCGTCTGTCGTCTGATGGAGAGCGGATATCAGGTCACGTGATGTGATCCACCAATCACTTGGGAGAGAAAATAGTTGATGGATTATAATAGCAAATGTTTGGGTATTGTACGTGCTAGGGTTCGACCGAAACCACCTGGTACTTATGGGACTTTGGAGATGGAACCGCTCCCTCCAACGTAACGAGTTTGCAGAAGGCACAAAACCGAAGTCACGTATTCTCCAGTCATGGTGAATTCAACGTGACTGTCACGGCAGCCAACAAAGCCGGTGGAGCATACACAAAGATCGTCGTGCGAGTCATAGGTAGGTCGAAACTGACGACTGATGTTTACAAACAACGACTTAAAATGTAAATGTGGATATTTGTGAGGGGCTGTGTGTTGTGCAATTCATGCCGCTTCGGCCCCCCCTTTCTCGCCCACCACCCCCTCTCCCATAATTAATGACGGGTCCCTGGCAGTACCCGTCCGGGTCCCTTGCAGTGCCCGTCTGGGTCCCTGGTAGTGCCCGTCTGACCACGAATATAAAGACCTCTCACCGTGACACAGCCTCTCTAACCAGAGTTGAAAAATATTATTTGGTACTGTCATTCATTTAAATGTTGCTGCATGTTCCACACGATTTAGCGGTTTTTAATAGACCGAGTTGGCTTGTACATTTGTTGTCCCAATTCAGATCATGTGACAGCTCTCCAGAGGATTCAGTGCTTTGTTTTCCAATTATAGAAATTTGCACATTTCCTCTTGGGATACAGAAAAACAAGAAAACATTACTCAAGGGAAAAGTCAGGTGACCTGAATTGGGACAACAAATGTACAAGTTAAATCGGTCTATTGAGTATCGTTAAACCAAAATCAGAGCCAGTCAGGGGAGCAAGTAAAAACGATATGGACCAATTACGAACCGAAGTAATTCGGGATTGGTTTTACTTGATCCAATGATGAGGCAAAGTAAATGCAATCATGGATAACTAACCAATCAAACTTGAAAGCAATCACCTCATTACTTTTCGACACAATAGACAAATCCAAGGTCGCCCTTACCATGACGATATCTACGTAAATTAGCGATAGCACCGATACTGCTGAAAACAGCACCTCAAAATTAGTCAAAATCCCCATATTTGAGAGAGAGATTGTATGGGAGCAAATACACAGTCCCGCAAATTAAGACAATTTTACAGACATTTGTATGTGAGGGTGCAAATTGTTACACCCTCATACAAACGTCTGTAAAAATAGCGCACTTTACTCTACTATATATTGGTTTCTAGATGAGGTATAACTCTCAATTTTGAGGTGCTCTTTTCAGCAGTATCGGTGCTATCGCTAATTTAAGTAGATATGTAATGGTAATGTCGATCTTGGATTGGTCTATCGAAAACCGCTCTAATTTTCACGTTCATCGTTTAGATGTGCTGATTTATTCCCGTTTTTCTTCAGATGAGATTCGTCGCGTTCGTATTGACCCGCCACACGCGGTACTTGTTGGCAAGCAGGCACTTTTCAACTTAACGCTGTACTCTAGTCACACTCTGAGTTGGCAGTCAGAGCACGGGTTTGTTCATTTCGTATGGAACTTCGAACCGAACCAAAAACCTGATCTGACGTGGGAGAATGAAGTCCAGCACGTTTTTAAAAAAGCAGACTACTACGAAGTGACCGTGGAAGCGATTAATGAAATCAGCCGATCGTACAGCTCAGTCACGGTCATAGTTCACGGTGAGTATTGTGTGGCAAAGCGTTTCGTGACGTTACCCAGAATGAGAAATCTAATTGTGACATTAATCATCCCTCATGTATTCTGCTATTTGACGTGACCATAGATGCTTTACATCCGACCTATGGACCTTATTCACACAGCGGCCATGTTTAATCCCAGGAGTATAAAAACCTTTGTTTTGCACACCTGAACTCGTTCTGAAACTGCTCAGTACGAGGCTACACGTGGGAAATCTATTGTTTCAAATCAACATGGCTGCCGTGTGACAAAAGCCCATTGGAAGACGCTGCCACTTTCTAACCGCCTCCAGGTTAGCCGAGTGGTTAAGCGCCGGTCTGTTGTGCGGGAAATTGCGGGTTCAAACCCTGGTCGGATTACCACTCTGAGCTCTGACATCTGCAAATGGTTAGACCTTCGCATCTTCTCGAATCGTAGGACCCAACTGAGAACGTACACAAATCTCTGGCAGTGACCACCCTTGGTATTGTTACTGTGAAAACTTAAATAAAATACCATTCAGCCAATAGGAAAGGGGGAAGACAAAAGATAAAATACCATTGAGCCAATAGGAAAGGGGGAAGACAAAAGATAAAATACCATTCAGCCAATAGGAAAGAAGAAGACAAAAGATAAAATACCATTCAGCCAATAGGAAAGGGGGAAGACAAAAGATAAAATACCATTGAGCCAATAGGAAAGGGGGAAGACAAAAGATAAAATACCATTCAGCCAATAGGAAAGAAGAAGACAAAAGATAAAATACCATTCAGCCAATAGGAAAGGGGGAAGACAAAAGATAAAATACCATTCAGCCAATAGGAAAGGGGAAGACAAAAGATAAAATACCATTCAGCCAATAGGAAAGGGGGAAGACAAAAGATAAAATACCATTCAGCCAATAGGAAAGGGGAAGACAAAAGATAAAATACCATTCAGCCAATAGGAAAGGGGGAAGACAAAAGATAAAATACCATTCAGCCAATAGGAAAGGGGAAGACAAAAGATAAAATACCATTCAGCCAACAGGAAAGGGGAAAGACAAAAGATAAAATACCATTCAGCCAATAGGAAAGGGGAAGACAAAAGATAAAATACCATTCAGCCAATAGGAAAGAGGGAAGACAAAAGATAAAATACCATTCAGCCAATAGGAAAGGGGAAGACAAAAGATAAAATACCATTCAGCCAATAGGAAAGGGGGAAGACAAAAGATAAAATACCATTCAGCCAATAGGAAAGTGAAGCCAAAAGATAAAATACCATTCAGCCAATAGGAAAGGGGGAAGACAAAAGATAAAATACCATTCAGCCAATAGGAAAGGGGAAGACAAAAGATAAAATACCATTCAGCCAATAGGAAAGGGGGAAAACAAAAGATAAAATACCATTCAGCCAATAGGAAAGGGGAAGACAAAAGATAAAATACCATTCAGCCAATAGGAAAGGGGAAGACAAAAGATAAAATACCATTCAGCCAACAGAAAAGGGGAAAGACAAAAGATAAAATACCATTCAGCCAATAGGAAAGGGGAAGACAAAAGATAAAATACCATTCAGCCAATAGGAAAGGGGGAAGACAAAAGATAAAATACCATTCAGCCAATAGGAAAGGGGGAAGACAAAAGATAAAATACCATTCAGCCAATAGGAAAGGGGAAGACAAAAGATAAAATACCATTCAGCCAATAGGAAAGGGGAAGACAAAAGATAAAATACCATTCAGCCAATAGGAAAGGGGAAGACAAAAGATAAAATACCATTCATTTATTTAAAGGTCTTGTACGAGATCGGTAGTGTTATTAGCAAAACATGTTTGTAAATGCTATTTTCCACCTCCAATCGATTATCGAGCTTTCTAAAACAGTGTTTTGAAGATTGTTTGCCATCCAGTAAAGCCTTTCCCATGGGATCTCAATGCAGTTCATTGGCTATTGAAGTGATGTATCAGCACGTGACTGTTTCCAGCCAATGAATTGCGCTCGTGATCCTATGGGAAAGGCTTTACTGGAAACAGTCACGTGCTGATACATCACTTCAATAGCCAATGAACTGCGTTGCGATCCCATGGGAAAGGCTTTACTGGAAACAGTCACGTTCTGATATATCACCTCAATAACCAATGAATTGCGCTCGTGATCCCATGGGAAAGGCTTTACTATTAAGTGATGTATCAGCACGTGACTGTTTCCAGTAAAGCCTTTCCCATGGGATCACAATGCAGTTCATTGGCTATTGAAGTGATGTATCAGCACGTGGCTGTTTCCTGCAAAAGGCCTATTAGTTTATAAGACTTTCCTACTCTGCATCTTTCTGACTACATGTGTTCTTCTCATTCAGATGAACTTCTTACATTACGTCTGTTTTTCAATGACGAGTTGGATAAAGAGAACAAAGGCACAATTGAATGGAGAGATGAGTTCGGTGAAATGGTGTTAGCCGAGTTGGTCACGGTACGTGTGCAATAACTACTTGGAGTGGTTTTCAGTTGAGTGTTGAAAGTAATAATGGGTGTGAATTGTTTTTGAATTATCAGCCAATCGTGCTCTAAACTAAAATCCAACATTGTTTTGGTCTGCCATTCGCTCTAGCAAGAGTTATCCACGCGCATGTTTGCGTTTACTTTTCCTCGTGATTGATTGGTTCAAGTAGAACCATTCACGGATTCAGGCTCATTGCATCTTTACCTGCTTCCGTGTTTGGCTCTGTGATTACTTTGGTATAGTTTTACGACACTCAGTTGAAAACCAGCCCTGTGAGGCTATACATGATGTATTTCTTTTCTTTCTTTCTTTTGTAATCTAAATAAAAACGTTTTAATTCAGTCGCTTTCCACCAACCTTCTAAACGTTTCCAACTCTCGTCTGAGAAAAAAGCCGACACTTATCGCTCTCCACTGCGTCCCCTGCGATAGAGACGTCTGAGCAACAAGCCATACTGATGACTCCTCTTTTCAAGCCATTTCACGATGCATAAATTAGTGCAACTCCGATGCCGAAGAGGCGCACAACAGAGTTCTTTTCAAGGTATATACCTACCGAAAATGCTCGTTTGCTTGACAGTGGAAAAATAAAATATGGTCATGAACAAACCATGAAATTCAAGCATAATTAGCGTGTGTCGGTGGCTCGTTTGCTTCGTTCTTTCAGCGCCGGGCTAGGAAAGCGAAATGTCCTACGACCGTCAAAGCATGTAAGTGACCAAAATACAAAAGTTAAAGTGCCTATAACCCTCTTTGAACCTCCGAAAAGTTTTGAGTACTTCTGTGAAGGAAGTTTTGGTTTACAGTGAATACTTTGTTGTACGCTTGTTTGAAATCCTGTAAATTTGACCTTTCCTGACCCATGACCGCGTAAGTAAAAGCCTGGGTCGATTCCTGTAGAGACGTCATATATGCAGTCATTTGAAGAAATACTTAAGATGCTGACAAAAATGACTTTTTCTTTACTAACAACTCGCAAACTGTGTATATTTTCTATGCATCTATGTTGTTGTGATAGAAAGGTGCCATGGAGAATAATGCATTAATGAGATAACGTCTACCGAGGTATCGACCCAGGCTTTTACGCGGTCTTGGGTCAGGAAAGGTCAAAGTTACACGATTTCAAACCAGCGTAGAACATGGAGTATTCTCTGTAAGCCAAAAATTGCTTCACAGAAGTATTCAAAACATTTCGAAGGTTCGTAGCTATAAACATTTGCAAGAAAGGCTTTTGGCACTTTAAGCATACTGTAATAGTTGTTTATAATTTCTTCATAACCAGTCATTGGAAATTCTCGGCTCCCCACCCCCCGGGGCATACCGGGTGGGTACTAAAAGCGTATGTTTTACGCTGAAAGAACGGCCGTAGTATACCTTGAAAAGAACTGCATTATGTATTCTGTAGTTAACCTCTTCGGCTACTGACCTGGTAAAAGATCTGGCTTGAAAAGTGTGTTCTGTGGTAGCTGTTTTGAAATTATAAACAGCTATCAAGTCAAACGCGTGTTTTGTCAGTTAAAGGACATTTCGCTTTCCTAGCCGCTGAAAGAACGAAGCAAACGAGCCACCGACACGTGACTGAATATGCTTGAATTTCGTGACTGCTCTGTTGTACTGAGTTGCATTAATTTATGCATCGTGAAACTGCTATCTGCTACGTCATCAATATGGAATTTTCTGTCTCGTTGCTCAGACGTTTCTTTCGCGGAGGACGCAGTGGGGAGCGATCTAAGAGTCGGCTGTCTTCTCAGGCTAGTCTCAAGGTGATGTTACACGAGACGATTTTTAACGACGATTTTTTATGCATGTTATACGAGACAACTTTTAGCGCAATATTGATGCGGCAACAGGTATGTTACACGGGGCCATTTTTAGCGCTACATCTAGCTAGCACTTAGGCTCCTACTGTGACACCCTCGTTAAAATATGGCGGACGGGCGGAGTCTTTGTTTGTTGACGTAGCCGCGAGTTTCCGAAGGCGCAACGAACAGATTTCTGGGACGACGTTGCATTTAAGTAAACGTTGAGGATGTTATATGTTACACGAAGCCACTTCAGCAAAATCCAGTCAATAGTGTTACAGGTTTTTAAAGGTAATTCAAAACCTTGCACCATATTGCTGCAACGAAAATTGCGTTAAAGATCGTCCAGCGCGCCATGTTACACATGTTGACTTTTCGTCGCGTCTACCGTCACCTTTTAAAACCGTCAAATTGAAATATTCCAATAGTTGTTTTGATGTTGTTTCTTGAAGTTTTTATGTTTCATGCCCACCTAGTATCGTATTGAGTTCTAATCCAACAGTGATCGCTCTTCTTGTGTTGTGTAGGTACTTGGCGTTAAAAGAAGCCGTTTCGAAGTAGCCGTATTACCTGGCTTACCAACCCTTGTGGACATCTCTATATTACCGAGAGACAGCAACGAGTCTCTAACCATGAACGAGGTCAGAATCAACATGACAACTCATTTCATATTCAGTGTTCATTCTAGCGCGCGATTTGGCGATATTTTGCGCTTTGAGAAAATTTTACAGAAAGTCTATAAAAGCATATTTACAGAAATGTTACAAACATTTCACAATATCTGTAAAAAGTCTGTAATATGGTGACATTTTACAAACATTTTAATGACTTTTGACATAGATTTTCTGTAAATGGTTGGAATTGTCCTGCGACTGCTTTCCTTCGCATAAACTTTGTTTACGTGAGACACTTGTTCGTATCTGTACTCTAAGTGCAACGCTTCCACTATATTTGTTAACTTCATTATCTGCCATAATTTTTCGATTGTAGTAGAAGGAATTTTGTTCTCGTGAATATTTGTTTTCGTGGAAAAACAGCATTGTGTATCCACCGTAGAAGAATATGACATTTTCAACGGGGCGTCATTTTACTACAACCACCAGAATCCTTTTCAAATTCTCTTTCTCATTCAGATTTTTAAACTCCTTTGAGAATTTCAAGACAAATTAGAGGAACAAAAGAATAAGAGTTCTGGTAGTTGTAGCGGTATGCGACGTCATTATGCAAATGTTGTTGGGTTTGTTTTCTGCTTCTTTTAGGACTTCATTCAGCACGCTACTCCGACTAAATATCGATTGGGCTATCTGTTTCCGAATTGAGACCGAACAGAGCAGAGTTATAAATAGAATAAATAGAAACTTAGCATATCGACGAGTCACAAATGAGGACTTTTTGTTTTTTCTTCGCTCTTCATAAAGGGTTGAATGCCGACCACCAGGGCCCGGTTGTTCAAAGCAAGGGTAGCTTTATCCCTAGGATAGCGCTAAATCGGTCATTGTTATCTGTACAGTTTAACCTCAGGTTAGTGATTTAACTCCGGGGTAGCGCTTACCCTTGCTTCGAACAATCGGGCCCAGGATTATAACTTTTAATGTAGAAGTTTCTGGTAGATTTACGTTTGTCTAGCTACTATAGGCGGGCGCAAACCAGAATTAAAGTCGTAAGATCTACCTTCTGGGACACTATGTAAGCCTATCAATGTTTCCATATGATTTTTTTTTTCATTTCAGATCATGGAAAAGATTGAACAGGTCGTGGAAAGAGGAGCTTTAGAGGTGACACTTTCTGGTAACAAGGTCGCCAAAGCAGTTTATGCCGAAATCCTGGACAATTCCGGTAAGTACTCAACGACACGTTCTACAAGGAGGCCTTTGCGTCGTTCTGAGGTTCATGGAACTAATATGCGCGATATTATCATCTTTCTTGGTTATCTATTGTTTTGCAAATAAGCAACGCGTTATACCCGCGAAGAGACGAGTTCTGATGATGACGTCACGATTTATCCTCATCCCAGTCCCCGAACGTACGCGGAAATTTTTCTACATTTGGAAGTTTACTCGCTAAAAAAATAATGTAATCATTTTTATCCAAAAAAAAAAATTCCTACCTTTTAAGGTCTAACTGGCCAGGGCGTATATGCACTTCTGTTGTTATGGGAAACCAGGAGCCCATTACCAGGAGCATGCATCTCCAACAGCAGAACAGATGATGTAGCTATTTTTAGCTTTGTGTTTCCCGCGAAAGTAGACAAAGGATACCTGCACTAAACCAATCACGCGACGAAACGTCACTTCTCATTATACATTCACGCAGCTATTTTCCTATGCAGGGGAGCGCGCATTGTCCGCAGCGCAAACAACCATGGCAACCATTTTATTTCGCGGGAATCGGATATCTATAAATAGCTACATCGTCTACTGTGCTCTGGGCGCTACCCATCACATAGGTACGCTCTTGGTAATGGGCTCCTGGGGAAATGTTGAATCATGTTGAAACCGTTTGACCGCTTCATTCAACATCTGTTGAATACGCGCATGCGCACCTATGGCGGCAGGGTGGACGAGAGGAGTCTGGTACTCATTCCTAGGTCTCGCAGCTTATTTTCGCAACATTGTTGAATCGACGTTGAAATCGTTTGACACCCATGCTTTTTACATCCTTCAACATGATGCGACCGATGCTGAACCAATATTGAATCCGTTTGATCAAGGTTTTAAGTTTAGAACTATAGCAGAATCCATTGTTCTGCGGCAATGGGCCTCCCTCACATAGGATTCTCATGTGTTGTAGAATATAGGGAAACTGGACGATAGGGATTAATATTCTGAAATAAACTTTGTAGAAAGTGCTTGTTTCGTTCCATTTTAATGAGGAAATCCTTTTCCAACCAATAGGAATTTGCGAACACAAAAGCTACGAAACTGGCACATTTGATAAGGTTCCTCACATACGATTTCCTTTATAAACGACATATGGAATCACCATGTAAATCATTTCATCAAACTTTAATAAAATCAGAGAAAATGATACTTCGCTCTTACTTTTTAGACGATTTTTATGTTTAAACCAATAAAACCAAGAGTTTGACCAATACAAAATTAACACTTCACTGCATTTCCTTTTCCGTTAGGGCTATCGTTCTTACATGAAACATTACTCAAACAGCTACATTAATTTTGTGCTTTCTTGTCATTGTTATGTCATATATATTTATTTCAGGAAAGAAGCACACTCCGAAGCCAAACGTAGATGATTCTCAGGATAGGCGTCTCGCCATCGCAGTAGGCTTGGCTGCAGGTATCGTTGTTCTCTTCCTAGCTGGGATTGTTATCTATGTCTACAGGCAAGTATAAAGGGTACTGTCAACCGAGTTAAACCTTCAAGTTTCTTTAAAACAAAACTACATAAATAACACCCTGAGATACAATGTAGAAGAGAAATACCATGAATGTCCGTGAATGTCCTGGTATGCTTTTCAAACGTCATTGATAGAGGATGGCAAAGATTAAAGTGGATTACAAAAGCTTATTTTAGAAACTTGAGTTCGCTTACAGTGAACCGATTTCAATTTGCTCTCAATTTCTCTTAATGGCAGTACTTTTCATCCACTCATCTTTGTCATCCTTCAAAATGGTCTCACATTTTCTCCAGTATACCTGGAAAGCGGCATACTTTGCTAATCGGAGTAGTTATTTTTGTCTTTTGTCTTGAGAAAGTGTATTATTATACAGTTATTGTTGTGAGCATGCGCAGTGCTGTTCAACATCAAATCCCAACATGGCCGCTCGGTTTTCAGAGCGTTCAGAGGAGGAAATTGCGAGCATTTTGGATGCCCAAAGTACTGAATAATAAAACAATTATTGGAACTACGGCTATCGCAAAATATGATGAATTGTCTGTGTCTCGCTACCAGTTATTTGCCTCTGATTTCGGCATCGGCAAATAACTGGTAGCTCGCCACAGACAATTCATCATATTTTGCTCAGCCTCGCCCCGAATAATTGCTTATTACTTAGGGGTTTACATAGCTTCTTTAAGGTTTCATTTAACACCACGGCACCCTTGTGCGTGGTGGTCATTTTCTACCCAGAAAACAGGAAATGTTTGTTATTCAGTAAAAATAATTCCCAAACTTAGTTCTTGTCATACATTACCTTTGTATTATCGTGAATACCTGAACCGCGCTGACGAGAAAGTACCGAACTAATCCTTTTTGCTAAGTATTTAGATAGGTATATATTAGGTTGGTTATAACAACCGAGAGCCATTTTGTTCTTCGTTAAACAAGGGAATTCTGTTTCTGCAACAAATGTTTTCCCGTTTGCTCGCCAAAGCAAAACAACAATTGTCTTGCTTTCCGCTCGTTTGCTCACGTAAGAAATACCAGCACCAATGTTTCCTCGTTTGCCCGGCATTTAGGCGTTACACCTGGTTGTACCAAAGGTATCATCGGCTCTCGATGAATGGCGATGCGCTGGTTCCTTTGCAGTCTTGCGGCGAAGGACTGGGGTACGATGCTCATGGAGAGGCCGTGCGATATACTGTGCCTGGTGACGACATCAGTGGGAGCGACGATGAACTGATTGGCGAGATCAGGCCGGCAGGTAAGAACATTACAAGAGCAGAAAGTACCTAACGCCCGTTCACATTTGACAAGTTTTCACAAAAGGGTCGTAGGCTACATAAGGGTATTCATAAAGGTAAATTGTTATTGGCCGCTGAAATTACGGTAATCGTAATTTCAAAGACAAAGTACACCTCTTGTTACTTCGACGCCATCTTGGATTATTCGCGCTAAGAGGAACAACATTCATAGTAAGAACCATAAAGGACTGGAATCCATTGACACCGAAATCAGGAAGAGTTCATCTGTAAATAGTTTTAAACGTAATCTCCGCAAACATTTTTTAACTCGCCAGAAAGCAACTTTACAATTTTATCTTATCATTAAGGCCTACGGCAAACGTCGAACTTAAGTCGCGCCGATCCTATTAAAAAAATAGGTTCGGTAGAAGATCGACTTAGGGCCGACGTGGCAGCAAACGTCGAACCGTTATGTCGATCTTAATTCACTTGCGCCATAGGGCAGAATGCCTATTGTGTCATGGACATTTCTCGTTAACGAAACCATAATTGAGTTATCACTTTTAAATTATTAATGAGTGGATTTCGTTCTTTATGATTGGTCAAGCCATAATGGGACCCATGGGAATCTTACGTTAATTTCGAACTTATTAATTCAAGACTTCACCCATGGGAATCTTATTCTAAATACGACACTGTCAATTATCTCCTTGATTGACATTCCTTGCATTAGTGAGCTACTAATAGTCTTAAAATATTCGTTTTCGCGTAGTTGCATAACTGGGAGCACACAACTGTTTTTTTAATTTCTCGATTCAGCGGGTTCAATCTTGTGAAAGTTTATCTCAAAGCGTTTCTTATTAACTAGTATTCAAAGAACACACACAACTGTTTTTAAGTGTGAACAAACTTTTGCCGATTCAGCGGGCTAAATTCTCGTGAAAGTTTAACTAAAAGTTCCTTCACATTTCGTCGTTCGCACTTAGTTCGTAGTTCAGATGACAAGTCAACTTGTTTCGTTCTTTACTAGTTTCACTTCTACAGTAAACAAAAACTCGAGAAACATCTCATTTTAAAGCTGAGGATTTCGTCTTTCCATTCACTTCTGATGCGCCAGCGTTTTCTATGTTGTTCTGTTAGTTTTAATATTCACTTTTCAAATCGGCTTTGCTTTGAATTCAGAACAGTGAGCGCGATCCTTCGCACTTAGGGCGCGTTCGATTGACCGTATTCCGGAATAAGAATAGATGGAATAATCTCTGGAAATCACTAGTTCAGGCACATTTTGCACTATAAGCTACTAACGTTTGCTGAAATGTGATATTCAGGATACATTTAGTGTTCCAGTGACTAAACATTCCCGATATAAGCGATTTGTAGTGATAATTATGTGTATTCTTATTCCGGAATACGGTCAATCGAACGCACCCTTAGTTCGTAGTCCACATGACAAGTCAACTCGTTTCGTCCTTTGCTAGTTTCACTTCTACAGCAAACAAAAACTCGAGAAACATTTCATTTTAAAGCTGAGGATTTCAAAAAATCGTCTTTCCATTCAATTCTGATGCGCCAGCGTTTTCTGTGTTGTTCTGTTAGTTTTAATATTCACTTTTCAAATCGGCTTTGCTTTGAATTAAGAACAGCGAGCGCGGTCCTTCGCACTTAGTTCGGAGTCCACATGACAAGTCAACTCGTTTCGTCCTTTGCTAGTTTCACTTCTACAGCGGAGTCCAGAGACAAGTCAATTCGTTTCGTCCTTTGTTAGTTTCACTTCTACAGCAAACAAAAACTTGAGAAACATCTCATTTTAAAGCTGAGGATTTCAAAAATTCGTCTTTCCATTCACTTCTGATGCGCCAGCGTTTTCTGTGTTGTTCTGTTAGTTTTAATGTTCACTTTTCAAATCGGCTTTGCTTTGAATTCAGAACAGTGAGCCGTCCTTTACACTTTAGTTCGGAGTCCACATGACAAGTCAACTCGTTTCGTCCTTTGCTAGTTTCACTTCTACAGGAAACAAAAACTTGAAAAACATCTCATTTTAAAGCTAATGATTTCAAAAATTCGTCTTTCCATTCACTTCTGATGCGCCAGCGTTTTCTGTGTTGTTCTGTTAGTTTTAATGTTCACTTTTCAAATCGGCTTTGCTTTGAATTCAGAACAGTGAGCCGTCCTTTACACTTTAGTTCGGAGTCCACATAACAAGTCAACTCGTTTCGTCCTTTGCTAGTTTCACTTCTACAGGAAACAAAAACTTGAGAAACATCTCATTTTAAAGCTAATGATTTCAAAAATTCGTCTTTCCATTCACTTCTGATGCGCCAGCGTTTTCTGTGTTGTTCTGTTAGTTTTAATGTTCACTTTTCAAATCGGCTTTGCTTTGAATTCAGAACAGTGAGCCGTCCTTTACACTTTAGTTCGGAGTCCACATGACAAGTCAACTCGTTTCGTCCTTTGCTAGTTTCACTTCTACAGCAAACAAAAACTTGAGAAACATCTCATTTTAAAGCTAATGATTTCAAAAATTCGTTTTTCTATTCACTTCTGATGCGCCAGCGTTTTCTGTGTTGTTCTGTTAGTTTTAATGTTCACTTTTTAAATCGGCTTTGCTCTGAATTCAGAACAGTGGCCATGGTCTTTGCAAAACAGGTGAGGTGTGAGATTTAACAAGTCTCTAATAGGCTCGGAGTAAATGAAAAGCGTTCCTGTTCATTGTTATCCTACAAACCTGTTCGCCGGGTATTTTTAAGTCAAGTCAAACACCAACAGTTATCAACGCGAGCAAGTCAAGTCTCTATCGTCTTAAAAATGGAGATTCCTTGGATCAACCCAATGTATTTACACGTTCGAAAGCTAAGTAAGTCATGTGAATGCTCCGAGTTCGAGGCTATCATCTGCAACCAAGCTCTAGGTATCCTGAAAAGTAATTCTTGCCGATTTGAAAAGTGAATATTAAAACTAACAGAACAACATAGAAAACGCTGGCGCATCAGAATTGAATAGAAAGATGATTTTTTGAAATCCTCAACTTTAAAATGAAATGTTTCTCGAGATTTTGTTTGCTGTAGAAATGAAACTAGCAAAGGACGAAACGAGTTCACTTGTCATGTGGACTCCGAACTAAGCGCAAAGGACCGCGCTCACTGTTCTGAATTCAAAGCAAAGCCGATTTGAAAAGTGAATATTAAAACTAACAGAACAACACAGAAAACGCTGTCGCATCAGAATTGAATGGAAAGACGAATTTTTGAAATCCTCAGCTTTAAAATGAAATGTTTTTCGAGTTTTTGTTTGCTGTAGAAGTGAAACTAGCAAAGGACGAAACGAGTTTACTTGTCATGTGGTCTCCGAACTAAAGTGCGAACGACCGCGCTCACTGTTCTGAATTCAAAGCAAAGCCGATTTGAAAAGTGAATATTAAAACTAACAGAACAACACAGAAAACGCTGGCGCATCAGAATTGAATGGAAAGACGAATTTTTGAAATCCTCAGCTTTAAAATGAAATGTTTCTCGAGATTTTGTTTGCTGTAGAAGTGAAACTAGCAAAGGACGAAACGAGTTCACTTGTCATGTGGACTCCGAACTAAACGCAAAGGACCGCGCTCACTGTTCTGAATTCAAAGCAAAGCCGATTTGAAAAGTGAATATTAAAACTAACAGAACAACACAGAAAACGCTGGCGCATGATAATTGAATGGAAAGACGAATTTTTGAAATCCTCAGCTTTAAAATGAAATGTTTTTCGAGTTTTTGTTTGCTGTAGAAGTGAAACTAGCAAAGGACGAAACGAGTTGACTTGTCATGTGGACTCCGAACTAAAGTGCGAACGACCGCGCTCACTGTTCTGAATTCAAAGCAAAGCCGATTTGAAAAGTGAACATTAAAACTAACAGAACATCACAGAAAACGCTGGCGCATCAGAATTGAATGGAAAGACGTATTTTTGAAATCCTCAGCTTTGAAATGAAATGTTTCTCGAGATTTTGTTTGCTGTAGAAGTGAAACTAGCAAAGGACGAAACGAGTTGACTTGTCTATGCACTCAGACTGAGAGGATGATTTTGAGTTCGCGTTATTTTAATATTCTTTCACCAGCGAATGAGGGGGCGGAGCTTAGAATGATTCAAGGCCTCTCGATTTTCCCAAGGGAATGAGAGAGGCGGGGCTTAGCGTGTTCAACTTCGAATACTAATGATTCAATTCGGAATAATGATGAGTTGCAGTTCATCAGAAATAAATATTAATGAGCGATATGCTCATTATCAAACTACCCAGCAAAGTTTCCAACTGTTTGTAGATGCCTTGACGTTTAGTTTTTCAACTCAGAACTGAATATTAACCATAAGAAAGCATTTTCCGCTTACAACAGAAACATTTCTATTCAACATCGAAGTTAGAAAGACGGTGAAAGATTGAGATTGGCAGTCTCCCATACAAAATTGCGTAAAATGTAGTAGAACTTTAAGGATAATTTCCAACAACTAATGTGTAGCGTGGAAAGTAACGAAAGGTAGGATTGAGTAAATAAACATGTCAACAGCAATAAGCAGCTTACAACAGGTCGAATTCGCAAATGGTCGAGAAGAAAACAGCGAAAACCAAGCGGCACTTGGCGGTTTTTGACCATTTTCTTTGTTATTTTTCAGTAGGAATTCGAACTTGCCGCGGGTAGGCAGTGTCGGCATTGAGCGCTAATTAGATTGGCGCCTCAAAGTGTCCAGCCATTCTGCCCTATGCCTAATTAAATCACGGGAACTAACACGTGTCCTGGCGCATTTCACTTTTCGCCCGCGGTTAGTGATATGGCGAAATACAGCGCTCGGTCGAATATATTAAAGAAAGGCCTTTCTGTGGAAAATTATTGTCCAAACAGAAACAGAAGAATGGCGTTCTACACAGCACTCGGTGCCATGTATAGGAGACGATGGTTGTCACTGCAAGTGGCGTTATTGGCCATGTTTCTAGCGGTTGCGATTCACACATTGAAACCTCGGATAATAGTCGATCATGCCGCAGTTTTCAACGACATTCTGGATGGTTTAACTTCATATGGTAGAAGCGTTTCAAAGCGAGCTATATCGCAACATTCGCAATAGCCAATGCTTCTGCCGGCATTCCAGCCAGACACGTCTTCATTGCTTTCGAATACTGAGCATTTATTACAAAAGGGCATTTCGCATTTAATGCAAATGTATTTTGTGACGTTAAAGCACGAACTACACATTTCCGGCAGAGCGTCATGCGGCAATCACTTCCGATAGGCCGCCATTTCGCTTTCGAAATCGCCTTTGTACAGCGCATGCTCACCAGGGGGGATCAGTGTTTGGGAGATGGGGGAGATGTTGTTTTCACGGTTTTGGCACAATCCATACTATTTGCATGATTTATTTATTATTTTACATAATTTATGATTTTAGTTCGGCGCGTGTTAAGAACGACGTTTGCCGCTAAGTCGCACCAGAGTCGTATTTCCCGACTTGGCTACTCGAACCTCATGCTGGACTCGTACCTATTGAATAGGTCGATCTCAATTGCGGCAAACGTCGTACTATCCATGAGCCTATTTCAAAATTAATAGTTCGACTGAATTAAGTTCATGGCTAGTTCGACGTTTGCCGTAGGCCTAAGTCGATCTGTCTGAAATAATAACATAATTTCTCGATTTTTAGGCGTAGACATATCTTAGTGTCCGCAAGTCAACGTTTTTATCATATTTAGATTTATAAGTAGTTCTTTGCATCGTAATATAGTGTTTATTATTGTCATTGATCCTGGATTCGCACATAGTATTGTAGAATTCACATTGTAACTATTTTTATTATTTTGAGGGCCACGAATTTATCAGTTTTATCTACTGTCAAGTGCTTACCCTCGTTAAATAAAGCCTATTGTATTGTACCAATCAAGGATAAAGATAAACATTCCGAACGGCGGTAGTGGTGATGATCTCTGCGCTACACTGCACTACACGCAAAGGGTTATGAGTTCGAACCCCAGTAGTATCGCTTGAAAAAACTTTCTCTTCTTCACGTTCTCTTGTTTACCTGTGAACCCTTGCTCTAGGTGAGTGAGAACCCGTCGTTTACCCGTGAACTCGTCCGATGGTTGGTTAGTTTTGTGGTTCGGGTTAGGATGTCAGTAGAATTTAATACGATTATCGTAATTTCAGCGGCCAATAACAATTTACGATAATCGTAATTCTAAACCTCGAAACACGTTCTTTGTCGTTTGTCCGTAACAATCTTGTTGAAATATGCAATCGAGTCTAATATGGATCTCTAGAGTGTTTGATGAAACTCTCTTGCAATTCAACTGAATTAACGAGTCTAATTAAAATGGTTTTGGTTTGCGTTTACGAAAAAGTTAAAAATCTTACTTCAAGCACGATAAACCCCCTCCCCCTAACAAAATAGAGTTTATTTGCATGTCGTACCCAGGGTCCTTTACGTGCCCATTCCAAGATGGCGTCGTGTTAGGTGCGTAAAGGCCGCTGGGTACGAGGACGCGCAAGGGATTCTTACTGCTTTAGCTCTCTTACAACTTCCACTGTGGCGCAGGGTCAATGGCGGTTGCGTACAATTTTTAACATTGAAGTGCAATACCCAGTTCTTTTATTGAAGTTTGTTACCATCTACTTTAGGTGCTCTCCTGGTAATAGATGATGAGCCAAACCAAGAAGAGGCTTCGCCGACTGCACCAGAGATGGCCAACGCCTAACGATAACTATTGACACCGCTTGTGGCCTTCACCACAAATACAAATACCGTTTGCTTTTCAAAATATTTACCACAGGAACTCCAAATAAAAGCTGTCTGCGGGGGAGCCACAACGCTTTCTGTGAGGGCCACGTCTAGAAGCGAATAGGTCCTTTGCAGGAAACAGTCACGTGCTTATAAAATACTTCGTCAACGAATGATTGAGCTCGTGATCCCCATGGAAAAGGCATTCACATGGATGCTGGATGGCAAGCTATCTTCAAAAACACTGTTTTAGAAAGATCGACAATCAGTTGGAGGTGGAAAATAGCATTTACAAGTTTCGCTAATAACAAGTTCGTTTAAACATACGAATTAGGTTTTGCCACCCAGTACAACCACGTGATTGCATTCCTGCAAAAGGCCCATTGGAGAATGTAGTCTAAAAATTTCGAACCGAGTAGAAATTAAACTTCGGCACGGTGCCCAAGTAAATAATCAATGTAATCAAGATATGTTCCGACACAACTGTCATGCACTTCACTTTAACATGGTTCCCTTTTTTTCATAGGAAATAGATTTTCGTTTAACAATGGCCAGTTGAATTTTGTGGTGGCCAAAACCATTTGATGGGAATGTGTCAGCAGGCAGATACATTTTGCAGTTCAGTCAATAATCCCTGTACGCCAACACACCGACGCTAAAAATTAGTACTGTTAATTGCATTCAAGAATTAGAAGCGTCCAACTTTGGTCATTTCGTATTTATACCGGCATTATGCTAGTGGTCAAGCCTTAGCGTGTTAAACAAATATCTTAGCACTTTTTAAAAAGAAAACCCCGGCAGTTGGAACAAATAGTGTTAATTAGTTGGCAATACCGAGGTTCTTTAAACATTGAAAATTTGTTGAAAAAATTGGAAAACATGATTTTTTTTTATTGGATGCCAGTACGAGTCAATTCGAGGGCGCCGCCATCTTGGAGCTGATGACATTTTGGGAGACTGCCGAAAAACAAGATGGCGGTGTCAGCGAATTTCAAATACTTATATCCATTTTTTTCAAAAAATTATATATATTTTCAATTTGGACCATATTGCCAACGATTTAACGGTAACTTGTTCTAACAGCCGGGTTTTAAGCTGTTTAGCATTCGATTCGTAGTAGACGGATCGTTGATATTTATGTGTCCCGTTTGAAATATAAGATGTTTAGATGGCAAAATGAAATCATCTCTTGTATTTTACGTAAATTTAAGAAACGTTATGTGGTCGCAGTTTTTCATTTATCATACCGTAGTAAACAGCCAATCGAAATGCAGAACAAGGATACCGTTAAACAGGAAGTTCCGGTATAAAATGCCCAGGCTACTGACACGTTCAGTTGTCACTCGGCCTTTGTGGAATAAACATCTGCGATGCTGCGCACGGGTGCTCCCTACTGATTGCTTATCGCGCGAAATTCAAATGAAACTAATGTCAAACTTCAGAGTCAGGAAGTACCACCTAGTCTTTAACGAACTATCTTCCCTTTTTATGGCCTGTTTAATTTTAAACCTACATAATTTCGCAGTTTTACAGATTCACTCGCCTACTCTCGCTGCTCTGTAATTTCGAGTTCGCCATGCATGAAAAGAGAAGGGGTTACCCGTTTATTCCGGAACTTCTTGTTTAAAATGCTTGTAAATATTCAGGCATCCGAGTTGCGATCAGATGAACGAATGATGGCCGAGAAAAAATCCACTGCTGTAGATTGTGGAAAAGAATATAAAATTACCTTCAATTATGGACAAAAATTGTAGATACCAGAAATCACCGGTCTCCTAGCTTCCTTCGCTCAACATTGAATGGTGGGATAGAACATTAACAAAAATGGATGTCTCGACACCTGTCCAGGATTGAATTTCTTGTTACGCGATGTTAAGGTCTGTTCACTAATAGTAGGCAGTTTCCAAAATAAAGGCAATAGAATCAAAGTTGTTTTGCACAGTGTTATTTTTTTACACTCGCAGCGAGACTACTGAAACCAGGACCACTGACAACGAAAACTAAACACATTACAAAACGAAAACAAAGCATTCAAACTTAGTATACATATACTAGCATATCCATGCGATTTTCTTCATTCCAAAGACGGACTTCAGATCTGGCCACCAAATACACCTTTTCTGGATCGAAACTCAAGCAAGTTGAAATGCTATTGTCTTGTACTCGACACTGATTGGTTCAAGTAACCGTAAATTTGGATGCTTTGTTTTCATTCTGCAATGTCATTGGTTCCCGTTGTCTAAGTGGCCCCGGTTACAGTAGTCTCGCTGATGAGTGAACTACAGTTGCCAACATTGTGGACTGAATACAAATGCAGGATTCAACGTGGAAGAATCTCCCTCCCACGCATCGGCTAACCACCCTTGACCGCTAGACGACTCGGTACCAGTTAACTCAGCAGTACTAGTTGTACTTACAGGTGCGAGATAAGAACAAGCTTGTGTTGCTTATCCTAATGTCGCTAGTGTGAACCAGGCTCGGCTTCTAAGCGAGACTAATATGTTGTAATTGTTTCAAGTCAAGATGGGAAACTGTTTTCAACTGCAATTAGTTTTATTCATGAACACCATTTGAAAGATCTACCATACAACACGACCGTCCTAAGGGGCAAATCATTACATATCTTGGGAAGGTGGGTCCGTCCGAATTGTGTTCGGAGGCATTTATTTAAATTGATGCTTAGTAGTAATTTCCATTTTCGCAGATAAATCTTGTATTTCTTTAAGATCCCGCATTACCTTCCCCAAATATCTAATGTTTTATCCCTTAGAGGAGGAAACAGGTTAATCAGCTATTACTGACAGATTCGTTTATCAAGCAATGTAGTTCTTACAGAACTGAAATACATCGATCAACAAGATATAAGGATGCGATAAACTTGAACAGGGCGTTTTTTGAATGGGCCTATACGAGTTCTCGCGCGTGAAACTATGAAGGCTAAGTGTCCTCTGAAAACGAAAGTCGTATTTTCAAAATATTAAAGTTCGGGACCTGTTTGGTCAAAGAAAAAGATGGCGACTTGTGCTTTACCCACAATCCTGAGCGCGCGTAAAAACTTACGCGGGACAGCTGTTGCTTGTGTTATTTGTTAAGTTCGCAAGGGATTGTGGTCAATTGTACAGCCGCTATCTTTCTCGGTACGGTGATTGTATCAGGTAAATATCATCGAGGGTTAATCATGTCATTTGATTCACGGGAGTCAGGGTCATCGGTAGCGTGTTTCATTTGTATTGCACGGTAGTCCATCCTTCAGCTTCGGAGTCCTGACCCGCGGGACGATCCCGTCCACGGCGGGATGCAGACCATGATTTACCTGGCAGGAAAGAGTTGGGTTAAGATACGTTAGATTTGAGTGAACGTAAGGAACTTGAATGACCTTTGAGCCTTTTTATTTGCGGTTAATACACGCTTTTGTAGAAATAAATACGTAGCCAGTGCTCTTGTACCTTATGCCATATAATATGGCTTACATTAGCAGCCATTAAGCAATTATTGGATGAGGTTGATAATGATAGCGAAAATTATCAAGACAGAGGTCTGGGTTATCAGCCTCACACAAACAGAGGTCTTGATAATTTTCGCTATCATGCGAAAACCGAATTCAATAATTGTTTTATTATACATTTTTAAGCTCAAGTTTTAGCAAAAGAGAAATCTATCGTAAATGAAACGCCGCATAAAATTGGTTTGTTTACGATTGGATTTCTGCATGATTCAATATGTTTTCTTTCATATTCGAGCTAAAAATTGCATTTATTTTACGAGTTTAGGAGAAAAGAATGACTAGAAACATAGCTGAGCGCTAAAATGGCTCAAAATAACGAAATAAGTGCCCTGCTTTCTAGCGTAAAATTGTCGTATTTGCTTACCATCGAGCGCTAAGTATTATCTGCAAGCAGATGTTGTACGCATGCGCACTTAGTGCTATAGCTATGGAGAATTCGTTGCGTGTTCTCAGCCAATCAGAATCGAGATGTAAGTAAAATGTTGTGTCAAAGTGAGGCTTGGTGTGATCACAAAAGCATTACGTCATCATGCATAAGGCTATTGAGAAACTTGATGCCACAATATATCAACGCAATATATATTGGCAGGTATGCGGTTTTGCACATTAGTAACCATAACTCTAATGAACAATTTGTGTGCGATGATTCATAGCATACAGCGATGTTTTGTTTATAAACATTACGCTTGTTATGCTAATGTTCAACAATGATTTCAAAAGCCACAGTGGCAGGAACAAAGGACTGACTAGTTGGCACAGTGTTTAGTTGTGGGTTATATCTCTTACTCGAGTTAAGTATGTGTCTTTGTAGGGTAAAGCTCATAGCAGGACAACTTATAGGATAAGTAGACCTGGGATTTATAAACCCATTTTTTATCGCTCTGAGTCGAGAGCTCCAGGCCAATGGAAGATGCCCACACCTGCACGACAGAGAGCATTTTGTACTTTTCACCAGTTAAAGTTTTGTGCATTGACACACAGGTCTGCAAAATGCTGTGCATGCCAAGTCAGCGCCGGTAGAAATCGCGGGAGCAGTTCTAAATGCTCCAAATGGACTCGACACATCCTGGGAAAAGACCGGGAGTCAAGGGGGAAATCGCAAGAGTTTTATTCGTTGAGAAATAGTTAATAGAGGGGAATGGTTACGAAACCCAGCGACCTTCTTCGTTATAGGTCTTTACTCGCTTTTTTCAGCCGTGGCCGTGCACAAAACACAATAGATATTGGAAAATGTTAATCACCCAATAGAAAGGCCGTGCACAATCTTTTATCTCACCCCCTTTCTAACCTAAATCTCGATAAATCGCAGCGCATTTGTTAGCCTCTTTGCAGTTTGCCGGGTTTCCTCTATTAACTGGCTGAGATGTCAAGCCATTTAAAAACAAGCTGAAATTAACTTTTTTTTTTACTTTTTAACTTTGCCCAGTTGTTACCCAAGCAAGGTCTCTAAAAATGCAATAAAACTATGGGGTCACCATTCTCGATTTTGCGTCAAGTAGCTGCAATTTATAGTGATTTAGATAACAGAAATATGTTAAATGTCAGCATGAGTAAACAGCGCCCATCGACTGCTAGGTCATACTGTTCATATACCAAACTGAACGTAAAAACCTTTAAAATACTGCAAGTGGATAGTACTATAGCAGACTACGACGAAATATGTTTTCGTTAGTATCCCTAAACGAGCGTAAAAATAGCTACTTACAGTATTTGCATAAGAATAACTAAGCATTCAGAAATAAAAAAATATTTATACTTCGGTATCTGTTGGCCAACCACGATGTGTTTAAATATATGGAAGAAAAAAGGGGTCATTTTCGTTTCCGAGATGTTTAGCAAAATATCGCAAATTTAGCTCCAAAACATACTTTCTCCGCGGAAGGACTGGGGCGAGTTTCGTAAAAGTAGTCTTAACTTCTTTTGAACGAGATATGTAAGATTCAGTAATAGCCCCGTTTACGGTCCATGCGCAATTTTACAAATCCTATGTTTATTTGGTAGGCCACCAGATGTTAGACAATAGTGGCACGCCAGTTGAAACGAGTCTTGAACTGCGCATGACTGTAATCTGGTCTATACACCCAAACAGAGAGATTTGCAAAACAAGGGAATCACCTTATATTTGGGAGTGGTTCATGACTACTACTAAAAAATTGAAGCTTGTACTTCTTTGTTACAATGCTTTGAAGTCCAAATTGCAACAAAAATGACATGTGAAATTCACACATGCGCTGTTCAGACCTGTCCTGACGGTCATGAAAGCAAGGTCGGGGTCGGTCGAGAATGGTAAAATTCACTGTCGGTTTTCGTGCTATTCCCAACATTTTAAAGTTTAGATGCATTACTTAAAACAAATACAATGAATTTTAACAGGACCTGAAACAACTACAGGGGTTGATTCAAAGTTAGGACCCAGCTGTGTTCGTTATTAGAAGGAGGAAAACCGGAGAACACGGAGAGAAACCTTCGGAGCAAGGGGAGATACCAACAAACTCAACTCGCGTACCCTGGCCATAGTGGTGAGAGACAAAGCGCTTATCACTTGCACCACTCGGCTCCCCACAAATGGTAAGGGGGAAAGTATCTCAAAAGCTCCGACATTTTAAATTTTGACGAACATTAAAAGAGCTAGACAGACCGGCCTCTCTTTCATGATTCGACCCCAGGACCTTGCAGTGGGGTTTGCATGTGGTGCATACGAGATTTGTGATATTCCAAGATTGTTTTGCGTTCAAACGTATCTACGCACGAGGTTTTCAGCTGAACATTATGATCAAATGATACATGGTTCAAACAGGAAGCTAGATTAGCGGCAAATTTCTGGATAAAAAGTTAGCACAGCCGGCTATGATTTTAAGTAACAGTACGGCTATGAACAATGGCATGGAATGGAATTGTTTCAGTCGTACACTTCATTGGTTCAGTTAAATAGATTTGAATAGTCCAGATTCGTATTCGAAATTACCGCTGAATGCGATGACTACAGACGCATTGAACATTCATAAATAAATACCAGCGAGAACGTGGGCTATTCACAACTCTGTGTATACACGACTTTCATAATGGCCGCCTCCGGCCGCCTCCTAATTTGCATAATTTGGAAGATCAATCTGTAGCGGGAAACTAATGCTACCACATGAAAGATCACATTATAACTAGTAATAGTTTTGAGTTTTATAGCAATGTGGAAAATTGCTGTCGAGCTATAAGCATTTGTAATGCAGAAAAATATGAAAGCGAGGCTAGAAAGGCCTCCATTGTTTTTCTCATACAAATCTCTCTAATTTCAACTGGCTGTAACTTCATTGCTTTATAAGCTACAGCACTCAACTTTCACAAGTTCACTAATGTCAACATGTTCTTTCACATGGCAATGTTCATATTTTCTATACATGTGGATAAACTACCCAAACGGGAAATCACATATGCAAATTAGGAGGCGGCCATTATGAAAATCGTGTATTGTTGTAGTTTTGCACCTTGCTGGTATTTATGAATGTTTAACTAAGAACGAGGCTGACCCTGTATAAATGCGTCTGTAGTCATAGCATTCAGCGGTAATTTTCGAATACGAAACTGGACTATTGCACCTAGTGAAAATTAAATATGACGACAATTCAACGTGGCGAACGTTTTAAAATTGAAAGCTTTCTTGTTATTGTTTTGCACTCTTCTGATTGGACAACATATTTCACACAAAAGTAAAGTAGTTTTAAAACGCATTTTCAGACAGTGGATTTGATTTGGTTGATGTGTGCCAGATATTAAAAACAGAACATTTTACCGTGGAGAAAGAAGCCTATTGCCGGCAACGATAAACTTTTGCCTAGTTTTTACATGCATTGTTACTTAATTACGTGGCGGTTTCTTCTAGTGTTAAGATGCGACCGTTTCCATATGGGATGCTTAGTATAGGGTACACCACGCCCTGTTACACGAAACACTTTATTGCGATTAGTCTCCTAAAAACACGACGTTGCACGACCATTTTAGCTTGTAACATCCTCTCGCCAAATTTTCTTTCAAAGTTGCACGAAAAGTTGATTTGGTTTCTCGTCTGCAACAACTTTCTGTCAGGTGCACGAACAAATTTAAAACATTCCAACCAATCACGTTTTACTACGCCGTGTAACATGCTCGCGTGCTACTTCTATATTTTTCTTGCGAGACAATTAACACGAAGTAGTGTACCGTGTAACATGGTCTGAAGCAGGAGTAAACATGCACACAACACACCTTCAGGGCGTCCTTGACCAGCACGACTGGAATCATCTGGTCTCTCGCGCCATGTGGAGGCCTCGCGATCTCCACGATCATCTCGCTCCGGACCACGCCAAGCGCCACGATCGCTTTCGGGTTCACGATCTCTTTCGGGTTCACGCTCACGCCAACTGCTACCACCACCAAAGCCCCCACGATCGCCGCCACCACCACGTTCACGGTCATATCCCCCGCGATCCCGGTCACGATCGAATCCTCCACGGTCGCGGTTATATCCACCACCACGATCACGCTCTTGCTCACGGTCACGCCCGGTGTCGCGGTCACGCCCGGTGTCGCGGTCACGCCCGGTGTCGCGGTCACGCCCGGTGTCGCGGTCACGCCCGGTGTCGCGGTCACGCCCGGTGTCGCGGTCACGCCCGGTGTCGCGGTCACGCCCGGTGTCGCGGTCACGCCCGGTGTCGCGGTCACGCCCGGTGTCGCGGTCACGCCCGGCGTCACGGTCACGCCAAGACATTCCACCGCCTCCTCCACCACCTTCAAAGCGGTCACGCTCGCCACGATCATATCCACCACGGTCACGTTCAAATCCCGCACGATCTTGATCACGCCATGAGCCGCCGCCACCGCCGTCACCGCCGCCGCCACGTTCAAACCCACCACGATCTCTTCCACGGTCAAAACCACTACCTCGGTCACGGTCAAAACCACTACCTCGGTCACGGTCATAACCGCTACCGCCTCCACCTCTCCATCCTCCACGATCCCCTTCATCACGACGGACATCTCTATCCATTTCTGGTGGAATAGTAATAATAACATCATCAAAACAAGCATTAAGTATTAGCCAAGGCTAGCAGTAAACCTTATTTTGCTCAATTTCCTTTTGAGTGAGCGCTCCACAGCTTACCCAACCTCGTTCCCAGGGGTCTTTACGCGCCTAATCCAAGATGGCGTCGAAAGAACCCCTGTACCCTGGTCATGTGACCCAAAAATATGCCCAATATGCGAGCCCAATATGAGAGCACATTTTGAGGAGCATCCGCCATCTTGGATTCATCATCGCTGAAGAACGGTTAACGGTTGAAGTGTGAACCCAATGAATTCCAGCCAAACATTGCTCAACTTTTACCCAGTTTATATGCAAGTATTGTAAAAGCAAAAAAAAACTCCGGCTGTGTTTGCTCTCAAATGTTCCTTATGGATGTCTATTGCTGTGTTTGTCTCCTGTGAGTTGTATACTAAATATTGTTTATGGACTGATTTTACTGTCCTTAAAAGTCATTTGAATTTCCTGCGTGCCGCCATCTTGGATCACAGTGTCACATTGCCCCTATTGTCAGAAAACAATAGCAAACTTCGTCCCCAGGGTCTTCCGCACATCCAACGTGGCGGCTGGCAAAAAAGAAGACCCCGGTAAGGCTGAACTATCACGTATTCTGATTGGCTCCTCGGTTATGACGCAAATGTTGTTCTAACAATGCTTTTTATTGGCCCGACTAACTGAGATCACAGAGATGAACTTGTCTATATACAGTTTAATTTTCTCATATTTTACTAATAAAACGATTTTAAATAACATTGTGAAGGTTTCATCAGTGGGAAAGCCAGCAGAAGCCGTCAAACCTGAGCGTGTACTATCGATCGCTTCGCTTCAACTAACGGAACATTAACGGCTTTTTTAGAATTCGATAGTTGCTGGTAGTATACTAATACTCTTTCACTGTTCCAGGATCCAAATATACGCCATATCGAGCCGTTTAGTTAGCATACTTCCATTGCATCGTACGTCGCGTAGAAAATACGGTTATCGCATCTTGCTCACTCCGGATTGGGATACCTATGGTTTTGTATCACGTGTTGAATTACTGCCGTATTTCGCTGGCCGCCACCTTGGATCACGTGATCAATCAGAATCTGGGAGCATTGGATCACGTGATCCAGCCTTTACCAGGGTCTTCCCTCCACCGGCCACCATATTGGTTGCGCGGAAGACCCATCCAACAACAAGGGCAACACTGTGACGTCATAAGATTCAAGATGGCGGTATGTTTGAGTTCAATTTTAGGAATTGCAGTGTAAACGATAAACGTACCTCTTCGACCATAATCGTCACGGGGAGGTGGTTGATTCCTCTCGCTTGGTCGTCTCCAGTCGTCTTGCTCATCACGACCACCACCTGCAGTGTCACATTACACACGTTAACATCAATTAAGTTTATATTTTAAAGTCTGGTTTTCATATGTCGGGACAATCCCAGACGGTCGGCGATTTCGATGTTTTTCGACCGTCCCAGATGTTCCCGACTTCTGAAAACACGAAAAAATGGGACTGTCCCTGATCGACTGGGACGATCGTGAACACAATCGGGAACGATTTTATTTTCCCGAAGCAGCCCAGATTTCTGCGATGGCCTGCAATTATTCCCGATATATTTAAGGTGAGAGACTGATGAGAGTGCTTTATCGGCAAATACAGGCACGCCAACACATCCTCCCCGTTGAATTCACAACTATCCTTAAATGGAAAACACGCTTGGAATAATGATAAACGTAATTCTAATGACATTCTGAAAACCAGTCAAGGATAAAGATAAACATTTGTTACATTCCGAACGGCGGTAGACCGGCTTAGTGTAGTGGTGATGACGTCTGTACTACACTGCAGTACACGCAAAGGGTTACGAGTTCGAGTAGGAGCGCTCAAAAAAATATTTTTCCTCTCTTTACCTTCT
Source organism: Actinernus sp. WN-2022 (assembly GCA_030867875.1). NCBI lineage: Eukaryota > Metazoa > Cnidaria > Anthozoa > Actiniaria > Actinernidae > Actinernus > Actinernus sp. WN-2022. The sequence goes on from JAOWCC010000577.1 coordinate 34,517,726, forward strand.
CTTCTTGTTTACCTGTGAACCCTAGCTCTAGGTAGTGAGAACCTGTCGTTTACCCGTGAACTCGTCCGAAGGTTAGGGTTTGGTTTGTGCTTCGGGTTAGGATTTGTCGTAGAATTAACGTTTATCATTATTCCAAGCGTGTTTGCCATTTAAGGATAGTTGTGAATTCAACGGGGAGAATGCGTTGGGCACGCGTAGCCTGCGTAGCAAGCGCAGGGGGAATGGGGAAGAGGAGGGGAGGGGGAATGGGGAGAGGAAAGGAGAAGGAGCGCTTGCAGCGAAACCCCCGTTTTTTTTCTTTTTTAACATTCATTTTTTGGACGCAAAATTCCGCTTGGCTAAAGCGGTGTTAAATGACATTTGATTGACACTTGTAATAAAAATAGCGGTTATGGCAAAAGTCATTCTACTGGGTTTAAATTCACACATGATCTTCGTTATTATCTTACTTTGATTCTGTTGTCGGTTCTTGTAGAATTATTAGATCACCTTGCCGTAATTACAATTTTCTTCAGAGCGCTTTGACGAAGCGTGTCCGAATTACAAAGGTTTGTATGGGGACTGAGTAACCACGCCAGGAAATGTTGCATACCTTTCAAAATGGCGTCGAAAACTTCGAGGTGGTCTCTTCAATTTTAGAACGCACACGAAGGATTGTTGGCCATTTGACCCACCAGATTTGGCAAAAGTATCTTCAACTTCTTGTAGAAGAAGAACTGAACTCTGTTGTGAATTTTTGCTTATTGAAAATCGTATGTTTAAGCCACAATTTCCTGCTGGAAATTTAGTACGGATACCCTAGAGGTTTTAGAGAGTTTTTATTTGGTGAGAATCCATGCAGAAATCCATTTTCTAGCCCACCTTCGTGGCGAAGGCAGTTCAATATGGCGGCCCTTCTTGTCCAACCAGTGCTGTATAGACTAGGCCAACTTTAGCAGCCTTAAGTTGCCTAAGCAGCAGATTATTTACGACTAGGATGTCAAGTGATTCAGGATAGCTACAATGTACGTCTCGAGACCAGAAACTGCGAAGTTGTATTTTATTTTGATGCAAATGCATGTACTGAAGGGTTGTGTTTTGTTACGCCAGTGTTTGGCAAGCGAAAGTCGTGAATCGACGAAAACGCTCGCCAGATTAAGAGAGAGAGAAACCAAAATTGTCTTTTCCAACCACATCAGCGATGTCTAGGCTAGGCCAATTTAGTAGCCTTAACTTAACTTAGGCTGCCATAAGCAGCAGATTATTTACGACTAGGATGTCGTGCGATTCAGGATAGCTACGTTTTAGGACCAGAAACTGCGAAGTTGTATTTTATTTTGAGACAAATGTACTGAAGATTAGACTCTTGAGAGTTTTAAAAATACTTAGGCGTGAGTATAAAGGTGTAGGAACTGAAATCTGTTGTGAATATTTTCGTGTCGAAAAACTTATTTTTAAGCCAATATTTCCCGCTGGAAATTTAGTATGGATACCCCAGGGGTTGCAGAGTTTTTATTTGGTGAAAATCCATGCAGAAATCAATTTTCTAGCCCAAATGTTGGACCTCTGTTCTAGTTCGTTCTTCCCTAGGGGTCATTTTGAACTCCTTCGCACCGAAGGTCAAACATTTGTAACAGACAGAAACAGGGAAGTTGATTGGTTGAAAAATAATAAATACTGCACAAGGCCGAACGCAGTGAAACACTTTAATCCAGGATACTATGTCATGGTGTTGTACATGTATGGAGTCAATGTTCAATTAGTGGTTGTTTATTGGCTACGAACAGTTAAAGGTGTTATGTCATGGTGTTGTACATGTATGGAGTCAATGTTCAATTGGTGGCTGTTAATTGGCTACAAACAGTTAAAGGTGCTATGTCATGGTGTTGTACATGTATGGAGTCCATGTTCAATTAGTGGTTGTTTATTGGCTACGAACAGTTAAAGGTGTTATGTCATGGTGTTGTACATGTATGGAGTCAATGTTCAATTGGTGGCTGTTAATTGGCTACAAACAGTTAAAGGTGCTATGTCATGGTGTTGTACATGTATGGAGTCCATGTTCAATTGGTGGCTGTCAATTGGCTACAAACAGTTAAAGGTGTTATGTCATGGTGTTGTACATGTATGGAGTCAATGTTCAATTAGTGGCTGTTAATTGGCTACGAACAGTCTACAGCCTCAATGCTTGATTGAAATGAAAAACAATATTTTCCTTGAAGACTGCGTCTATATTATGCAGTTTGGTAGTCGTTTTTGCATATTTGTTTTCATTGCATTTTAAGCATCCCACATGTGTGCAAGGTTCATCAGTTCATATAAATATCACTGAAAATAACTGTATCCTGCCTGAACTGCAAATATAAAAAAGCCTTTCACCATGACTTGAGCTACATGTTAGCGGTAAACGTGTTACCCTCTATAAATAAAGTGACTCTTTACTTTACTAAATTACTTGTAATCCTAGACTGCAGAAAGAACCAGTTGACACTTTAATCCTTTAACCTGGGTTAGCAGACTAACCCTTAGCCCTTTTAACAATAATCGGGCATCGAACAACTGGGCCAAGCCTGAAGCCGCCTCTTCAGCTTGTTACAGGGTCCACTCCTGAGAGAGAAGTCTGAATTCATTAGTCGATAATGCTGTCCAATGACGTCACTACCCAAAAATCGCGGTAGTGATTTTAATTGGTCGATTCTATAGTTAACCGTTTCCTCCTAATCAGCTTAACACATGCTGCTGGGATGTTTAGGGTTTTGAGGAAGGGCATTTTTCCTTCATCAGTGCAATTAATGAAGAGATATAAACTACAATAACAGGCTCCGAAATTAACTTTTTCACATTCGCGCCATCTGGAGACTATCTAAATTGTTTTAGTCGCCAAAAGACCAAATGTGGTGGCCACATTTCAAGTTTCAAGCGACACGCGACAAAGAACATTTGATGGACATTGTGAAGATTTTAGGTTGTCGCCAGCTGACAACTAACCCTGAAATTTTGGTCGCCAACACTGTCGCACTGATGCCAAATAAGGCACAATTTCGGCCCCTGAATAAATGTTCTCCAGTACAAACAGACTACGCAGCCTGGTGGCCATATTTTCACAAGTTCACTCGCAACGAGTGGAGCCATTTGAAAAATCAAGCACAAAACATTTCTCCTTAATAAAACTCTATAAGTCATTTCTCTTGATGGGGATACAGCTTTCCCACACGAAACAATGCACGACAATTTAAAACAGCATTTTGCAAATCACTCCATGTTGTCTTTGATCCAAAATATTTAGCATGAAATGATTGCACATAATTATAGAATTGACCAATCAAAATCACTACCGCGATTTAGGGGATTCAGATGTCTCTCTCGAGGAGTTATCCCTGGAACGAGTTGAGGAGACGGCTGTATTTCTAGCTAAACTGGGCCCTGGAAGCCACATTTTAGGGCATACTGGAAAGGGGATTTAATTCACATATAACCATCTGCAAAGGACGTCTTTCTGATGTGCTTCTTGTGCTACTGTTAAAAAACATTAATTAACCTTTCATGGGCTAGAATAGGAGATCAAGCGCTCATTTATGGAGAACGCTACGGCAGTTATGAATGTTATACGTAAATGACAACTTGACCATGCACAAGTGTTATAAACAGCCGAAATTGTTTCTAGAGAAACCCCGTAACCAAGGTCCATATCGCTTACACATGTGTAAGAACCGCACGTACCGTCACGATCACGATCGTCTCTGCCGCTACGCCACGGACCAGAATCACGCACGTCACGGTCGTCACGGTCAGGGCGCGGTCTCCCCCATCCTTCTGACTTGTCACTCTCCCTTTCTCGATTGTCACGCTGTCCATCTTCACGGTCTCCCCATCCTAAAGGAACAAAGGCAGCAGGTTAATGATCGCACTGGGTAACTACCTTCATCCATGCAAAGTATTCCACATCACACCTGTCAATCAAAAACAATTCAGACAAATCTGAACGCAGCAATGTTCCCTTGGGAAAATATTGTCGCCACCTTGTTTTGGCGGGAAACTGGGGAGACGAGCGCGCAATCGCCTCATCAAAAGTGCATGTGCGTGACGTTTTGCCACAGTCTGAATGGTGACAAGTGTTATCTTCACCTCGTTCCACCCGAGGTCGTCTGTCCACTTCTGGTGCGGTTTCACGTTCTTCAAGTCTCCTTTCGATCTCCTCTTCCTTCTCCCGCTGCTTCCTCTCCTGTTCTTTCAGCTTGGCGAGCTTCTCTTCGTACTCTCGCTCTTCAGCTTCTTTCACCTCTCTCACTTTTCTTTCCGCTTCTTCTTTTTCTGTTGACAAAGTAGCAAGTCTCAGAAATATACTACTACATCTACTACCTTTCATGAGTGAAGCCAGGCGTAATAGTTATTGGGGTAACGATGTACACATTCGCTCTTGCCGCTTTAGCCCCGCATTTGATTCAGGAAGTCAGACAATTTTTGCCGAGTTTACTGGTATTTACCCTTTCTTCAAGTGTTTTCTCCTCCAGTTTTCGGTAAAAAAAATCACTTCAATCTGAAGAAGAGGGAAAGGCGAGGATGTGCATCTAATTTGTTCTTTTTCCATTCAGGCTCTTCCTCTCTTAGAACGACTACGAGCGTGGCTAGAAGAATGATAACGAGAAGCCATGTGGCCAGAGAAATGGGGTTGGGAGTACGCGGCCAGACACGATTCTTCTTGGGTTCCTCGAAGCCCGATTAAGCTAATCCTGTATTAAAGACCATGAAACATTGCGCACGCAAAATCAGAAAGAACGGCATTGCTGTTGTGTGGATCTCGAATCTTTCAAAATTGATCTCTATTTTGGGCCATTGTGTATTTACTTCCACATATTAAAGTAAAGCAACTTTATTTAACGTCGGTAACTCATGACAGTCTGATGAGACTGATAAACTTGAGGCCGACGGAAGACCTACGATTTTACGTCCTTATCCGACAAGACGTGAAGGTCTAACCATTTGCAGTTGTTTCACAAAGGCAGCACCTTCTACTCAGTTATTTTAAGACCCTGAGTGTTGATCCGACCGGGGTTTGAACCCGCGACCTCCCGCACAACAGACCGGAGCTTGACCACTGAGCTAACCGGGAGGCGGTTAAACATTATATCAGTTAAACATATTATAATATGTTTAACTGACTTTCTTTTTTCTTAAATTTTATATACCGGTATATACCGTTTGAAATGCAACTTTCGCTGAATGTCTTCGAAATCCCAGTCTAAAGCGAGCGAGAGATGCAGCGACTCGACAAATATTCCTTTAGAAGTCCACATTTTGCGGCCGTTGATAAACAAACTGATCAAAACATTGGCGCAATGATTCATGGGCTCGGACACATAGTCTTTAAGAGGTATGGTTCATCAGCAGTCGTACAAATCCTTTGTTTATTTGGCGGCAAATGTTAGACAATGGTGGCCCACCAGTTGGAACAAGACTTTATTAACAACGGCGCATGAACCGTTAACTGGTCTATACACGACTTTCATAATGGCCGCCTCCTAATTTGCATATGTGATTTCCCATTTCGGTAGTTTATCCACAGGAAACCCAAGCTCTGTTTGTGTTTTAAATTATAAGGGTTTGTATGAGATTTTTAACGAGTATTTGGTTGTATCCGTTGGGCTCTGTATGCAATTTCAGCGAATTCTGTTGAAATTTTACCCCTCGACCTCCAACTAAGAAAGAAGGCAAGGACGGACGCAACCGGCATTTCTCGATGCCAATCACTCGAACATCACGCTCAAATTTTCGTCCAAAATCAATGCCAACCGCAACTAGACCTCAAATAATAGCACAACAGTATCTATTCCAAGAGCCTCGTGCCATTTAATTAAAATAATCCCCATTTCTCGAGCCTAAATCGAACCTAATTTCAAACAAATCCGCCCGTTGGGATTCGTGACTGGGAGAAGTTGGCAACGCTTAGCAACGGCTAGCTGCCGAAAGTTCACGGGCTCAGAACGTACGTATATATATATCTTATTTTGAACATGCCTCCACGTAAGTTGGCTCTATGGTACAGTGGTTTAGAGCGTGCGCTTTTGATCCAACGACCGTAGTTCGAGTTTACTCCAGGCACTAAAGTGTGATGTTCGAGTGATTGGCATCGAGAAATGGCGGTTGCGTCCGTCCTTGCCTTCTTTCTTAGTTGGAGAGGTCGAGGGGTAAAATTTCAACAGAATTCGCTGAAATTGTATACAGAGCCCAATGAAGAACAGATAAAGACTTCAGGGGAGTTTTCATTGATTTTATTTCAGTATTTCTGGCCTAACGGATACAACCAAATACTCGTTAAAAATCTCATACAAATCCTTATAATTTAAAACACAAACAGAGCTTGGGTTTCCTGTGGTTTATCCACATGTATAGAAAATATAAACATTGCCATGTGAAAGAGCATGTTGACATTAGTGAACTTGTGAAAGTTGAGTGCTGTAGCTTATAAAGCAATGAAGTTACAGCCAGTTGAAATTAGAGAGATTTGTATGAGAAAAACAATGGAGGCCTTTCTAGCCTCGCTTTCATATTTTTCTGCATTACAAATGCTTATAGCTCGACAGCAATTTTCCACATTGCTATAAAACTCAAAACTATTACTAGTTATAATGTGATCTTTCATGTGGTAGCATTAGTTTCCCGCTACAGATTGATCTTCCAAATTATGCAAATTAGGAGGTGACATGATTTTATTTGCATTTTAGTGCGACTGCCGGAGGCGGCCATTATGAAAGTCGTGTATAGAGAGCACATCACGAGAGCATGTAAAAATGCAATGAACCAATCACGTACGAACTGAAGTAATTTGTAAGTGTTTTTACTTGAACCAATCACGAGGCAAAGTAAACACAATCATGGATAACTAACCAATCAAACTCGAAAGCAATCACCTCATTACTTTTCAACACTCAATCAAAAACCTCTCTATTTAGTTCGATTTGGTAAAAATACTACTGATTTGGGGTTAAAAACTTCTTGTAATCCTGGAATACAGTAAGACACCTTTTACCAAGTGAACCAAAATCCCCGGTTAAACATTTAATTCAGGATTAACGCTAATCGAACTTCGAGGAACTCAGGCATGACCGCACTCTTACCTGTTTCTAGACTGATTTTCGCGATATGAGAGGGACTGTTTAATTTCAGTTTATCTACATGTTTACCTCTCTTTTCCTTCTCTTCGAGTGCCTGCTTTCTAGCCTCCTCTTTCTCTATTCGGCTCTTCTCCTTGCGTTCTTTAATGCGATGCTGTCGACGTTCCTCCAGGCGCTTCTTACGTTCTTTGTCCAACATGTCCTGGAATTGCTTTAGCTTGCTCTGTGGACGAGAAAAATATGAGAAATAAGGTTGACTTTCCTTTCATCTTCAGAATACTTCACTATTACCTTATATAATCTTGTTAAAAGTAATTGATTGCCAAAGTTATTCTTACTAAAAAATGAATGTAGGCATTGCAGAACTAAGTCCATGTAGTACTCTAAAGTAGCCTCTCTCATCACATTTATTTTGTGAATGCATCAGCAGTTACTACTTGTGAGAACAATTAACTCGAGCTCGAAAAATAACTGATTGTCCGCTAATAAATCTAGCTGGTGTGGCAGCTTGATTCAGTGCAAATTTTCCCATATCGTACGTCACACACACATACAGGAAAAACCACACCAACAAATATACAAAGATGTATTCGAAAGAAATAAGTTCCCCTTTAAACCCTTGGGACTCAGTACTGTTACCACCGTTTCATTGCTACACGATGGACCGTGAGATCAAAGTCGCAATGTGTGGTTTGCATTAGATTTCCATCAATCATAGAAAGTGGGAGGGGTAATTAACTGTCAATAATAAAAAGTAGGAGGGGTAATTAACTGTCAATTATAGAAAGTGGGAGTAATTAACTGTCAGTCATAGAAAGTGGGAGGGGTAATTCACTATCAATCATAGTAAGTGGGAGTAATTAACTGTCAATCATAGAAAGTGGGAGGCGTAATTCACTATCAAACATAGAAAGTGGGAGGGGTAATTAACTGTCAATCATAGAAAGTAGGAGGGGTAATCAACTGTCAATCATAGAAAGTGGGAGGGGTAATTAACTGTCAATCATAAAAAGTAGGAGGGGTAATTAACTGTCAATCATAGAAAGTGGGAGTAATTAACTGTCGATCATAGAAAGTGGGAGGGGTAATTAACTGTCAATCATAAAAAGTAGGAGGGGTAATTAACTGTCAATCATAGAAAGTGGGAGTAATTAACTGTCAATCATAGAAAGTGGGAGGGGTAATTCACTATCAATCAAAGAAAGTGGGAGTAATTCACTGTCAATCATAGAAAGTGGGAGGGGTAATTAACTGTCAATCATACAAAGTGGGAGGGGTAATTAACTATCAATCATAGAAAGTGGGAGTAATTAACTGTCAATCATAGAAAGTGGGAGTAATTAACTATCAATCATAGAAAGTGGGAGTAATTAACTGTCAATCATAGAAAGTAGGAGGGGTAATCAACTGTCAATCATAGAAAGTGGGAGGGGTAATTAACTGTCAATCATAAAAAGTAGGAGGGGTAATTAACTGTCAATCATAGAAAGTGGGAGTAATTAACTGTCAATCATAGAAAGTGGGAGGGGTAATTAACTGTCAATCATAAAAAGTAGGAGGGGTAATTAACTGTCAATCATAGAAAGTGGGAGTAATTAACTGTCAATCATAGAAAGTGGGAGGGGTAATTCACTATCAATCAAAGAAAGTGGGAGTAATTCACTGTCAATCATAGAAAGTGGGAGGGGTAATTAACTGTCAATCATACAAAGTGGGAGGGGTAATTCACTATCAATCATAGAAAGTGGGAGTAATTAACTGTCAATCATAGAAAGTGGGAGTAATTAACTATCAATCATAGAAAGTGGGAGTAATTAACTGTCAATCATAGAAAGTTGGAGGGATAATTAACTATCAATCATAGAAAGTGGGAGGGGTAATTAACTGTCAATCATAAAAAGTAGGAGGGGTAATTAACTGTCAATCATAGAAAGTGGGGGTAATTCACTATCAATCAAAGAAAGTGGGAGTAATTAACTGTCAATCATAGAAAGTGGGAGGCGTAATTCACTGTCAATCATAGAAAGTGGTAGGGGTAATTAACTGTCAATCATAGAAAGTGGGAGGGGTAATTAACTGTCAATCATAGAAAGTGGGAGGGGTAATTAACTGTGACAGCGTGACGTAAGAAGTATTTTCTCGTCAAACCCTTTATCGTGTTTCTTTTGTTATTTGTCTTTTATTTATTTTCTTGTTCTACTCAGGTTTTCTTAAAAACAAGATAAGCACACAGCATCCAAGGAAAAACTGGTTTATTTTTAACGTTCACAACGACACGTTTTCGCATTGTGTAGGTTTTCAGACATTGGCCAGAATACATGTATGTCTGACTGCGTGCATTAGCTCTATTGTCCTAGATGCTTGGAGCTAGCCCCTCCCACTTTGGGTGATTGATGGAAGCCCAATTAGGGCTTGTGAGCAGAGTGAAGGGAGGAGGCCCCCCCGGGGGGAAGGGGGGGGGGAATTCCTTGGAGAAGTGTGGACCATTTGCCCCCCTATTTGACACTCTGGCAACAACTCCGCTACAAGTTGCAACTTTGATCTCACGCCATCACACAGCAATGAAAATGGTGGTAAATATCAGAGATTCTACCTAAGTTACTGAATGTGTTTACCTCGTATGCTTCCTGACGAGAGTTTCCAAGGGTACTTAGGAAGGCATCCTTTTCTTCAATCATCCTTTTCAGTCTCTTGCTGGTCTCCAGCAGCGTTTCGTGCTCGTCAATGGCTTCAGTGACCTGAACAACAAGCACAACCAATCATGTGACAACACTCTACATTACATGTACATGTTGATAAACATGGTAATTCCAAACTCAGCCACTAATTGAACATTGACTCCATACATGTACAACACCATAACAAAGCCCCTTTAACTGTTTGTAGCCTATTAAAGTGCCACTACGACGAAAATTTACCATTTCGATTTGCCACTTTTTCAGTGTCTATAGGTCAATCAGTATTAGAAATATCCGAAATAGTAAAAAATATTCCCAAATGGGCATCTTAAACCACAAATTTTAGGAGAGTTTACCGGTAAAATCCTGTCCGCCATTGCTGGAAGCCGTGCCCTTTGTTCGGCTTTAAACAAAGGTTTATTCACCGGAAGTGATGTCATACACTTAACACGACAACCTCGTGGCGCGAAATAGCGTGCATAAAAAAGTAGCCAACCTCGCAAAGATAAATATAACTTTCTTCTTATGTACGTGAAGACGTTTTTAGTAGAAATATGCCTCCAGGCGTTGTGTTCTGCAGGCGAGCGTTAAGTGTATGACATCATTTCCGGTGAATAAACCTTTGTTTAAAGCTGACAAAGGGCACGGCTTCCAGTAATGGCGGACGTGTAGATTCAATATTCGGAGCTAAAAAAATAAGACTTCCTGTCGTTGTATCGAAAAACAATTTGAACTGGTAATAATATATGAACTCTACTTTATGAATATGCAAAAACATTGATATGTCAAAATTTGATCGTAGGGGCACTTTAACAGCCGTCAATCGAACATGGACTCCATACATGCACGCCACCATGACATAGCCCCAAACGAACATTGACTCAAGACATGTACAACACCATGACATAGCTCCTTTAAGGAACCTAACCTCTACCCTTGCAATTGACGATGGCTTTAAGAAACAATCTGTGTAAAAACTGGGCATAGTTCTATTGTTCAGATGAAATTTGCTTTCTTCACAGTAGCATTTTCTGTTTTTCATACTAACAACTCTTCAACCCTTAAATTATAAATTTCTGATTTTTTTAATCAAATCTCACTGAAACTACTTTTCTTTTGTGTAAAACCATGTCGTCCAATCAGAAGAGTCCAAAACAATAACCAAGAAAGCTTTCAATATCAAAATGTTTCCACAATGAATTTTCTTCATATTAGTTATGAGAGTTTCATTAGATGCACTTCAAGTTTTGATGGATTATGAAGTTTAAGCCGATGAGGTGGACGACTGAAACAATTATACCACAGCACTTATCCAGCAGGCCTTCACCTCTCAAAACCTTGCAGTTTGTTGGACCCCATTTGGCTGCACTGACAAAGAATTGCATTGTTTTAGGCATTGTTTGGATAGCCAGTACTATTCCAGGTTCCGAGGAGGTGAAGGCCGCCCCCACTTATCTGCACTCCAATGACTGTCTAGTGGTTATCCGAACTATTACCTAATGTGACAATGTTCTCAAATTAGTTGTCCATGGACTAAACTGGAAAACTGGCTAAACAGGGAAGAACAGTGCAAACAAGAAAGAAGATGAACATGCAGGTGATAGTTGATGACAGTCAAAACATTGCACATACATGTGCATACATTTCTAGCATCCTCCGCAGGCAACTGTACATAAGTCTCGAAGGCTCTGCTTGTGACCGATACAGAGTTGCCTACTGCGGAGGCTAGCACATACAGTAGCAGTTATGCCACCTACCCGGTCTTCTCCTGCTGCTCCCAAAACTCTCTGTCGGCGACCAGGTGATCATCGTACTGTTTATTCAGAAGGGGAATCTCCTCCAAACGCATTGCACGGGCCAAATAGTCAACCTAAATTGTAAGTATTATATTAAATCCCATTTCTCTTTCGATGAGTAAACAAGCATAACAATTGTGGACCTTACACCAGAAAACGTACAATAACGACTTTCCGTTTAAACGGGTAAAATAAACGACTAACAAACGGGTTTTCAAGTCGTTTACACGACGTTCTAGGCCGTGTAAACGAGTTGGGAAGCAGTGTAAACGAGTTGGGAAGCCGTGTACACGTGTTGGGAAGCCATGTACACGGGTTGGAAAGATAGCCGAAAAAAGCAAACGGCTTTCCAAAACGTTTACAGTGCTCTGTGACAGGTTAGCACGAAAATTCGCTGCACTCTGCGAAATTTCTTTCGAAGTTTCGTTTGGTACTCTGCGAATATTCGCACGAAACTTCGCTTCTTCAAAATGTCGATCCTTCGAAATTTCGATGCCCGTCCAAGATACTTTTTCCGTCTCACTCAGTCAGTTCGACAAACCTGAGTTGTAAACTTTCTTCGGACTTTGTCGAGTAACTGAACTTTACGACTCACTTTCGAAAGGTACAGGACGACAACTGCATAGTTACTTCAGTTCAGTCAGTATAATCAGGCTTTATAAAGAAGGCCGGAAGCTAGGCTAATAAACGAAAGGAACATTGCGTTACTAATCACATGTCCCAACTTCGGAAGTGTTCAATTTTGTAAACGTTATCCGTATATCCACAATAATATTCAGATCCGTCAGCCTTCCAGATCTTTGTAAAAGTCATTGCATAACGTTTTCAAGTAAATTCGGACCATGCAGTTATCGAAATATCGTGAGCCGTAAAATAAACAAAACAAACGGCTGCTCGCTTAGTTCCCAGACCGGCGGTGCGTGGCCCGCTTTAAAGCTTGACTCACTCACTGAGCGCAAAGCATAACACCAAATAAACTTTTGCTTCATTGTAGTTTCACATTTACGGCATATCCTAGTCTTGTTACTAGTATTACTAGAGGTTTCTAACAAAAGTGAAGTGCTGCAAGCAGTAGAGTATATGAAATTGTAGTTTAATAATCTGACTCCTAGCTAGAGCCGTGTGATATTAGGGAGTGTTCATTATTTATGGCTTGGGGGGGGGGGGGGGGGGGGGGGGGGGGGGGTGAGGGGGGGGGAGGGCGGGGGCATTTCATCTGCTTCTCTTGTTAAGACTTTTATGACCCCCCCGTATGAATGAATTAAAACTTAGATGACCCCCCCCCCCAACAAAAAAAGATGGATGTGCAAGAAAGAATGCAAATTGCATATACATGTAATCTATTAAATTTACTATTGTTTCTAGATTTATGGTATTTTCCATGATACATTACCTTTGTTTAGTATATAAAAAACATATATACATGTACATGTATTCTTCTGAAAATCTCTACCTCACCATCCTTCCCAGATGGGTACTTGAAATCGTACCACCAATTTGTGCATTATATTGCATTCTAGTGCATCATATTGCATTGTTCCGTAGTCTCAAATAAATAAAAGAAAAAGAGCTCAGCATTGGCATTAAACTAATCTCCTGAACACCAATGCATTCTCTCTCCAATGGGGATGTGCTTTTGATCATGAGCTTAGAGAATATGATCCTGCATATAATGTAAACTAGAAGTAATCATAGATTATCAAAGTGCGTTCGACATATTTTTTGAAAGAGAAAGCACTGTGGTAACAGTCTGAAAAGCTGAAAAATTGCTGCAATGATGTGGACAGTGTACGTAATCCTGATCAAAAGTGCTTGTTTTTTAACTAATGTGAAAATTTTGATGTCTTGACTTATATGTTAATATACAAGGGGATGCATCTGGGTATAAAACTGTAATTATCTTTGTGTAACATTACATCATTGGATGCGATGCTTATGGGGCTATACTTATACATCATTCACATTATGTTTCCCGGGTATTTTTCAAGTGAGAACAAGGTTGGCTGCAAAATATTGAGCGCCATTGTTAGTTCCAGAATAATTTATGGTCAATGTTGGTTGCCGGGTCCTGGCTTTGATCGCTTTGATCAGCCTTGTTTCAGGTCCGTTAGAAATTCAGTGTAGATTAATTGAACACAGCAATAATAATAATAATAATAATAATTTACATTTATAGTGCGCAGGCTGCATGAATATATGATCGCCGGCGCATCACAAAATTAGCTACAATAATATAAGAATTGAGCTAAAACCACAGTAAAACTATAATAAGGTAAAATTAAAAGAATAAATAAAACAATTCTAATAGATCTTAGTTATAAAAAGCTAACTTAAATAAATGCGTTTTCAACACATTCTTAAAATTATCTAAGACTCTACAATTACGAATACTACATGGTAGCAAGTTCCATAGTTTAGGGGCAGCAGCACAAAAGGCCCTGTCCCCCAATGTCCTCTTTGTTCGCTCTCTTGGAAACTCAAGGAGAAGTTCATTATTTGATCTTAAAGAATAACGCGATGCATCCTTAATGGTAATTAAATCATTTATATATTCAGCCGCTAGCCCGTGAATAGCTTTAAATGTAATTACTAGTATCTTAAATTTAATTCTAAATTGCACTGGCAGCCAGTGAAGCTTAAAGAGCACAGGCAATATATGATCAAAGCGGGAAACATTGCAAATAAGGCACGCAGCTGTGTTCTGGACACGCTGTAACTTAGACAACTGTGTTTGCGGCAAACCATATAATAAACTATTGCAGTAGTCAATTCTACTAGTAACTAGAGCATGCACTAACTTTTTAGTTGATTCAGTTGATAAAAACTTCCTAATGCATCTGATGTTATGCAAGTGAAAATAAGACGCACTACAAATCCTATTGATATGTGTCCCCATACTAAGTTGCTGATCAAACCAGCAGCCCAGATTCCTGGCCTCTTGAGCTGGAGCAATCTGGTGGTCACCAACAGCAAGAGAACCCGTGCTGACCTTAGACAATTGTTGTCTTGTTCCTATAAGTAAATACTCAGTTTTATCATCGTTAAGCTTGAGCCGGTCAGTCAGCATCCATTGACGAATATCCTCTATACAGTGCTGCATTACTATAATTGCCTCTTCTTGTTTTACTTGCGAATCCAGTTTAAAAGCAAGATAAAGCTGAGAGTCATCCGCGTAACAATGAACGCTAGGCAAATGTGCGCTTACAATCTCAAAAAGCTTGGATGTGTAAATGATAAACAATAGAGGACCAAGGCAGGATCCTTGAGGAACACCGTACTGCAAAGTAAAACTGTCAGAGAGAATCCCATTAACCGAGACACGCTGACTTCTGTTCCTTAAGTACGCTGAAAACCATTCCAGGACCTTGCCCGAGCAATGAAGTCAGTACTTTAAATTTCCCTCACCTTGTACTGTGTTGGTATTCCAGTTCCTTGGCATATCAAAGTGTCGGTATAGATTAACTCTGTCTGAATGTAGATTGTAGTAGATGTACACAGTGTCGCAACTCACACAAGATACTGCGATTACGGGTATCTAGAAAACTGAGACCTTGTTTCTCTTCACCCAGGTCATTTTACTGTTTGTAGTTTCGGTATCTGTATGTACAGCGAAAAGCAGAATCCAGTACAGCGAGCAAGCCAACAGAATTCACTCGGTTGTTTACAAATTATGGTGAGTTGATTTGACTCGGTTCTCTATTCAACTTTGCTGATGTCGTAACCGAGCCGACAAAACAGACCATGTTTGACTTAAACCACCACGATGCACACATGTGTAGTATTTAAAAAGCTTCTTGACAACTCACACTGAAATATTAATATCCATGTATTCAGCCTTCAGGTATGATTTATAGCATCTTGACCATTTGCAGTTTTGATATCGGAAAACAGAACAGCACAGCAAGTTCACTCGGTCTCGGGTTCAGCATAAATAAATAATTATAGACTATATCACAACTCTGCCATTGCAGTGCACTCTGGGATGGATATCTCAGTTCCCATTGTTAAATCCAAGATGGCCACCCAACAACAACAATGGAAAACTGAGATATCCATCCCAGAGTGCAATGGGACGGCGGGGTTGCGATATGGTCTATGGCCGAGTTGAATGTTCAAGGTCCTCCAGATGTACTACACACTTTCCTCAGGCTTTGCTCAATTGTATTTGCGAACCTTTGAAACATCATTGCATTGGATTGTCGGAAAATAAGGCAAGTAACTAACCGATCGCGAAACAAAACAGAAGCCTAAATTTTTGAGATTTTACTGTTCTCTAAAACACTGGTTTCCTGTTTTCTGGAGACTAAACACTGGCTTAGCATTACAACAGCAATTTCATTTTACATGACAGGTATGTCAAAACTTTGATGACCCCCCCAAGGAGTAGGTAAAATATTTGATAACCCCCCTAAAAAAGCACCGACCAACCGACCCCCCCCCCCCCCAAAACCCATAA
Organism: Actinernus sp. WN-2022; assembly: GCA_030867875.1. Classification (NCBI taxonomy): domain Eukaryota; kingdom Metazoa; phylum Cnidaria; class Anthozoa; order Actiniaria; family Actinernidae; genus Actinernus; species Actinernus sp. WN-2022. The sequence continues at coordinate 34,533,747 of JAOWCC010000577.1, forward strand.
ATAATGAACACTCCCTTAGTGCACAAGTAAATAAATTGCCTGAATCTGCCATCAACACTTCATGTAGGGGAGACACCCATTTCCGAGGTTATCTCAAAACCTTTAGTTGCTTAATTATTGATAATGTATTTGATTTCTTAAGTTATAATCCGCTGAACGTCCATGGTGCATTGAATAATATATTTTTATACGAGATTGCAGCAGTACATTGAAATGTAGTGAGGGATCGCTATTGTTGACAGTGCGCATTCAGTTTGTGTTTTTCAGTGTTTCTCTCATTAAAAAATATTGGCAATTGCTATATAAAACAAATAACAAGCCATTACGAGGAATGCAATAATGACATTTATGCTGGGACATGAAAGTGATTAGTATCACCAGGAGCCCATGTGACTCCTGGTATCACGAAGTAGCTAGATGAGTGATGAGTTGATGATAGGGTGCAAAGGTTCATGGTATTGCATTAAACCATATATGAATGGAGTGATATTTCAATACCACCCCTTTTCACTGCAAACGCCTAGCGAGTGAAGTCAACACTTAATCGTGAGCCATACCACTGAGGTGCAATTTGTTTGCGATCCCGCCTCCACCCCTTATCGCCTCCCTGGCTACTTGGTGTTTTAAATAGTGGGTGCTAATTTTGCCCCACTTTTTCACTGAATTACTGTAACTATTGAACATGTAAATGACATGTACAATGATATCATGTGTGTTACGTTTTATTAAAAAGCCACAAGGGTGGCCATTTTAATCCAACTACATGTCCATGTATAGAATTGTTCAGTAAGGTATTACCGCGGGTACCAAATGAAGTCCAAAAACTGGTTAAAATTCAGTAACTGACCTTCATGTCTCAGCATAAAGATTATATTTCCCCGTTTGTTTGTTGTCATATACCGGTATGTACAGAGGACGTCACAGCGTGTGAAGATCGACAGTCACGACTGCGACGAACCAGTTCATTTGTGATTTTTTCAGTTTGATCATTTGCATTAAATGCGTAAACACAGTGGGTCAAGCAGCTGTTCTTCAGTTCGTTAAAGCAAGGAACATCCGTCAGACAAGGCTTTAATCCTTCTAGCCTTCCCACAGCACCGGGAAAATATCTGATCGTATCGTCTGTTACTCTGGTGAGAAAAGAATCAAACACATAAACTCTGCTCGGATACAAGCCGCATTCACCGAGGAAACAGGGTTTTCTTTCACAACCCAAAGCAGTAAACAGCATCCTAATGTTTTGATAAAATGTTTCAATAACTTTTTGTGCAATATCCTACTTACCTAAAGCGATAGAAGCGGGGATTATTGTGGGTATAGTTGAGATCTCATTCGCTATGGCCAATGACAAATTATGAACCGAAAGCACGGTTTTTAGTTAACAGCCTAGCAGGTAAAAGTGCCATTTTGCCATTTACCAAAAAGTCCTTCCAGATCACAATATTCTTCAAGTTGGTTCCCTTTATTCTTACTAGTTTGATATTTTTTTAAAGTATGTTTTCAGGTAAGAAGTTGAAAATTGTAACAAATTATATGATTATTAAAATTGACCTATTACCGAGGAAGGCATAAATTTATGGATTCCCACACTGATGAAGGAAAGCATAAATTTATGGCTTCCCAGACGGCAAAGGAAAGCATAAATTTATGTGCTCCCCGAAGAAAGACTCAAATTCTTTAGTTTTTGTTGAAAAAGTCTGCATTTTTCTTCAATTTCTTTATTCAAAAGTAGCCAAAATATACCGGTAAGGCTGGTATTTGCAAAAATGCCACTTGTCAACCTTTTTCACTAAAACGGCAAAACGGCATTTTCTCCTGCTAGCCTGTTGTTACCAGTTCTCTGCTCCGATGAAATGATAATGAGGCACAATGTAGGTTGAGGAACCCAAAGGAATGCATATGAACTTCGGTATCGGCACATCAAAGACATCCGAAATAGGCTGCTGCTCGCTGCGCTCGCAGCAAAAAGGTTTTGGCAGAAATCATTGTAAATGTTTGCGTATTAAATCTCCACTCTTCTTGGAGTCTGAATTTCCACGTGCAATCAGTCAGGCGTGAACGTGTCAGTCTGATTTTTGCAGAACATCAACAGAGTTTTGAAGCAACGTTTGTTGTGAAAGACGTACAAAAACTTCTATACTCTTACTAGAAAACTTCTACTGGGGAAATGCAATTCCTTTTCAATTAAAAAGCTTTAATGCACCGGATCAGATCAGTAAGTTTGCGTAAATGGAAATGCGCCCCGCGGTATTTGTGTCAGAAATGAGACACACGTCTGGCTGACAGTTCACGATTGACGGGAACTGTATACGCAAGGTATTTACCAAAACAATCTCACTGTACGTTTGTAAAACTGTTATGAATTCGAATTTGTCACACGTTAATCCTGGTGAAAGAAAGGTTAAAATACGAAATGGTGCGACATTCGTAGGAACAAAGAGCGAAATTCGTCAAAATACGTTTGCATTATTTGTGCACGGCAGTTAAACGGCCTTGCTGAGAAACAGCTTCACAACTCGTTTGCATGGCAGGGAAAAAACGGCTTTCGAAGTCGTGTAAACACACGGATAACAAACGGCTTACCACGCTAAACGGAAAGTCGTTATTGTACGTTTTCTGGTGTAAGGTCACAATTACTAGTACAATTAAGAAAAAGATAAATGACCTTTTAATCAGTAGGAAACAGTGTCTATTGTATTGTACTGTGTCAGCCAATCATATTGCACTAGACCAGTTGAATAATTATAAAGTAATGAGCATCATATTTAGAGCAGGTTTCAATTGTGTTTTGAAAGTTTTCGGTGATTGCTTTGGTTTTGCGTTTACTTAGCTTTTCTATTGGCTGGGAAAATGTTTTGTAATCAGTCAGCGAATCAAATTCCAGAGTAAAACCAATTGTGGTTTTGGTCCGTCATGCAATCAATCCACGATTGCATTTATTTTTCCTCCTGATGGGTTGCTTTCTCATGCCAGTAAAACCAATCGGTATTCACTTCAGTTCATGATTGGTTCGTTGTAATTGCTTTGGTTTTGGTTTTACTACAGTCAATTGAAACCTGTTCTATAAGGTTATTCAGTTATCATGGTTATGATCACATTTGTGACAGGGGTTTCAATAAAAGCCAGCTACTGTGAGAGGTCCAGCGGCTACTCAACCTCATGCTGCTGGCTACTTCTTGTGTAGGGTACATGTACAGTACACTGTACCTCATTGCAATATAATTTTAACAATTATTTGTATGCCTATTTTTATGCCTTCTACTCCTACTTTCAAAATAACCCTCAGAGTACCGGTAAGAGAAAAAATTAGTGAATGATCCACTTGTCCTTTGTAGAACCATCAGGAACAATTTGGTTGTCCAAAGCACAAAAGTGCTTGTCCAAAATTGGATTCGGTAGAAAAGAGAGCAACATGCTTTGCCACTTTCTGGGCCAAGTTTAGTCTTAATTGGCCAGGTTCCAAAGGCTAAGGCATAAAGAATGGAGCTGACAAAAACAAACGTCACGAGGCAGCACAACAGCATAATTTGCAGGAATATTTTACACTTTACTTGTGAAGTAAGAACCTTTCTTTTGAGATTTTTGGATTATCTCCAACCTTGGCTCATTTTGTAGTCAGCTATTATTTACATTTATTATAATTTTTTGATGAAAGACCAGGGTATATTTATTTCCAAAAATAGATATCACTTTTGAAAATATGCCTTGCTTTTAAAGATTTCCAGCCTTATTTGTAAGAGATTGAAACTGGTATTTCATCGATAATTATATATTAAACAGAACATTACATGGGCGCTTAGAAATACGGATTTTATCTTGTCATGTTGATGAAATATCTTAGTTGTTCGCTGCGCTCACTCATAAGATATTTCATCAACACTCTAAGATAAAATACATGTATGTATCTATGCACACCCATGTAATATCCTCTATGTATTTCAGTGTTTGCAGCCAATCAGAAATGTGCTTGTCTCATGGACAAGTCATGCCAAATATTAATTTGTACTTGTCCCGGACAATCGGACATCGGTTTTGCCATACCCTGCCCCTGCATGACAATGCCAAATTTTAGGGAACCTTGATTTAGAGTTTACTAAAGTAGACTATGCAAGAGTTTTATTTATTGAGGATGGGGTTGGAAAATGTATGATTGGTGGTGGAGATATCAAAATACCAGTATGTTTATTTTAGCCATCATAATTTATTTTAGCCATCATAATTTATTTTACCATAATAACTGGTGCTTACATGAACCACAACCAGTGTTTCTGATCCCTGCTGGCTTCTAATGGAGCCCCTGCAGTATAAACTGTCTTATTGGGGAACTGACCCCTAAATCAACTTAAACTACCCATATATATGAAGAGCCTTACAATTCAATTCAATGACTGTGTTCTACGACCGATAAAAGAAAATCTGAAAACCTTCCTCAACCCTTGCTATGTACAAACAGCTCAAGTCTTGTAATTATTATTTTGTGACATCAGGTGCAGGGAATAAATTCATTTTGCCATGTTGTCCCTGCCAATGAAAAGCTGGCCTAACAGCTCCTAATTATGGGCTTTTGTGTTTTCTTTTTATTGGTTCAGCAAAAGGATGGGATTAAAGAGACAAAGGAGCCAGACAGTACCGCACAAAACGAGCCACAGTATTAACGTACCCAGTAATATAAAATACCTTAACCTTTAGAATGAGCAGTATAAAAAAATAATAGAGCTACAGTATAATGGGTCCAATCAGAATACAGGTCTGGAAGTGGTACTGTAGTACTCACAAAAGGATTGTGATTTGGTGTAATCACGATTTTATACCCATCAGGCTGCAGACCACCCCAGTGATTTCAAAATGGGTAATTATAACGAAGAGCTGTAGATTGTCTCACAGCGGTTCTCCCTTCATGTAGGCAGACATGAATTACTACCAAATTGTATTGTGTATTGTGTTCTATTGTGTTGTGTATTTTGTTCTTTTGTTTTGTATTGTGTTAATTCTATTGTATTTTGATAGCAATTCATGTGTTGCCAATGTGAAGGGACCAACCTCACAGCCACTAAAAATCTGCTCTAACTAACAGCAAGCTGACCTCAGGTCAGTAAGAAGTGATTACTGTTGTAAACATGTTCTGTACCTTCTTGTCTTGAGTCTTGAGTCGTGTCTGCAGTTCTCTCTTCTCTTTGTCAAGCTGTTCAACTTGACGAGCAATGATATCATCAGCATTCATAGCATCAATTTCCTAGAAATGCATAACACAATAATTATTAAAAGTGATCAGCCAAATACAATAATTTCATTGGCCACTACTAAAAGGACTGGGTTGGCTTTTCAAAGTTAATCTAATCAAGAAAATTAATGAACACCATTACAAGAAAGTGCACATCAAAATTAGTAAGTTTACCAAGTTTGGGGACATTTCATTGGATATCTACCAAGTGAGGAGCTTTCAAAAGTTCCATAAATAAGCTGTTTGTATGGATTGGTGGGACACTTGTCTCTTATTGTGAGTTGTGATTTTGGAAATCTTGCTATTCAGTTTCTTTTAATACCAAATCATGCTCAACTTGGTATTCGTAATAGGCAATATTCACGTTCTCCCGGACGAGCTGGAATGAGCATTCATGTAGGGGATTATTTTCTAACGCCGTATAGCTTTTGACAAATTGCCCCGCATGAGCCTGCATCAAGTGCTCGTTCCAGCTCGTCCGTGAGAATATAAATATTGCCTATTCTTATGACAAGTCCCCAGTCCTTTTCTCAATTTGGTAGTGGCAAACATACATTGTACATTATCTACACACCAAAAACCCATCTATCTATGGTTCAGAATGGGATAACACAAATTGCTTGAGATCATAAAAGTTACAGAAAACAAGCAATAGACTGAAGTAATTCAGTGTCTTACCTCAGGAGTCAAGTCTTTCAGTGCTTTGGCTCCAACAGTTGTCTTCTTCAGAGCTGCTATCTTATCCAAAGCTTGCCTCTTCTCTATCTCCTGCAGCTCCTGCCTACGTCGTTGAATCTCCCTTTGTTTTCTTTCCTCACTCAATCTCTTCTGTTCTGCTGCTTGGCTCTCAACCTGTTGTTTCCTGAGTCGTTCGTTCTCACGCCTCTCCTAGAAATAATGCTTTTATTGAGTTTTTTCTATCTTGTTAGGCTATTTTGCACATGTAACGTCTGTGACAAAATAATGTTGTAACGTCCATCTGTGCCACTGGTTTTTCTCCCCCAGCCAAAAGTAAAGGTGATTATGATAAATGGCACTGAATAAATAACTATCCACTAACTACATAGTTTGTAAACATTACCTTTGGCAACTAAAACTTAATTATCATTCACCAATTCAGCTTAATGTCGCTCAGGGATATACATGTACCAGCGCGATTTGGATGTATAAACAAAAGACAACACTGTGTTTGTGGCAGTAAATGGGAGAGACATGCCCAGCCAATAGCGTGATAAGGCTGGCGTTATGACTCTTTTGCGCTCTAGCTGTTACATAACACTGTAACCATTACCTTGGCCTTTAAAGCCTCACTCATCTCCAGCATGCCCATGCTGGACCGGATAAGGGTATTGGCAGCACAGGTCTTCACCTTTTAAAACCTCACTCACCTCCCCAGCACTCTGCGTGCTGGATCGGACAAGGGTATTGGCAGGTCAGCAAATGCAACAAATGCACTGCAAGCTCAATAAAATGCCACATAGAGCAACCCCTATATGCTTGGGAAAGTCGCCAGACAGACTTAACCGCTAACTGAAGGGATGATGACCCCAGTTTATTACTATAACTTCATCTAGCAACTACATGCAAGTTACTTCTATTACTTTGTCAAAGGCAAATACTGAAGACTACAATATCAAGCGAGGGTGGATGGGCAAAAAAAAATTAACATTGTATACTGCTTTTGGTCAACTCCCCAAAGTATGAGAGATACTTTGATCCTGAAGCTTTATGTACCCAGACAAGTTCCTGTCATGTGACTTTGCTAACCAATGCTAATAATGATAGTAGACTTCACAAGCCTGGAATGGAGACATGAATGCTCCATTGAGTTACTGAATACCAAACACCCAATCACATGTACCCTTAGAAATTGCTAGCTGAGCAATAGGCAAATTGGACTTTGGAGCAGGTAAAAACCTGATGCCAGACTAAACATACAAACCTATTGGCATGAATATTTGGACATGGTTTTCTTTTTTAAATCAATTAAGGGTCTAATAAATCCTGCTGTAAATCCAGCAGTCTGCACTTCAAGGCTTACTAGATTGAATAGTAATCCTAACGCTGTCCAATTTGTGACTCGTAGATGTAAAACCACAACGTTTCAGAAATCTTTCATTAATAGAATAAGCAGAATATGGAACACCTTAGTCAACGATCTTGAGTTGTCTACACTGAAACTGGCCTCATTTAGAGCTGTCATTACTAAGTACAGTCAAGCCAAAAACTTTTCACGATATTGCTGCTCAGCAATTGCTGTGGTTAACATTTAGCGATTCTCAAAAACGATATTGCTGTTTCCCAAAAACGATATGTTGTTTTGCTGTTATTGAAACAGCAATTGCTGCACAGCAATTTGCTGTTTAGAATGTACATAGTACATATTTAATTCCAGTGACAGGCTGTGCACTGCTAGTCAGAGTTTTTCGTTGTTCACAATCTACCTTGGATCTGCGTGTTAATTGTGATGTGAAAGTATAAGCCTGCCACTTACTCTGACTCCGAATTTCCGAATTCCCTGCTATTAAAGTGTCTTGGTAAAAATTTGCTTTCCATTTTTTTCATTTTGGCTAAAGCCAGTAAAGGAAATTTAATTCTTCTCACCCTCTAGCTCTGGCTGCGGCCTTTTTCAAATTTTTCAAGTTAAATCTTTCTTTGAAAATGAGCCGCATCTTGTAAAGTAATAAATTGCTAATCCGTTTCCAGACCCAGAATGAAAAACTGCCAGGACTTGATCACAGTTAAATTTTTAAGAAACCCTAGTTCAAGAAACACTAGTTCAAGAAACACTGGTCTTTTACGGTGAAGAATCAGCTGATCACATTACATTATTTACAGACGATCGACATCTTCACAGCTTCAGAATAAACACCTGACCTGAGAAAACACTGGCTACGGTAAACACGGGGAGAAAACATTGGGAAAACACTGAGAGCCGAGATCAAACAGAGAGCTTATAGAAAAAAACAGTCAATCCACATGTCACAGATGTTACGTATTAATACATCGACAAACTTTCGAAAGAATTGCTTTCTCTAACACATTTGAGGGGATTTTGAGAAGCAAAACATTCTCCTCCCGAGACTGATAACATATTACCATAGCACTTTCCTATTGGTTAGTTGTTTTCACACTCACTTTTCTACTGGTTGTTGTTACTTGGTTGATTGATTGACGGATAGGAGTGAAACGTGCACTTTTTAATTCAGACCCGTGATTGTGAAGTGTTTTGAGTTGTTTAATCCAAGAGCAAACAAGTGGTATCCACATCGACACAGAATGGCCTTTTCATGTTTGAAAATATTATGAATTTCCTGAAACTTAGATTGCTGCTGGGCATATTTTCGAAATTAGAATCTGAAGTTGGAGTCTGAATTTCTCCACGTGCAATCAGTCAGGCGTGAACATGTCAGTCTGATTTTTGATCGCTGCACTTTCTGAGAATGTGAATAGAGTTTTGAAGCCAAGTTTGTAATGGAAGACGTACAAAACTATACTCTTACCAGAAAACTTCTACTGGTTTAGTGGAATCCTTTTCCTCTTTTTGAATTAAATGCGCTTTAATCATTGAATAGTCTTCCCAAAACTTTGATCGACTCAACAATAATCGGTAAATGTGCAAATCAAAAAAGTCGGATCGAACTGCAAAACCAAGGAAACCTAGCAAAACGAAAGAAAGAATATCACTACCATAAACTAAAGCAAATTGTTAAAAACATTAAAATGTCTTTGAAAATAAGTTAATCAAAAATATTACTGAAAGTCTTTCTAAATAAATTTGCCGTACACTCTTGTAAACAAACCACGAACCAGCGCAGCGTGCATTGTACTCGCATCTCTAAGTTCTTGCATTACCTTGAAACTTTTTGCATTATTTAACTTGGTGAGTGTTCTTGCGGTTGAGCCGCAAAAAGTGGGTTTAACCCTTTCCCTACTGGACATGTTTGGCTCAGTTGGTGAAATCCTGAGTGCTAACTCAACCCTCCCCCCTCAGTTCAAGTTTGGCTAGCCCGGGTCATTTAAATACTGCTGACTTTTTAAGCCGAGGGCTCAAACTTTTCCCACAATGCCATTTGGGAGAATTCTGTTCACTCGTTGACGGTAGGTATGGCTGCTTCGGTAGGGTTTCTAATGAAATGAGCTCTAATTTTGGATAAATATGCCACTGTGAGAGAGCTTGAAGACATCATTAAGTCTGAGGATGGCTGAAAAGTACTTGGTTTGCTTCTAGTAGGCTTTGTGAGGGGATTTCACAGGGTTTTTCCGTTGTGTTTGTGCTTTCAGACACTGGAAAAAATTCTTCAATGAAATCCTTGGAATCCTGCAGTTGGCAGTCTTTTACCCCTGCTCAACCTAATAGGATGTGTTTTTGTCACTTTAAAGCAACGGCTTGAGTCCAAATCACCGCTCCTGGTTGTAGGGGTAAAAGACTTATAAAAAAACCCTACCGGAGTCCCAGAGGGGGGAACCCCTTGTGGAATTTTTGTCCATTACCCAGCATGCAATTGGAGGTGGAAATAGGTAAATGTGGTCGAGTGAAATGCAGTGTAAACATCGGCGTGGTTCACAGTCGTTTGGTGCGTTTGGTGCAAACAAACCTGCTGGTTGGAAAGATTAAACAAGGTACTGTAACGACTGAGTGGTGATTTTGTATTTGCTTTTGATTTCAAGTGCGAATGGGAAGGTTTTTTTGAGCCAATTTTCAGCGACTCAAAATTCGCGAAAATCGAAGAAACGAACAACGATGTCCAAAACAAATGCGTTTTTCTCCAAAGTGGGAGAGTCAAGCGATCCCTGTTATAGCTCTGACTTTGAAGTCATTCATTCCTTGAAATAATATCACAACATCGTATTTCCAGCATGTCTAGGTTTGATGCAATAATTTTCTCCAGGTACATGCTTCATATTGGGCGGTTACGGGCGGCACAGGAGGGAAAGGGTTAATCAACTTCTTGCGGTGCAAGAAGTTCTTGCGGGACTTCTCTGTTTACGAGACACCCTGAGTATGGGCAGTGGTATGATTTTTGTTACACATCACAACAGAAATAACTCGAATCAGCAAATGTACGAACTAATTGGAAAGAACAGCAATATCGGAGATATCTCTGTAAATCAGCAATTGCCGTTTTATTTACAAAAGCGATATCGTTTTTGAGAAAACGATATTTTGATTACCGGCAAAACGATATTGCTGTTTGCCGTTTTTCAAAACAGCAATTGCTGAGTCGCTTCAGCAATATCGTTTCCATGCGTGAAAACGTTTTGGGTTTGACTGTACTGTATTTTAGCGCACTCACCCAACTCATGACATATATTATTAGTGTTTACGTGTTTTGGGCCCCGCAGTAATTGCCTCATGCCATTGCGGTCACCCTGCCATAGTAGTTTGTTTTCTCTTAGTGTTTGTAAATAGTTTTTCTTTCCTACTTTGTTTTATTCTTTCTTCTTGTTGTAATTACATGGCAAAGCTAATTAAAATAATAATAATAACTTACCCTTTCTGCATGAAGTGACTCCAGATATTCCTTACGAGCCTCAATCACAGCCTTCCTCTCAAGCATTAACTTATGCTCCTTGCGGGATGAGCGCAGGTATGCCTGGACCACCTGTTGCTGCTCCTCTTCCTTTTGTTTCTAATAATGTAAGATAATTCATAATATTAGAAATAATGTAAGAGATTCATTACACTTTATTGGCATCATGTAAAGGGTGTATATTGCATCAGTTTATGGGTGATGAAATGTGTCCTCATTACGTTACGTTAAGGACAAATTTATGAATCATCATGTGCAATACATGCCCTCAAGACCTTATTCATAATTGTGTATATTTTCTGATTCAATAGTTTATACACATATACAGAAAACATTAACATTGCCTTGTGAAGAGCATGTTGACATTAGTGATCTTGTGAAATTTGAGTGCTGTAGCTTAAAAAGCATTGAAGTTACAGCCATTTGAAATAAAAGAGAATTATATGAGAAAAACAATGGAGGCCTCTGTGAGTGACTAGCCTAGCTTTCATGTAACTCAACAGCAATTCTCCACATTGCTCTATAGGGGTTTTATAAAGATTTAGCATGAGGCCTTCACCAGGAGCATCCATCTGTTATGCATTCATGAGCTAGCATGTTCCCACATAAGGCTATTTTTATAATCACTGAGGTAGCCACAAGAGAAAAAAGCCTTGAGAACAGGATTTTTTTGCAACAATGCTTCCCAATGATTTATGAAAAGAGATATTGTACGTACAATATGCATACAATGAGAAAACCTCGTCATTGTAAAAAAATAATTGTATCTGCCTTCTGCTCGGGGGTATGGGATTTATTCACCTCAGGTGTTCTAAAAATAACCTAATCTGGGAATGTGCTGCCTCACAACCAAGAATGGGGGATGGATGGTAATGAGGTTTTAGAGTAGATATTCAATTGAGAAAAGTAGGCAAATGAGCAACTGCACAGCCACAAAGTGACTGTTGGGTAGGGGGTTCAGGGCATTCTCCCCTGGGAACATTTCCTTCACTTTCATTCTGCATTTTGCTAATAATTTGAATGTCATGCTTTCGTCAGCATGCTTGAATCACGTTTTAGATGCCATTTTGTATAAGTATCAATATTAATATGTATGTAACATACCTTCAAGTGTCCATGTTGGATGGCTACAATAGCCTTCTGGAGTGCCAGAGACATTAGGGACAGCTGGTTTCTAAGTCCTTCAGATGGCATGGACTACAATAAGGGGAAAACCAAACAAAGATCATTTGTGAGATGCTTTCTATAGCCAGCACAACAATAGCATAGCACAACATAGTAACATTACAGGCTGGATTGCATCAGTTTATGGGTGATGAGAAATGTCCTCATTACTATGGTGTTAGGGTCACTTCTTGTGATTCATCAACTGCAATGCAAGCCTTTTCACTTTAAATTTACAATATAATAATAATTATTATATTAATTGGGCTAACATTAATGGAACAAGGCCAAGTTTAAAAAAATAACTGTACGGTAATCTTTGCAGACATCATTGGAAATTGTCATGTTTCTTTGTAAATTTTGCAGTTTTGAAAAGCTGATTTTGCAAAAAAAAAATGAAAATTATCACTCAATTTTTTGCTGATTCTGTTAGCTCGAAATTTGATTTATGCTAATGAAGCAAAAATGTAAGCAAAGATTGCTGTGAGACATCATTCCTGGATTTTCTGAGGTTCGGTTTTACAACATCACAGTTAACAGAAACACCTACATGTATTTCAAAAATGGTTGTCCTGTACAAATGGCAAACAACATTCCTAGACCGCAATGAACTGTGGTTGTAGCTGAAAGTCTGGTGAATTTGTTTGTATTTAGGAGTCAAAAGCTTTAAGATGAATATTAATGAATCCCGTCAGGCAATGTTCGAATTACACCATAGTTGATCCATTTCCCACAGCTGGACAGTCATAACCTCAATCCATTTTGGTCTGGGAATGTCCTTTGTCATTAAATTTTGTAGTTTGCTGAAATAGGTGTATACCCCCTTAGCATTTTTCAATGGGTGGGAACTCAAATAAGACCTTTTAGACAAGTTTTATCTTGACCATACTTTGTAAAAAAAAAATTACCAAAACTTATTCCAGGATCTCCCCAATACATGTAACCCATGATTCCACATTACAAATTTGAACTGAAGTTTCTCAAAAACTCAGTTAAACCAGCTTACCTGTAGAAATGGGCCCTCTGGCACCTCTTCCCTGTGGGCCACATGCAGATCAAGGCCAAAGCTGATTGATTTGGTACGATGATCAATGCGAACCTAGGATTAATGTTTCCTGTCAATCAAAATACTCAGACTGTGCAAACATATTCACAAAGCTGTAGCTGTATTGCCAGAGAAGATGTGCATATGCAAAAGGATTTGAAGAAATGCAAAATAACAGCCAGACTGTGTCCATTATTATTGCTTTATACAATAAATGTAAAGTGACTTTAGGTTTAATTTAACCAATGAGTGCAAGTTTGTTTTCAAAATGGTGTCTTGCCCAACTGCAAGTGGGTAAAAAGACTGCCCAGCAAGGGCCCATTTAATAAAATATTTTATAATGAAATCCTAGAATGAGCACTGCTTACATGTATATAAGATGTAGTTCTTCTTTTGACTAGTGTATTTCATCTGCCATCTACAATATTTCTCTCTTACAGTACATCTATTTTTCACCTGTCTATTCTAACTGAATTATCGAGGTAATTGAAACAGGTAAACACTAGCTATTAAAACATCATATAAAAAGCCCTTTATAATAGTACATGTAGTTTGTACCTGTAAATTCTTGTCTTTAGCAATATCCACAATTGCTCTCTCTAATTGGAACTCAGTAGCAAATGGAACCAATGTCAGTAACCTAGAGAACTCCACTGTCTGGTACACCTGAGATACCTGCCATAAACAAACAAAATTAAAGATGAAATTTCATGTACATAATTATCACCTAAGCATGGTGTTCACTCATGATAGAAGCAAAAGTGGAAGCATAATGAGCCTGATGTTCTACTGAAAAGAAACAGAGATGTAAGCAGAAGCATTCAAAGCTTGACAGAAACATAAGCATAAGGAACATGTTTCCTTCTTCTTATGTTTCTGTTTCTGCTTCTGCTCCCGCTCCAGTGAAAACTAGTTAAACATAAGCAAAACAATTTAGCTAATCAGAATGGTCATTCTCAGGCCCTCAGCAATGTAATTTTGCTTCTGCCCTGTTCATTTTCACTAGAACATAACTTTCTTATGCTTATTCTTCTGCTTCCATCGCTAATAAAAACCAGGCTTAATGGGTACAACAAGCTAAAGAGTTTGTATCCTCAAAACAGAGCAGTGTAACCATGGACAACAACACTCTGGTTAATGGAAGTAGACACCCCCACCCCAGAATGGTGATCTAATTATTATTCATGGTTAATTAGTATTCATATGGTTTGCTGGGATTCTGTGTGTCCATGATGAGAAAATTACATCCCAGGACACAATAGTGCACTCTGGATACACCTCAGCCAGTCACACTTATTCCGATTTTAAATTGCTGATCCATTAAGCCTTTTTTTTATAACTATTCAAAGAACTCCAAGACTGCATGAACAGAGGAACACGGTGGAACCATACTTTGGGGAGAATACTGAATGCTGAAGAGTAAGATCAATCTATTCACTACAAATTCATACTATTTTCTTTATTCTGTCGCTGGTGACTTACTTGCTTCAGAAGTCTTACTATAGCAATCTTCTGCAAAGGCTTGGCATACTGGCAAAGTTCAGTTTCACCACTGGACTCCAGGAACTCACACACTTCATTAACCTTCGTGCACAAGGCAAGGGGATGGAAGTCAACCTCCAACCACTGATAAAGGGACTGAACCTGAGGTATGACATGCTGTAGCACATTGGACTTGAGCTATGAAAATAAATAGAATAGTACTACTTAAAGAGGCACTGTCAATCAAATTGAACCGACAAGTTTATTTAACTCAAAACTACAAAACTAATTCCCTGATAGAAGAGAAATGCCATGTGAATGTCCTAACATTCATTTCAAACTTTTTTGATAAAGGATGGCAAAGATTAAAGTGGATTACAAAACCTTATTCTAGAAACTTGATTTCAGTTACATTGAAGCGATTTCAAGTTCCTCTAAATTTCTCTCAATATTTTTTTTGTAAATTAGCTAATAAACTGTATTGTATTGCATTGTACTGTATCATACTTTCTAAAATGACAATGATAACAAGCTATCATGTTCCCCAACTTTGGTAAGGTTAGAGACTGATAATAATAATAATTAACATTTCTATGGCGCAAGTTAACATATATTGTATATATATGATCAGATGCGCCTTACAAACTGTGTAAGAAGGACTATACAGATATAAGTCACTATAACTTTTTATAACTAACTACTTACAATCATCATGTGTATAATCTTAAAGTTAAAAAGCATGCTAAAAAAAACGAATAGAATAGAATAACAATAACTACTAATTAATAAGCTTTCCTTAATAAAAATGTCTCAAGCATGGTCTTAAAACACGTAAAATTGACCTTTCCTCTGATCGCACTAGAGTTTATTCCAGAGTGCCAGGGCCACAGCAGCAAACCTCTGTCACCAAGTGTCTTCTTCATCTTAGCAGTCGGTGGTGCTAACAGCAGTTCAGAATTAAAGCGAAGACTATACATAGATTGACTCTTAACACAAATTAAGCTACAAATATATTCTGGAGCTTGACCATAAATGGCCTTAAAAGTAATAACTAAAATCTTAAAATCAATTCTAAATCTGACAGGCAGCCAATGTAAAGTATATAACACAGGAGTTAAGTGACTAAAGCGCGGAATGGAGCAGATTAGCCTAGCAGCTGCATTTTGTACACGTTGCAGCTTATTAATATGAGTGGTTGGTAAACCGTAAAGAAGACTGTTACAATAATCAATATGGCCTATGCACAAGAGTCTGGGTACACTCTTTCAAATGATAAAAAGCAGCTTCAGAAGTCTTAGCAATATGTGTCAAATGGCAATGACTGGCAATGATCTGTATTTTATTGAAAAATACAGGCACACGCTGACTGAATGATGAACAACAAATAACGAATGCTGCATGAGGCCAAATACAGTATGAAGGAATGTTGAGTTCATTGTACAGTCAGCAAGTGCCTGTATTATTTTGTCAATAAAACACAAACATTAAGTATCTAACCCTTTTAACATTCCAACTGAGTGTACAACATGCTGTGATTACCAATAAAACAAAGCACAGTCATTAGCCAATCACCTGCTTGGATTTTGCACTGTGCACAAAGTTAGAATATTAATAATATAAAAATCAATTTTAATAGCAACTTTGACAGAGACAACGTTTCCTATTACCATTTCAAGTAATAAAGCCTCCCTGGTTGGGATGGTCTGAAGGCCTAAGAGGTTAGCAAGACGCTTTGCCTTATCACGTGCAGTCTCATCGAGTTCCAGGTACTTTTCAGTGTTACTCAGAGACACAGGGATTGGAATGGATAAGGTTGCTAGCAGGACATGTGATGCCATCCTGGAACCCAAAACATAAATTATGAGAACTTGATGCTCATAGTACAGGGTTTTCAAAACAAGCTGGCAGCTGCCAGAGCTCAGGCTGTTGTTTTGAGTTACACTGCTGATTACTTGCACTTTATCAATATTAACAACAGCACTTGTGTCTACTTGGCCATTTACTCCAGATGACAACAACATTAATAGTGTACTAATATTACAACAACAACAAAATAATTATTCGCTCAATTTCCCAGAATAACAATACCTTTTCCTTGAATTAACCTTGCTTTAAACATAAAAAAATCAAGACTAAAGGAAGCATACATGTACATACCGTCCCTGTCAAAAGTTTTTCACACCATACAAAGCACATGACTGTGTTTACCACTTTCGGTAAAATGAATGTGGTGAAGCGAAATCAATGGCTCTACCACTTTCGGTAAAACAAAATCAGTGGCTCTACCACTTTCGGTAAAATGAAATCAGTGACCTAGCATTTTCAGTAAAACGAAATCGGCGACTCTACCACCTTCGGTAAAACAAATTCAGCGTTAAAACGTACATGTGCTTACCGAATATGCGTTTTACCGAACCACATTCGGTGCCACATATGGTTGAAAAACTTTTGACAGGGACTGTATCAGGTGATACAAGCCCACCTAGTCCATAAAAAATAATATCAACCTGAGCTAACATGTTAACTGGTACTCTTACATGTACAACTGTGTCAGGAAATGAGGCTGATAAAGGTGAATTTATGTAATGCCACAAGCTCATAATGTTTAGTAAGAACATGATTTCTTTTGTGGGTTTTTGTATCCGGCAGAGAACATTAGCACAGTGTGTGATTGCATCTCATGTTACATAATTGAGTGTAGATCTGTACATCATGATAAGTATAATAAGTATGTATGTGGATATCTGTCAGGACCACCTTCTGCATGCATGTGTCTATCGTCAGTTAATTGAGGGAAGGACATACTTTTGCATTTCCTCTGAAGTGATAGTCTTCTTCTGTTCACGTAGCAGCAAATACAGTCTTTGCTGGGTGCAAGCATGGAACAGGAAATTGCCTGCCTTCAAGAACACTAGAGCAACCTTCTGGTAATAGTTTGCCATTACTTGTGGCTTAGGTTGGCGTTTGGATAGCTGCATCAGACCATAAACATCCTCAACAGCCTTGAAAGCTTCCTAAAAAAGGAGAGGAGAACAAAAGTACAGAGTTTCCCTATTGTCAAAAACAATAATTATCGATAGCTCTTTTGCTGTGTAACAACAGGGGCAACACTGTGACATCATAAGCCAAGGTGGTGGTGCATGGGAATTCAAATGAGTTTTATGGACAGGAAAATTGGTTCATAAATGACATCTAGTCACAGCAATAGATTCAGGCATTGATAAGAGACTAATAATTATTTGAGAACAAACATTGTTTCAGCCTATGTTCGCATTAAACTCAAACTTGATGGATTTGTTTGGTCAATGAGTAGCATCATACCAGCTTTTAACATCTTTTCAATTTTTTGATTGGATTTGTCAACATGGCACACAAAGGAATTTGCACACCCTAACTTTGGTCAGACAGACAGCTTTATTACACTCACAAATGATAACATGTAGATCAGTTCAAGAACAAGCCCGATTAACAGAACATTTCTTTTGTATATAATATTTTAACTTGCTACAGTATCTTTAAATTACATGACTCTAGAATTCTTCTGTTTTCACTCTTCCATTAACCTGGCACTAACATTTTCAAGGAATCACATTCCTATTAGCCATTTCCGAGTTGATGAAGGGACCGGGGCAGTGCCAAACATTAATCTGTTTAAGAAATGAACTCCCATCACAAGAAAGATGACACTAATATTAGTAAGTTTACTGAGTTTGAGGATGATTGGTTTGATAATAACAATGTGGTAATCTTTCATGAATTGCACAAATAAGAGAGAATGTGTGGCTTTGGAGGATGGCATCCCCCAAATCGCTGGATCCGCTCCAGGACCTCCCTACACCCCATGCATACCTGCCATAGTTCCATGCTAATAGCGCTGTCCAGCTGAGCCAATCTGGTCTCGAGATGCATCTGGATACTATCAGGGTTATTCAGGTTGACAGAATTAGGCTGGCCCTGGTGCTTCAGTGTCACATTTAAGTGGTTACGTAACTGGAAGTAATAGAATACTTATTTGCATTAGGAAATTATTGGATCAATATAATAATAATGGCCATATAAAAATATATAGCACCATATCACCACAGTTTCATGGTGCTTTATATATTACTGACATATCCAGTCAGTGAATTATTTCGGACTGTTGTCAAGGCTTCTGACAGGTTGTGAAAAAAAATATTTCAAAATTGTGCGGGATTTTGGACAAACATTGTGTGGAAAAACACGTCGATTGTGCGGGAAATTGTGCGGGATTGCAAAATATTTTAAGAAATTTCAACAGGCTAAAAAAAAAATCTCGTTCATTTAAAACCTAGTTCGTTCTGACGTTCGAGCAGAAGGTAAAGAAAAGCTCTTGAGTCTGAATACTTTCACGCTTATCGTTTCGGTACACATTTCTCACAAAAAATTGACCCCAAAATGCCCAGATCGCTTTAATTTGAAGGAACAGATATCAGATAAGGCATTCCTTTGATTGATTTCTTTCAAACTTGCAAAATTGACCCAAAAACAGACCTCAAATGTGATAGTTTTGTTTACACTTCGCTCGAGAGCGAAACAATCATAGAAGCGCGAAAATCACTTAATTAGTATTGTTATTTATGCAGTTGCGTCTCCATCCCTCCACCTCCCTGTTCAGACAAATGATTTACATACACATGCATAGTATACAAAATTAACTAATAAGTAAACCAGTCTTATTTTATGAAAACAATGAACATTCTTTTCAGATGGCAATTCATAAAAAATATGTACGATCATATCAAGCCATCAGTATGGTAATCGCCGTCGTGATCATTCAAGCGTTACTTACCCACGTGCAGTCATCTTGCGATTTTTCACGCTTTTCTTTTTCAGGTTTGTTGTCGCCAATGAGCTCTAGCTAGTTTGAACTTCCTTTTGTGTCAGGCAAATTCATAAAATCATAAACAATTTTGGTGAGAAAAGTATGAGCCCAAATGACCCAGAAAATTCTAAAAAAATTCTATTTGAAATCAACGCGGTTTTGAGCCATGAGGCGCTATTTAACAACGACTCTGATTCGCTATTTCCAAAACAATTACCACAATCCACCAATGAAAAACAATATAGTAGAAACTAGAACCCAGGCTGGCGCACAGCCATGGATTGAACTGAATGGCTTGCTGTTTTTTTTTTTACAAACTAGAGCCCAGGCCGGCGCAAGCCATGAATGGAACGCCTTGTGTTTTTTTTCATCTGCTCGAGCCGTTCGAAGAAAACAAGATTTCTCGACGTGTTTTGGAAGGTAAATGGGGTGAAAATGGCCTTAAATGTTTCCAAAAATCACAGTAAACAAGAGGAATGCCTGTTTTAATTAAAATTTTCAACAAATTGTGCAGGATTTTGCAGATTTTTAGGAATTGTGCGGTATTGTGCAGGTTTGACCAAATTGTGCAGATCTGCAACCGTGCAACCTGTTAGAAGCCCTGTGTTGTAAACCGTTGGTATGCACTTGGTATGTAGTTACTCCCCAACTCAAGCTACCATCCTGCTCAAAAATATAGGTATTTATAATATAAATTATGGCAGTATCCTAAGAATGTGTGATTTCATTGGCATATATTTTATAATAATGAACGCTCAAGAATTTTGTTCCATGTAGATAGTTTTATATTGTAAAACAAATACATGGTTCCCCTATGTCCTATAACAAAATAATGCACCTTTGATGCCTTGAAAAGCTGCTAAATCCACTAGCGTTCTGCTTGTGCATCCAGTTTTTCAAGACCTTGAGCATGCATTATTTTGACATAGAACATGGAAACATGGAGAACCATCTTTTATTGCTGCCACAGTGAGCGAGCCTGAAGTGAGCAAGCAAGGCAGCAGCACTAATTAATGTGTAGAGGGGCCATATTTTTGCCGCATTCCAAGCACATTGCATTGTGGTCATGTGCAAGGACATAGACATTACAGTATGTGTGTGGACCAAAATGCAATGTGGGGATGAGGAACCATCAATCAATTCCAGGAGACAGGAGTCTTTACACATGCTTTCTTTGCATTTGGATTGCCTTGAGTGAGAAGGTGTGAATATTTTATTGCTTTCATTTTGTATTTTCACATGTGGATGTGGCCCTTTATTCATACTTAGATTCTGTTGTTACTAATCCAAAAATGTTTAAAGGGATACCCGAGTGAAAAACACATTTGGGCTCAAAAGCATCTTTCAGATGTACTTTGTTCAGAAAATGTATTAAAATTTGATAAAACGTTTTCAGAGTTGAGAACGAGCCCCTCAAAGTTGGCCCCGAGAAGACATGAGCGCCGCCATTTTGTTCACATTAATTCCTGTGACGTTTTTTTTACGTCACTTCGTCCCACCGGAGTCTTGCGGCTAACTTGTAGCGACTTGTTTTCTTTGCAGAATTTTCACACGCTCGGAATTAGAGTAGATTTTCATCGATATCAGCAATTTCGTACTAGAACAAAATAATTATGATGAAGACGATATTGTGAGAGAAGTTCAGAAGACTGGGAGGACGAAGAAAAGCATGTGGAAGGCGAGAATATCAACGAACAACAAAAGGTGACTACCGAGCTAGTGCTATAGAGATTTGCTGTGTGTGTTTTTGTATGGAACTTGTCAGCTTTAAACACAAGACTAAAGGTAGATTATTACAATATTGATATCGGCATAGCAATCGAAACTTGTTTAATTTGACCCAGAGACTGATAATCAGGGTGTAGCAAGCCACATAATTTTAATTTTGTTTACCTTTAGAACTGATGTGTTGTGAAACAGCGCGCACGCGCCAAGTTCCACCACAAACACAAACATGCCGAGCTTTATCACGTCAATGCTTTCACACAATTGAAGGGGTCCGTGCAAGAACAACGTAAGTGACTTCTGATCAAATTCCAAATTCTTCTTGATATTCTTTGTTTTCTAAGAGAGAATTTAGAACTTGATCAAAAGTCACTTATGTTGTTCTTGCACGGACCCCTTCAATTTAATAAGGGAATGGAATTATTTTATGCAATAAAATTGCTTTGAGTCTACCTTTTAGGTAAACTAGTTTGTGAACTAGATGGGGTGTCTTTATTGCTTAAAACTAGATCAATGCCTATTTAGGATTTTCAAGGTCGGTTCACGTTCTATCCAAAATGTGGACAAATCCTTCCTTACAATGTAGTTCTACTAATTTTAATTATCTGTACTCACATTATCACATAATTTTCGGAACTCTGTTCTTCTGGTATACTTTAGACAGAACTTGAAAGCTGGAAAGAGACGTAAAAACTATTAACATAATACTAGTATGTTCTACAATAGTACACTACTACATTATACAATGTTTTTACTGAAGTTGTGAGCAGAATAGAAAGGAGGTAGCAGTACATTCAGTGTTCTCCCTAGACTTCTCAAAGTTCTTCGCCCACTTTTTTGCGATTTGGGTTGGAGCTGGACAAGGGATTTTCATCCTTGTTATGCACCAAAGTTACAGACATTTTTTAGGTTTGTGAATAAATTATAAGAGTAGCCAATCAAAAGATCTTTAGTGCACACCCAGGGTTCAAAATTCGCACAAGCAAACTGGCAAAATGCGAGTCGATTTACCGATTTGCTGGTCAAAAATAAACAAACTGCCATTTTTATGCTTGTACTAGGCACCAGGCACATTAAAACATGTTTCAGTTTTTAGCTTGTTCACGAGTGGTTTTGCTTGTTCCTTTGAAAATGAATTTCGAACCCTGACACCTGTCAATCATTATTGTCAAGTATTTGGAGGTTTACATGAAGACTACCAAAGCACATCACTCTGTCTATCTGTCTATCTGCCCTGTCTTGCCCCACCTCCAAACAACCTGATATATCATCTCAGCATATGTTGGGGTGCAAAACACAAATTGAATCCCTGCAAGGGAAACAAGTCAACCACTCATGACTTTGTTGCTCGCCTGTCTCCAGGATTAAAAAAAACTTCCTTTGCTTGCATGAAAACAAATTTGTGGTTGACTTGTGGCAAGTGTATGTTCTCCCAGAGCATGGTTCCATGGTGTTCTGCCACTCTGCCCAGCCCAATGTAGTTTGAATATTAAGAAATTGATTGCTAAATAAAGAAACAGCAATGTAAATGCCCAAGTAAGTGTGACTGCCAGAGGTGATTGATATTGACAGCTGTAGAAGCCCTAGTCGACACCTGTTTTCATTGTTACTGACAGTACATGTACATCAAATATTCATTCTTCCATGATCACCTACATGTACCTTCAATCATTATTGTTTTCTACCCCTATAGCAAACCATTCTACTTCAGTTTTTGTTTTAATGGAAAGCCCTGCCTGGGATGCAATACTTTAATTGTGGCCACACAGAATCCCAGCAAAGGATATGAATAATTATTAATAAAAACACATGAATATTAATGACACTGCTCTAGGTAAAAAGTCTGGGGAGAACACTGACATTACGAATCACAAGAGTATGTCATATTACATGTTTGACATTTTTTATTACCTTGCTGTGCTGTCTCATGATACAACTTCTCCACCCTGACATTATTTCTTAGCAGTTCCAACACATTTCTGTAGGCCTCCCATAGGAATTTAACCCAAGGAGTCAACTTCACACGGTCTGTCCTGTCCTGCGTGTCCTCGCCACTCACAAAGCTCAGCAAAACACTGGAAAATAATGAGCAGCCATTGGGTTTTTACAGTGTTCCTTCTAGGGCATTACTTTGCGATATATTTGTGCTTTGACTTGGGGCTTGAATTAATGGCCAGTCAATGCTCAATCTCCAACCAGAATGGGGATGTGACCAGTCAAACTTTTGCCTTGGCAGTCATGTTGACTGACCATGTTTGCTTCCAAAAAATAATCAAAATAACGTACATTCTGTTAATTCCCAGGTGTTGCCAAAGAAGCTTGGAAGCGAATTCAGTTTAGAAAATGGAATCGAGACATCAAAAAAGTAGAGCAAATTCAATAGGAAACCTTTTCTAGATCATTCTTTCTCAGTTTGTCATCTTGCACAATGTCCTTGACCCACCAAACTTAACTTAGCCCCTAGGTCTCCTAGAGTCTGCTGCAGTAAGTCCAGAGAACTTCAATGTAAGAGAAGTGAACAAAATCCAGTGTCCTGGTATGTATATCAGTGTTTTATTTGTTTGACATTATCTGTCAAGCGTCAGCAGCAAAATATGTTGGATTATGATTTAATCATCAATCACAGCAACCCATGGTCTGAGGTAAGCAATTTTGAATGCATCATTCAATTGATTAATCATCAGCTTACACCACAGTTAAAGTAACTACATGTGTATTACTGCAGAGGAGTCTTACCTTGTTTCCAATTACCTTTCTAAACTAGTTTTAAGAGTAAAAATTTCATTATATTTGACCGGCCAGAAAAGCGGTATGACCAAACTAAAATTCATTTGGCTGGTCATCTTGAACAGCAAATAACCAGTTATTTCAAGCCTTGCAACTGCTAACATTCACAAAAACTTTATTTATGTGGGACACTTGTTCACATCTTTCCAGTGCCTCCATTATAAAAATATTATACGTAAACTCCATTATCTGCAATATTTTTTTTATTGTTGTGGAATGTACATGTGTATACACTAGTTTCTGTAAGAGAATATTTGAGGAACACACTGATGACAACCAGTTTGCTTATCGTACAGGTGGAAACTGCACAGATGCGCTAATTAGGATATAGCATGAATCACTGAAGGCTCCAAACGACCCCGACTGTATTGCAGTACGAATGTTCGCAATGGATTTTTCGAAAGCTTTTGATAAAGTTAAACACAATCTTTTAGTAGAAAAACTAAAATCTTTACCACTTAACCCTTTTCTTATTAACTGGTACTACATTAGCTTTCTGAAAGAACGAAAACAGAGACTTGCTTTTAGAGGAACTTACTATGACTGGAAAAGTGTAAATATGGGAACAACTCAGGGAAGTGTCAGCGGACCTTATCTTTTCAGTTTATTTATCAACAATTTAGATATACATGTAACCTGTGAAAGATCGACATTAACTAAATATGCTGACGACTCTACAATCCTTGTCAAAGTTTTTAAGAATTGTAATGATACTGCAGCAGAAGTTATAAGTCAATCTAAACATTGGTCTCATGTTAATGGAATATCTTTTAACATGTCAAAGTGCAAGGAACTTATTTTTATGAAGAAATTATTGACGGGCACGTGCGTCAATGTTCAACTCTTAAAATTTTAGGAGTTACATTTCAATTGAATAGTAGATTTATGACCATGTGCGTACTAAACTTAATGAAGCCAATAAGTGTTTATATATTTTAAGATATCTTAGGCAAGAAGGTTATAGTCAGAAAGAAATCGATCATCTTTTTACATCTATAGTACTCCCTAAAGTTATAACTATGGTTTACCAGTTTATGCTGCTTCTTCACCTGAACTTACTACTATCCAAGCTTTTTTAACTCACTGTCATAAACGTAGATACATATCCTCTCATGTAAATATAACTTCCCTTTTGGAAACCACTGATTGCTCTATATGTAAAAAGATCAGGAAAATTAGTTCTCATCCATAGTGAATTGTTGCCTCGCATAAAGGACTCTTCAAGATTACGGAGACAAGAAAGCCTATGGCCAAGGATAAAATAATACAGAACGTTTTAAAAATATTTATATAAATAGGTGTATTTTTAAATATAATTTAGCTTTTTAAATATTGTATAATTAATTGTTAGATTTGTATGTAGATTTAGTACTTTTTTTATCAGATTGTGTAGTTCCAGAAAATATCCATACCCCCACCCCACGGAAGGGATTTGGTCTTTGACCCCCCTCGGCCTCTGGATCTTTCCGAAATGGACTTTTGCCACATGGACCCCCACCCCTTTGGAAATTCCAACTATGATTGTATATAAATAAAACAAACATGATTATGATACAATACTCATGCACGAGATACAAATAATAATTGCGTTCGACGAAGGAGAACGCAACCTAATCTGGTGACGGGTTCCCTGTGCCTGTGTGTGACGTGTTGCTTCTGGTAGTCCCAAAAAGTTTTTTTTTTTTGTAGGCGTATTACAAAATGCCTCGATATCATGAACGGCCGGGGAACTGGTAACTATATACACAATGCTCGGAGCAACTCGAGTCGAGCACAAGTGTCTTACTCTTATTTTCCCAATCCAATGCAATAATGTTTAAAATGTTAGCAAGCACGATAAATAAAAGCCTGAGGAAAGTGTGTGCTATATCTGTAGCATTCTACAAAGTCTGATGTCCAAACTATATCAAGTCAAACATGGTCTGTCGTTGAACAGAGAACTGAATCAAATCAACTTGGCCATAATTTGTGCTGTCCACAGTCCAGTAACAACCGAGTGAATTCTGTTGGCTTGCTCACTGTATTGGATTCTGCTTTTTGTTGTACATACAGATACCAAACCTACAAACAGTAAGATGACCTGGCTGAAGAGAAATCTAGGTCTGAGTTTTCTAGATACCCGTAATCGCCGTATCTTGTGTGAGTTGCGACACTGTGTACATCTTGGTTATACAATATTCAACACTAACATATTCAGGCAGAGAGTCAATCTATAATGACACTTTGATATGCCAAGGAACTGGAAAATCAACACAGTACAAGGTGAGGGAAATTTATAGTACTGAGTTCGTTGCTGTGTTCCCTAATCGATTAATCTACACTGAATTTCTGACGGACCTGAAACAAGGCTGATCAAAGCCAGGACCCGGCTATCAACATTGACCATAAATTATTCTGCAACTAACAATGGCAGCCAACCTTGTTTTCACTTTAAAAATACTGTGAATGATCTAAGGAACTGCATGGGGTATACTTTATACACATCTACGCTGTTTTCACAAAAGGAGCCCTAGAACCTAAGACCCCCTTTTGTGAAAACATGGTAGATCTTGTGTGCCTTTAGCTTTAAAAGCCAGTAACTCGTGTTTTTGCCTTTTCTTGAAACGGCAAATGACAGTTTAAGACTTTTCTGGCCTTTCTATCCCATAATTTACTTGTGTTAGATCTATCCCATAATTTCTTTATTTGAGAGCTAGAGGTTAGGGTTAGGTTAGAAAAAGGCCATTTTCTGGTATTTTTACTGAAAATACAGCAAAATTCCATGAATTAAACGTAATCTACAGGAAGAGAACGTTGTATTGCCATGTGGTGCATCAAAATCCATTAAAAGCTCGAGATGTGGCGCCACTTTGAAATTTAGGTTACACAAGTAAATTAATGCATACTTGTTGGCTTTAAAAGCCAGTAACTCACTTTTCAACGTTTTCATCCAAAAAATGCACTTTTTTCTCAGACCTAGTGGGAAATGTACATCTTTCACTAAGCAAATCGTTGCACCATACATTTGTACGTCAGGCAAAGTTGGTTTTTCGCAAAAATTACTACTCCTCCCCACCCCCATAAAATACCTAGAGATCAATTATTGGAAAGAAAGGCCAGAAAAGTTGTGAACTGTCATTTGAGCTTTCAAGAAAACGGCAGAAACGCGAGTTACTGGCTTTTAAAGCTAAAGGCACACAAGATCTACGCTGTTTTCACAAAAGGAGCCCTAGAACCTCAGACCCCCTATTGTGAAAACATGGTAGACATGCATATATACAGTTTATGTTCTACACTGGATTGTAGTTAGTATTGTGAATGCTAGAAACTGGAATGCAGTTTATACACATCTGAATAGCCATAGCTAGCTAATAGGGTTCATTTGTGTTCTACACTAACTCCAATTAGTATAAACCAACTGGTGGACTATTACAAATCCTGCATTCTGATTGGCTATGCTACTATAGGTCCATTTGTGATAGCCTATGGTAGAGAAAAATCGCACGCATTTTCGCAAAATAATAACATTTTTTCAACTTCAATTTGTTTCTTTCTATTATTTTCTACTGTCCGACTAGTTAGTTTATACTAAAACAATTAGACCTCTCGCCCTCATGGGCTACGAGTTAAATAGCCCACTCGACAGTTCCTCATTGACTCGTAGCCCATTCGGGCTGCAGGTCTTATTGTTAATTATTGCTGTACACTGTATACCACACAGTAAAATGTGCTATGAATGCTCAAATGAATGCCATAACCATATAAAACACACATGTATACATATAGCCACATACATGTAAGCATTGCATCCAATGATTTAATGTTACACAAAGATAATTACAGTTTTATACCCAGATGCATTCCCTTGTATATTAACTTATAAGTCAAGACATCAAAATTTTCATATTTAGTTAAAAGCAAGCATTTTTGATCAGGATTACTTACACCATCAACATCATTGTAGCAATCTTTCAGCCTTTTGTGTTACCACAGTCCTTTCTATTACACAAAAATATGTCGAACGCACTTTGATAATCTACGATTACTACTAGTACATAAAGCAGTTTTAATCGCGGAATACCTGTTCTTAGCGCATGAGGCCTGGAGTTACTAGGCAAAAACGATCACGATGAATTATATTTTCTAATGTTTGATGTGGAAAGACCGACTTGAATGGCCAAATATTGTAATACATTTGGATAATAATTACCCAAGAGACTGCCAATAGCTTTTATTCCACTTAATTCGGTGCAGAAATGAGTTTTTTGCATGCAAAATGCTCATCAGATTGAGTGAGCGAGAGAGAAAAAATGGCCACTTTCTTGTTTTGTCATCCATCCAGCGATGTCTTGCTCCTCAGAAATCGCTTTGGCTTTAAGGAAAGGCACTTAAAATAGCCTTAATTTCAGCAGTCTCCTCTGGTTCGTTCCTCCCGAGAGACACATCTGAATCCAATAGCCGATAATGCCGTCCAGTGACGTCAAGGCAGATACCAATTTAATTGTGCAAATAAAACTGTCACGGCGGTAGTAACAGTTTGTGGGTCACAAAAACAAAGCCATCGCTCGCCTTGACAAATTATTTGAGATCATGCCAGCCAAAATAAAAAGCCTTACCTATATAATATATATCCATCCCATTTGCTTCTCAAGTGCCTCTTATGTTGTGTAAACCTTTTCGAAGCAACAAATCGTTATATTATATTTGGAGGGCAAAATACAGTTGATCTTTGTCTTTCCATTGATCTTTGTCTCGCGATCTGCCGTTCGAATCGACATAGCAATGAGATATTACCTATGTAAATGATGCAACAGAAAAGTAGAAAAACATGAAAGGATAATGGAGAATTTTCGAAGAAATATGAAGACTCTTACGGGAAAGAAGAGTTCCTTGAAGAGAGTAGCGACATTCTTTACCACTGCGAGTGTGAACAAATAATCGATTATCAACAACCCTGCAAATGCGACGGGATAACATGTACATGTTTACAGGACAGTCGGCCGGTTATTGTGCAGGACACTTTCAATCCATTTCCAGATGTTTTCCTTACGAATTCAAAGTCTTTGCCAAAGACAATCACTCCACTGAAACTCAACGATCAACAATCGCGAGTCCAAAGTGAATCCTGCCATCTTATTGGATGAGTTAATTATGATAATTATGCAAAATTATAGAATATGAACCAATCAAAGATCACTACCAGGTTTTCTGGTAGTGACGTCACTGGACGGCATTATCGGCTATTGGATTCAGACGTCTCTCTTGGGAGGAACGAACTGGAGGAGACGGCTGAAATTCAGGCTACACTTAAAATGGATTGTCTTGAAAGTACTCTCAAACAGATAAAAGATTTCAAGACAACTTATTTGAATTCTAAAGAAAAAACGCAATGATCATCTAAAGACGTCAGTCACACGGTTACAATTACATGCATTACCTCTGGAAAATATAAGCCTTGCTGTAACCCCCCTCCCCACTTTTTTTTTGGGGGGGGGGGGGGTATGGATATTTTCTGGAACTACACATTGTCCTTTTCTCATAATATTGTAACTATTTGTATGTAATTTATCATTAGTAATAAAGATATATTATTATTTCATCAGTAAAATTCCAAACATTCTTTACTGGCTATATTCTGAGGGTACACAAAATATTTATGACGTCATAATGATGTACATGTATAGAAAAAAATGGGGCTTCAATAATAATATTATTCTAAGCTGTTATACTAAAAAAAAAAATCAAAATTCTAAAAAGAGCATGTTGTTACTACAAAGGAGCTTTATTACTGTACAAAATATGATGCACCAGCATTTCAAACTCTAAAAGTTATAACAAGCGATATTTTCATAAGTGGTTTTATGTTATTTATTTCCCTGGCACCAATTTTTGGCAGGAAAATTACCAAAATTCAAATAACTTTCGTTTACCTCAACCAATCGAGAACAGGTTTTAAATACTTTCATTCTCATGAACAAGAGATTTTAGAAATATATAATACAACGTTTTAGAGGTAATTGAAAATTATAAGAAACCTATTAGAAAAGGATATATGACATCAATGTGACATCATATTGATGGCTATATTAGCTTAACTTATCAGGCTGTTTTGTTTACTCCTTTATTCACCTACCAAAATGCATTCTTCTACATGTACATGTCAAAAACTTTTAAAAATATTGTCCAAAAAAGTGCAGCCTATACATGCATCAGGAGTTCCGGACTTCCGGTTGGATCACACTGCATTCTGGGTAGGTGGGCTCAGAAAAGTGGGCATCAACTTCTAGATCGGCCATATTGGATTTGAGTGCAGTCAATTTTTGCTCCTTTGCAAGTTCAAAAACTTACTACCTAATACACGGAATTTCTTACCTTTACAGATTCTTCAGTTGGGAGTTCTAAGTCGATGTTTAAGCTTTAGAACGGGATTAATAAAGTTTCCAAGTTGACTGCGCTCAAATCCAAAATGGCCGCTCTGGAAGTTGATGCCACTTTTCTGAGCACACCTACCCAGAATGCAGTGTGATCCAACCGGAAGTCCGAAACTCCTGATGCATGTATAAGTGGGTATTTACGGTATATGGCTTCTTCATTTTCAGAAGGTCCGTAAGGGAAGTTATGGACCACAAATAGGCCAATCATAGCTGGTGAAATTACTTAGCTACATGTATATAATACAGTAAGTTATTCTCAGTGCTCTGGACCTTCAAAAGCCCGATTTAATTTTCACACCTTTCTGGTGTCTGTAGTTGATCCAAATCATCAATGTCAACATCTTCAACACGATCAGCGGTAGCTCCTTTTCTGGATTCTGCTTGTGCTGCCTCAGCTCTGGACCCTGCAAGCTTCAAAAAATATCTGATGACATCCTCAAGTGAAGCTATGTTAACTTGCTGACATATCAGCTTGTACTGGTACAGTCCCTCCTTGGCGACATGGCTGCGTCGCAAGTCCACACATAGTTCCAGATACTTGAATAGGATTGGCTCATGAATCTTGTTCTGCCAAGTCCTGTGCTTTTTGCTTTTGATGACATCATAGAGTGCATCTAATGCTGGTTCTTTCTTGCCAACTTCAATGAATTCTATTTTTGAACAAAAGGGAAGTTTTAATATTTATATATAGAGAGAGAGGATATTACATGGCCGCGTGGATATACAGAGTTTATCTCTGAGTGTTGATGAAAGTGAGAGCAGCGAACGAGTAAGATATTTCATCAACACTCAGAGATAAAATTTGTATCTCCAAGCGGCCATGTAGTGTTCTGTTTAATATATAATTATCGATGAAATACCATTTTCAATCTCCTACTAAAATGGCTAGAAATCTTTGAAAGCAAGTGAAGATATCACTTTTTAGAAAGAGGTATACACTGGTATTTCATCGAAAATTATATATTAAATATAATTATGTTAAAATGGAGCTCCCAATTATCTAAACTGAAGTAACAACCCCCAAAAAAGAAATTATATAAAGAAAACAAAGATAAAAAACACAAAAATAACTGCTAGAAGGGAAATCAGTGCATAAGATTTAGAAGAAAAGTTACCAGAAAATGAAAGAAAAATATTATCACTAGCTACTGGCCAAGGTTTTGATCCAGGCCACCACAGTGCAGCACTTTTTCTTCAGGCACATCACACATCACACATCACACATCCGGGTTCGAGGGAAACTGGAAGTCAGCCAATTTTTGCTCTCATCCTATATCTATGGTGCTTGCATCCTATATATTTGGCCTGCACGAGAGCTCCACTATTAAAGGCTAAGCATTCAGTTTTACAATATGGCAACAGATAATTTGAAAATCAAAGCTTTACAATTCTTAAATAAGGTTTTTAGGGTATGAACACTATTTTCTTTACAAGGAGAGATTACACAGTAATGCATTAATCATTAGTGGTACTTGTTCTTCTCACAATGTAATTACATGTACCAGTACTGTGTCTGGGTAGGTTGCTTTTACGTTGCTTGTGAGGACTAAGCTTAAGGTTACTGGATACCTTCAAAAGTGATTTCTGCAAAAATGTGTTTACGCGGGCACTCGGCGAACAAAATATGGGAACCTATATGTCAATGGAAAGGTTGATAACTGAAGAATACCAGTAAAAAGTTATTTTATACGGAATTACTCTAGATTTGAAACTACAGTCACTTTAACCCAATGTCAAAGACGTTTATAAACGCGAATTACCAGCGCCTGGTTTTTATACTTACGAAGTAATTACACTTGTGTCAAGTTAAGCGGTCATTGATCTCCAAAAGCATGTGTGCGATTTTTGATAATTTTATCTATTTGCTATGCAAAATTATTGCAGTTTAAAGTAGAGTCATTGATTATTTTTGCCAAGCCATCAGGCTTGGACCGATATCTTTAAAACTAAACACAAATCAGAAAAAGCACACACGCTTTTGGAGATTAGTTATCATAGAATCATTGGACAAAAATTGATAAATTCTTATATGCAATCAATTCACTTGAAGACTGCAGAAACGTTGAAAAATTGTAGCCGAGAAATCGGCATTAGAAGTTCAGCAACTGATTCACACCTATTTAGAGCGGCTTTCCAGACTCAACACCCATTCTCCAATCAGAAGCAACCTCCTGGAGTCTCCCAAAATTCCGCGGGAAAAACTAAAGGTAGAGTTTCAATATGTAAATATAATTACAAGCCATAGTTCTCCTTGTAGTCTCTTGTTTTAATATGTGGGTTCCAGAGGATATTGTAATCTAGGAATTAGAGAAATATATATATTTGCTGAGATGAATATTGTATGTTGATTTCCGATCAAAGGTACGCGCTTATCTGTAGCCGGCTTGTTTGACTTGAAAAAAAAAAGACAAAAAGGTGAACCGTCAGACTTTGTTTCCATCTTAGCTTTCTTGGAAACAAATATTCTCTCGGCTGGCTCCTATCAATTCTTCTTTATGTTCAGATGTGGATCACTCGGCACGCAAGTGAAAATACGGACCCTTGTCGGGTTTTGCGAGGACTTCTATTTGGCTCGAAGTTGTATGCGTTGTTCGGCCTTGTTTTGCTTTTCATTTTTCTTTGTTTTCCAAGCTAAGGGTATCCTGCTTGCTTTTTGGAAGACATAAGGCCAACAACTGATGGAATTACAGAATCGTGTGTGGAAAAACGTTTCTCAATAAACGTAAACATTGGTATATGAAATGAATTTATGCGCTAGCTTTCCCCACACTTTCGATATGGGCGAGTGAGCACTTGTCATGTGTTAACTGACCTGCTGTCAATCAAATAGAACCTTTTACTTCCGGTTGAAAACTTCCTTTTGGTATTTCTCAGTCAATATTATTATTTTTTTGAACGGAGTTTTTAGTATATCAAACACTGCTACTAAAACTACATTTCTGTGTGGAAAAAAATGTTCACCCTCTTTTTCGTTTTGAAGGTATCTAGTAACCTTAACCAATGGTCAAAAAACACCATACAGGATTTTCAACTGGCAGCCGGCAAAACTTGCCTGCTACTCTGGATATTTGTGCCAGATTGTGGTTGCATTGTGGTTGGCCATGCAAGGGATTGTGGTCAAAACAGTGAATTAATGCAATGAACAGTTGGGAGATTTTGTCCAAATTATTAATTGCTGCTCCGCTCACTGCACAGTAACTATGGCATGAAACTGAGTGCTACCACAGTCCCAACGTGAGTGAATAATAATATTGCTAAGGGATGAAACTGAGTGCTACCACAGTCCCAACGTGAGTGAATAATAATATTGCTAAGGGATGAAACTGAGTGCTACCACAGACCGCAGTCCCAACGTGAGTGAATAATAATATTGCTAAGGCATGAACCTGAGTGCAACTATGGTCTGCTGTCCTGAAGTGACAGATTAGTAATTTTGCTAAGGCATGAAACTTCTATTAAGAATCATTCAAAATTCAAACATTTTAAAACAACAAAATATTCTTGCTATCCCAGTGCTATTTCAGTGGTTCCTACAAATTATCTCAATGCTAATATATTCTTACTGCTAAATAATTATTATTCTAGCTGACTATAGTTGGAGTGGTGGGGTATTCTATACTATCCCCCCCCCCCCCCCCCCCCAATTAATTTTTTTTACACATTTCTCATAACTTGTAAAGTAGGTCAACAAATCTGGTACTTCACTTCAGGTTTTCATGATAATGCCTGGACTGTTTAATTTTCTTAACCGGACCACTTTGGTTTTGCCCTCTCTTGTACCCTTTCCCCTAAACGTACCCTAGGCCTCAATATTATTACAGTGTATATTGATTACTGTACTTCCAAAGTAACTGAACTGTTTCATCAAAGTACAAACCTCAAACTTCAAACCAGCAAAAGACCACCCCCACCAGGAATATCTGGCTTCATCTTACCGCTGCATTACGAATTCACGACTTTGCGATGCGAAAAGAAAAGGTATTAAAATGGCAATATAATGGTTGCGTTCAACATTAAGCATTTCTTAATTAATCCTCTCGGTCGCTCCGAATGTTTTCTTAATGCCTCGATCTTAATCCAACCGATAGGACTATAATAAGCCCACAAAAATGACGATCAGCTTTACAATTTTAAAGAAATTATAGCAAGACGTGTCAGACATGGGTAGGTGTAAATTATAGAAACATGTAGGTTTCTAAACGATCAAAAACCTTGAAAATAGACATATGTTTAAACGAGGATAATCTTAAAGATAAATAAACTATAAACTTACCGTTCGCTCGTTTCAGAGCATTCTCTGGGCGCTGAAAATAGGTCGGCATTTTATCTTTTCTCTGTTACTCACGAGGAGCAAAATGGCCGAAGCCTCGTGTGTAGTATAATCGAAGGACTCACTGCGCATGAACGGGCGACTAACCACAGGCAGCCCGACTAAGCTGGCGCGACTCTTCCACAGACCCCGCTCGGCCGCTGCACTTTCCCTTTTACCGTATTACTCGCGTAAAAAAATTCACGTTTTTTCCTCTACTAGTTGTGGATTGACAAAAGCAAGAAACTAAACGTAGAGAGCTCGGAAAAGAGGTGTAGTTATGAAATTTTTCTTCAATCATTTTTTTTACTTTTCCAAAAATTCAATATTTCTTTGTTTTCTTTTACTTTTCCAGAAATATTGCTGGTTTTCACTCAATCTTCAGAGATTCAAATGACAAAAATTATAAAAGATAATGCTGCATTGAAAGATAGTAGTTCAATAGACCCTTCCACGTTTTTTTTTTTAACTTTTGACATATACGTCGGGATACGTATAACAGCAAAACAGTAAAACAGCAAAAGTTCAAAAAGACCGTGGAAGGGTCTATGCTAATGCCTTTAATTCTTAGTATGCTGATAGAGGGGCTGAATGGGGTTAACTGATAACTGACAAATGGCCAAAAATATTACTGTTAACTGAGAATTTTACCTTTTTTTAGCTGTTAGCTGATATTTGTGAGATAGCTGTTACCTGATATTTCATTATTTTTTATTAAAATGACGTAACGTCACATGCTATTATTGGCTTTTCGGATGGTTTTCGACAGATTTGATCCAGTTGATAATAGTCAAATATTAAACATGACACATCAGAGTTATCTGATACTAGAAAAATCTATTGAATAGACAAAATGTAGTGTTTGATGTTGAATTAGCGGTTATTATTCATTTCATACCAGCAAATATGTATTCAAATCAGGTTAGGGTAGTCTTTTTATATAACTTAACTGATAACAGCAAAATTTAACTGATAACTGATAAATAGCTAAAAATTTAGCTGTTAACTGATATTGGTACCCCCCCATTCAGCCCCTCCTGATATAGGAACCGAATAGCCCACTTCCGCGATATGTTTTACTTGTCACGCACAAAGGTTTCAATACGAGGCCCCGTGCTAAATTAAATTTATTCTTTTCTCTGATAAAATTCCTTCGCACAATGTCAGTAAACAACCTCACGAATACCTAAATGACCACTTCCATCTAGCTTCTTCCTATATCCCGTAAACTCAAGTGAAATAGAAAATGAAATTACGACTCTTAATGATAAAAAAGCAGTTGGCCCATATAGTATCCCCATTAAGTTACTCAAAATTATTAAAACCTGCCTTGCCAAACCTCTAGAAATGTTGTATAATTACTCCTTTTCTATGGGTGTAGTCCCTGATAATTAAATTCAAACTAGCAAAGGTTATTGCTATTCATAAGAAAGGTTATGTTACTTTATTAGATAATTACCGGCCAATTTCACTTCTCTCAGTCATTAATAAAATTTTGGAAATGCTGATGCACAGAAGATTGATATAATTTTATGAGAAACACAATATATTATTTCATTCTCAATATGGTTTCCGTACTCCCCGCGCAGAATGGCCTTTGTTCGAGGGACACTTTGGGATTTTGGACTACATTAAGGTCAACTAATTATAATATTAATGAGTTAGAGGATTGCCCTACGATTGGCTTAAATAAATGAGCTTTGGGAGTTGCTTGTCCCTAGCCGATCTCAAATGGAACGAGCTTTGGGAACTGCTAGTCCCAAGCCGATCTCTCAAGTGTGAAAGTCAATTCAATAGAAGTTCGTAAAACCAGGTAATGGAATGAAAGACCAAACAATAGTTTATCCACAAAACGACAAAGCCCTTCGGCTTAAACCTCATGCTCTCAATTTTTTCACAGCATGTTCACAACGCATCGCAAATAAGTCTAAATACAGATTCTAGGAAGCTGTAGCTTTAAAATGTAATGTTATTCAAGCTTATCCGTGCCCTAGAAGTCAAACAAAATCACCAAATGAAACTGAACTAAATACTTTTGTTCAACTCGCGTCGAAGCGGTAAAAATAGCCGGTCCGCAATTCCAACTCATTCTCAATTTTCTCCCAATCGTGTTCAACTTGCATCGCAAATAAGTCTGAATACAGATTCTAGGAAGATGTAGCTTTAAAATGAGACATCATTCAAGCTTATTCTTGCCGGAAGAAATCAAACAAAATCGGATCCACAAAATCACCCACAAAGAAACTGAGCTAGTTG
Organism: Actinernus sp. WN-2022; assembly: GCA_030867875.1. Lineage (NCBI taxonomy): Eukaryota > Metazoa > Cnidaria > Anthozoa > Actiniaria > Actinernidae > Actinernus > Actinernus sp. WN-2022. Next base: position 34,570,526 of record JAOWCC010000577.1, read on the forward strand.
TGTTCATGCAACTCACGTATAGAAGCGAGAAAAAAGCCAGTCGGCAAACAGTGTTCCAAGCCGTTCTCAATAATCTCCCAGTCGTGTTCAAATCGCATCGCAAATAAGTCTGAATACAGATTCTCGAAATATGTAGCTTTAAAATGAGATGTTATTCAAGCGGTAACCGGTCGTTTTGATACCAGTCTCTTTCGATGCCAGCCATTTCGGTACCAACTCAAGACGTTTCAATACCAAGTCAGTTCGATACCAATTGCTATGATTTCATCTTCTGCCTTAACCTAACTACTCTAGTTCCGATGAAATCCTATCACGACAAGTAAACTTATGTTCTTACGTAGTTTGACGCCATTCGATTTCAATAGAGCATCTAAAACCAGAGAAGAATCTACTTCAACCATAAGAGAGAAGAGACTCCGAAAAAAAATCCCGGCTGAAATCAGCTTAAAACCACCCAACAAGGAGAGAAACACGACAGAAGACATCACAGTGACAAGGTAAGTCATTTTATTCAAATATTTTTACAGTATTTCTGGCTTGTAAACGGACTTCGCTACGCTCCCATACAAACCCTTATATTTTCGTAACTTGAGTTCGTAACTTGAGCTTGGGCTGCCTGTGCTTCAACTCGTTAACTGGCGTCCTCAGTTGTTATGACGCCGAAGCCGAACGCTTGATAAATTTTCTAAACCACAAAATACCCCGTTACTTATATCATTTAAAAGCTTTTAATGAACACTTTCACTTTTAAAACATTTTAGCCAATGCGTTTTCAAGAGAGTATCTAAAAAGTATAACATGCGGTGTTCCTCAAGGATCTACCCTAGGGCCCCTTTTGTTTCTATTATATATTAACGATCTTCCAAACTCTTCAAAAAAGCTTCTATTTAGAATATTTGCAGATGACACGAATATTTTCTATTCTTCAACTAGCCCTGCTGAACTAGAAAGAGTCATAAATGATGAGCTTTATAATGTACTAAATTTTTGCTTAGCAAATAAGTTATCAATTAATTTTAAAAAGACAAACTATATGTTAATAACCTCTCCTAGAAAAAAAACAAAAATTACAATAACAACTTGCAACATAGAACAAAAAACACAAATAAAATATTTAGGTGTCTTTATTGACGAACATTTAAAATGGGATCCTCAAATCAAGCATGTTAATAATAAAATTGCAAAGAATATAGGGATTTTACATAAACTAAGAAATTATGTTTCCATTACAATGCTAAAACAATTGTACTATACCCTTATTTTTCCTTATCTGAACTATGGCCTGATGAGTTGGGGTACTGCTACCCAATCTAGATTAATTAAGATTAAAACAAAACAAAATAAATGTGTTCGCTGCTTTTTCTTTGCTAAT